>JARQOC010000010.1:86342020-86910224 GCA_033576535.1 Allobates femoralis
CCACCTCAATTCCAAGGCCCTCAGATTGACTGCATGGCTCTTGAGGCCTGGCTGCTGACATCCAGGGGGTTCTCCCCTACAGTGGTTGCCACTATGAATCGGGCTAGAAAGCCAGTTTCCAGGAAAATGTACCACAGGACGTGGAAAATCTTTTTTACCTGGTGTGCCTCTGGGGGCCGGTCCCCGTGGCCCTTGTCCATCCCGACATTGTTGGCATTCCTACAGTCGGGTTTGGAGTTGGGATTATCCCTTGGCTCCTTAAAGGGTCAGGTCTCAGCACTTTCTGTGCTGTTTGACAGACGATTGGCGCTTCTCCCGAAGGTCCGTCAATTTCTGCAGGGGGTGTCGTGGATGGTTCCACCCTACAAGAGACCTCTGGATCCGTGGGACCTTAACATGGTCCTGGCGGCATTGCAAAAACCGCCATTTGAGCCTCTGAGGGAGGTTTCCCTTTCTCGTCTGTCCCAGAAGGTGGCTTTTCTGGTGGCGATTACATCTCTGAGGAGGGTCTCAGAATTGGCTGCACTATCGTGCAAGTCTCCCTTTCTGGTGGTTCACCAAGACAAGGTGGTGTTGCGTCCACGGCCGGAATTCTTGCCAAAGGTGGTTTCAACGTTTCACCTGAACCAGGAGATTGTTCTCCCATCATTTTGCCCCGCTCCCGTTCATCAGGTTGAGCGCGACCTCCATACTCTGGATCTCGTGAGAGCTATACGCATTTATGTGTCCAGAACCGCCTCCTTTAGGAGTTCGGATTCTTTGTTTGTTCTTACGACAGGTCGCTGTAAGGGGTCCGCGGCTTCAAAGTCAACCTTAGCCAGGTGGATTAAGGCTTCCATTCAAGAGGCTTACCGGTCTTCTGGTTTGCCTCTCCCGGTGGGATTGAAGGCTCACTCTACCAGAGCCGTAGGTGCCTCATGGGCCTTGCGACATAGAGCATCTGCTCTACAGGTGTGTCAGGCGGCCACTTGGTCCAGCCTACACACTTTCTCTAAGCACTATATGGTGCATGCCCATGCCTCTGCGGATGCAAATTTGGGCAGGCGGGTTCTACAGGCGGCGGTTGCCCACCTTTAAAGGGGAACCATGTTATCCGTCTTGTTGAGGAACTCTTCCCGCCCTGGGGTATTGCTTTAGGACATCCCCATTGTCTGGGTCTCCCATTATGATGACCAGAAAAAAGAGAATTTTGTTTACGTACCGTAAATTCTTTTTTCTTTAATCATCAATGGGAGACCCAGTACCCACCCAGTTGTTCCTTTGCTTGTTTTGCATTGGCTCTGTTCTCTGTTGAGACAGTGTTTGCCGGGTTGTTGAACCGTTTGTGCACGGTGTTCTTCCCGAGGTTTCGGGTGTGGTTTATTTTCCTCCTCGCAGCTTGTAGACCAAACTGAGGATGTTCCCTGCGGTAGGGGTTTATAAGCGGAGGGGGCGGTGTCTACAAACTTGTAGTACCTAGTGTGACCTCCGGAGGGCAGTGCCCTAAACCCCATTGTCTGGGTCTCCCATTGATGATTAAAGAAAAAAGAATTTACGGTACGTAAACAAAATTCTCTTTATTTTTGCATTGAGGACAATTCGATCCCAGAATCCACTTCTGGGCGGCCTCTTCCTCCAGCGATATTGTATTGTTACTTCCAGTAATATGATAGCATTATAATGAAGGCGAGAAGAGTAGCCGAGACCTTCCCTTATATTTACTAAACCACATTTGGTTGCTTGGTTATGGGATAATTAGGTGACCTGAGTTTTCTGAAAGTTTGACAGTTGTTTAAAAGAAACAAGAAATAAACAAACCCCTGCGCTCGTAAAGTATGGTCTGTTGTTGCACTGGTAATGGAAAATGGAAAAACACCATAATTTCTAGAGAGCCGTGTTAGTGTAGAGCGAAGAGCGAAGTGTCAGCATCAGACACGGCTCCAACCATCAACGGGATTTCTGTTTAGTTGAAATCTGATGATTTGCGCGGTAGCTAGTCCAATGTGACAATGATAATGCCAACGTCTCCAGCTGTCGTATAAAAGTAGAGCGGGCCACCGATCTCTGCCACTGTTCTGGGAGGCATAGAAATCTCTATCAGGGCCTTCTGACCTTAAAGAAGTTCACTGGAATAGATCGTTATGGCCGAAATTACAGATCTGTAATCCATCTCTGATCTTCTAAAATACAGTGTCGGACATTGCCCATAGGTTCCTATTCTGAAAAAAAATATGGCTTTTATAAAATTTTATTGGGTACCTTTTAACTGAATAGTGCTGTCTTTTTTTATAGTATTGTATAAAGATATATATACAGTATATACCAGCCTCAGTGAGTCCATCAAGTGCCCCAACATACTTTGGATTACTAAAGCTCCTTTCACATCAGCGGTATTGCAATTTTGCGGTAGATCCGGCAGATGTATTGCGTAACGGCCAACTTGCGGCACTGATCTGGCAAGCCCCATTCATTTTCTATGGGGCTTGTGGTCAGGTAGTGGCAAGTGTCGTCTTGCCGAATCCAGCAGATCCGGCACTTGCGGCCGCGCAAAAAGGCACTGCTAGCAGCATTTTTTTTGCGGTGTCGCAAGTGCCGGATTTGGCAATGCCCGCACCCCATAAAGAATGAATGGGGCTTGCCTGATCGGTGCCGCAAGTCGGCCGTTATGCAATACATGTGCCGGATCTACCGCAAAATTGCAATACCGCTATTGTGAAAGCACCCTAAGGAAAATTAAAAACACTTGCAGCTCCCAGGCTACTTGTGACTTTTCCTGAAATGTTATTTACTACCGTTGCATTGACTTTTTAGGGGGTGGGTGTGCGACTGCAGAAGGGAAGCTGCAGCTGCAGTAACACGGACTCACTGGCTGTCTCCTCCATCTGTCATGTACATGTCAATCGTGGGTTTATCACATCTGTAAAAAAAAAACAAAAAAAAAAAAAACACAATTCTCCTTCCAGAGCCTCCTTTCAATTGAACCAAACTAGTGGTTGCCTCCACTTTCAGTAGGTGTCAGGTCAGAAGAAGTAGGAGTATAAGCTGAACATCTACATCATCCATTTTGTTGGAAGCTTGTATAACGTGTGTCTGTTTTTTATTTTTTAGGCTATTGCTCCTCTTTTGGAAAACAACCACCCTCCTCCTGATCTCTGTGAATTCTTCTGCAAGGTATGACATTTACGAGACTATGATGGTCAACATGTGTACAACCGAGATTGAAATGATGAATTACCTAAAATACGGAACCAATATAATCGATTGACAGTCTCCACCTGGATTAATAACTGTGACTATCCTCTCCTTTCAGCACTGTAGAGAGCGCCCCCGTTCCATGGTGGTCATTGAGGTCTTTACACCAGTTGTTCAAAGAATCCTCAAACACAACATGGTCAGTTTTTCTTTTAACATAATATTAGTTTATATGTAACTGTTGACCCAAAAACTTCCCTTGTAGCCTAATGTTTGCTGTTTCACAGGCCCAGTAACCTCACAAAATGTTATTGTGGTGTTTTGTACAGGCAAAGATTTTCTGCCTGCAAAATCTGTATTTCTTAAGATCCCATTGTCTGGTTTGGCCAAGTTCGACCTGTCCATTTGGTTAGCTAAGTGTTGGCCGAATCCTCCGATTTTAGCTATCTAAGGTGTACAGTGTTGTCTGAACTCTTCTCTGCTGGCAGATGTCAGAGGAAAAGGAGGATTGGACATATTAGATTTCTATATATCCAAATCCTTTTCTTCTTCATGTTTTAAGATTTTAACAAGAGGTGACTGTCTTCTTTCTCTCAAGAACACATGAGCTTGGCCAAGTTAAACCGGCATTTGTGTGTAGGGTTGGGAGGAATAAAAGCTAGCCACAGACCTAAAATAGAATCTGAAGTTCTATATCTGACCACTATTCAGATCCACTGGTTGCTCAGACAGGTGATCACAGGTCTGAGGAAATTGGTCACACAAAGTCTCTAGACCAGAGGTCCCCAACCTTTTTGACCTTGAGAGCAATATTCGGCTCAGACAAAGGGTCACAAGCCACATCCAGCTCCGAGAGAGGGTCGCGAGCCTTATCCAGCTCCGAGAGAGGGTCGCGAGCCGCATCCAGCTAGAGATAGGGTTGCAGCCACATCCAACTCCAAGAGAGGGTCGCAAAACAGATCCAGCTCTGAAAGAGGATCACGTGCCACATCGAGCTCCGAACCCCTCACAGTAGTGACACCCACAGTCTCCATTACCGGTATAATGACAGCCAAAGATTCAAGGTCCAGGGGTTTCTACCTAACCCCCAGGTCTTCTTTTCTGTGTGGGGCTACTCCTATGTCACTATATAAAGTCATCATCCTCCTGATAGCTTTTTGCTAGACCTGGTGATGCATCAAGCTGGAAGACAGCCGAGAGCCACGTATCACAGGCCCAGCGAGCCACATGGGGTTTCCGAGCCACAGATTGGGGATCTCTGCTCTAGATCACTCTTGACTTGGTGTTCTACCTGATTCTCTAATGTAGTTTGTTAGATCTTTGCTTTCCACCAGCAGAATGCAACAGTAACCCTTCATCCAACCCATCCTGATCGTATTCTGATCACACAGGTTTTGGCTCATTCGATGTTTCCATGATTTCTCTCTCTTAATTTGTGGATGGTTTTGAGCCATTACATGTAAACATGATGTTTCCCATTCACCAACCCCACTCGAAGATCTTGTTGAGAAATGGAAGCACAAAGTATATTAAAATAAATTGCAGAATTTTTTCGATTAGGCTTTTAATATTTGTAGCGTGAAGCCAGAAATCCCTTTTGAATGTTGGGCATAATGTAGAAGTGCCAATCTGTCTTTTATTTTGTTGCCCTAAATTTAAGGACGGTTCATAATCTTTTTGATTTTTGCAAACAGAATAAAAAAAGAAGTCTTCTGCTTTAAGATTGTTGACTTTAAAAAAAAAAAAAAATTCAGACCAGCTGCACAATCTTGTGTTTGCCAACTCTTTCCCTCCGTCACACCCTGGAGCCAACGACGACTTTCTAAGTTTTTTAATGTTTACGATGTTTATGTGTTATTTGTAATGTATAAAGTTGGGTTTTGTTCTCACCGGAGCAGAGGAGACTCGGTTGGCATATTCATAGGTTTTGGCTCTATCTGAATAAAACGTGTAAACTTTATTTTATTTTTAGTTTTCATTTGTAAATCTTGGTTCTAGTAAGATTGAAAATAGTAAGGAGCCTAGGGATAGAGAATTTTGCTCACTGGATTTCCGTCAACGTTGTAGACCTGCAGAGTGTTAGGAGACCATCTAGGGGCTGTGGATCTTGTATGTATTTGGTTGACCTCTTCCCGTCACATCATTATAAATTAGGGGCAGCAGGTCTTGTATATATTTGGTTGACCTCTTCCCGTCCCATCATTATAAATCTGATGGTGCCGATGTGTTATTTGCTGTACAAGGACATCCAACACCTACACCATTGGATATCAACATCACCCGATCCTGGCCTACAAGGTTGTCCACCTCTATCTGTTCCTGAAGTAGTATTAGTAAGTCATCCTGTAACAAGTGCCGGCTACTTCTAGAGCGCGGATCTACTTATTTCTGCCCTCAAGTACCATCTCCAAGTCCAAGATCAGAACAAAGTAGATGGTTCCTTTCTTACTGATTCATCCTCTTACCCATAAGTGAAAGGTATTCAAGAGGAATCTCTATAACACATTACTAAAGTGCATGGAATGTAATAAATGAGGACACAACGTACCGGATGACTTCCCTTGACAGGTGAAGGACGTATGCCCTGAATGACACCAGCTCTGCTTCTCCGCAAATATTTTTCTTTTTGACATAAACTTCAAAACTCAATGCAGTTTGACAAGGTGTTCATGGTGGACGGAGGCGGTAATTGTATAATTCTCATTTTACTGACAGCCATTCCTGCTGTTTCCCCCAACCTCATACACTGCTGGCCGAGCATACATGTGTTCTCAGTGGGGAGAGGGAAGTCAGTTGATTCAGAAACCTCTATAGTTGCCTTATCTCACTTTAGAACAAAGAACTAAGCATGCTTCGATTCAACACTCCCAATTTGTGTTTCTTTTTTCCCTACTAATATTTGCCAAATAAATATTGACCAAAAATCCAATAGGTCTTGGCTAGTCAGTCAATCTTAGGTTTCGGCTGAGTGTCCTGTAGAGGCTTTTTTGAAGTCACACTTTTTGTATAGTTTAATGCACATGGCTTTTATTGAACAGCGTTAATCTTTCAACTCTTATCAGCTACTAATAGTTGGGATTGAAATGGGCTAAATTCAGCAGTATTTCTCATTTTGGCAAAACCTTGCACCAAAATCGGACTCAGGCTCCATCTGCTGGGGCCCCAGAGACAAAAAGGTTGAAAATGCCTGGTTTAGAGAGCCTTTCAGTGAGATGAGTGAACGTAGATGATGATATCTGTCCAGTAGAGAAGAGTGAGTAAACCCCCAGAATCCTGGTCCAGCGTTGAGGGTATGATTCCATGGGCGCTGTATAGGAACCCTGTGAACCGCCTCCTACCTACCAGCACCTCTGGATCCGCTCTTGATTAGCCAGTCTGGTATGCTTCATGCCACAATGATAATTGTGTCTGGGCAGCTAATCAACAGAGGACCCTGGATGCCGGCATCACTGGGCATTCTCTAGCCTGTCCTGTCCAGCGGCCATGGAATACTGACCTGATAGGTGGACCAAGGGCCATGTAATCCAATCACTCATCTTTACTATATGGTCACATTTTCGGACAATGGACAATAAACTTCTGCTCTCCCAATTGCAACCTGTATGTAGGTTTACAGACTTATTTCTGCATAGTTTTCAAAGCCTTCATACACATTAGACTTAGAATAGTGTTGGCCAAACCTGTTGAGTTTGGCCAACTGATGTGTGTGCGGGCCTCTAGACTGTCCGCCGACAGATAAGTTTGGGGGACAAGAGGATCCAGCGTGTCTGATTTCCAACCACCAGTCCTTCTCTTCTCAAAGAGCTAAGCTGCCGCCCCGAGGTTTCTGGCAGCGGCTCTTGCGTAGAGAACTCGGGATCACTCAGCAGATGGTATGGCAGAATGTGGTGACAAACTCTAAAAGGGGATCTCCACCTGTGCGTGGTCTCCAGCTTGCATAATCCTCTGCCAAAGCTCCAAAATGGTAATCGAATGTTTAGTGCTACCTGGCTAAAAACCAATTTGTCAGCACACGGCTACGACATAACCTGTATGCAGAAGGTAAAGGAGCCGCTCTACAATCAGATGAACTACTGCTGTTTTAAATGAATATCTATTTGCCCAATTCCAATAATTGAAGGGTATCACATGAATTGCAGATGTACTGGATCTGTTTTTACCGGCTTGGATACCTCTCTCTATCTGCTGGTGGAGGTTGGAAAACACCTGCATTTGCAGGTAATGTTGTGTGTCACATATCTGTTATGTCACATGTAATAGATATTTAGTTATGTGTCAGGTGGAGATTTATGATATGTACATGTGAGAAAATCAGGCTCTTGTGAAATTTTTTAAAATACATCCCCCCCCCACCCCACCGCCACTGGGTACATCAGCACTGACTATTGTGCAATCTTAATGCAAGTGTGATATGGACACCTCGGGCACTGTTACCTACATTAATAGTTTGTTTAGATTGTTGGAATATTTTACTTCACCTTTCTTCTACACATGGCCTTTGTTTGTATGTGCAGCGCCCAAAATGTCTGCCCCACTGCTACAATTATCAATACTCAAAACCCTCAGGTAGAGGCTAAATACTTGAGTCTTTTATTAGCCTTGGCACATATCTTCAAGTGTCTTAAAGGAAATCTGTCAGCAGGTTTTTTTTACACCTTATCTGAGAATGCAGTGATGTAAGGGCAGAGATCCTGATTCCAGTGATGTCACTTACAGGGCTGCTTGCTGAAGCTTTTATAATAATCAGTGTTTTATCAGCGGAAGGTTATCACTAGATGACTAGTAAACCTGCTGCCAGGTAGTCCTCCATATTCATGAGCTCTATAGAACACTGCTTCCACCACTGATTGGCAGCTTTCTTTCTATACACAGGGTACACAAAAAGCGGCCAATCAGTGGTATGGGCAGGGTTATACACAGAAATCCAAGAATTGGGTGTGGGCGGGGTTATACTAAAAAAATAGTCAATCAGTGGTGTCGGGACTATACACAGAAAGCTGCCAATCAGTGATATGGGCGGGGTTATACTGAGATAGCTGCCAATCAGTAGTGGAGGAGGGGTTAGACACAGAAATCTGCCAATTAGTGGTGTGGGCGGGTTATACCCACAAACCTGTCAATCACTGGTATGGGCGGGATTATACTGAGATAGCTGCCAATCAGTAGTGGAGGAGGGGTTAGACACAGAAATCTGCCAATTAGTGGTGTGGGCGGGTTATACCCACAAACCTGTCAATCACTGGTATGGGCGGGATTATACTGAGAAAGCTGACAATCAGTAGTGGAGGAGGGGTTATACACAGAAAGCTGCCAGTTAGTGGTGTGGGCAGGTTATGTACAGAAATCTGCCAGTCAGTGGTATGGGCGGGATTATACTGAGAAAGCTGACAATCCATAGTGGAGGAGGGGTTATACCAGATAGCTGCCAGTCAGTGGTGTGGGCAGGGTTATACACAGCTCAGCATACTGGGATCTGCTAGATCTACAGTAGATAAAACAGTGATTGTATCAAAACTACAGCAAGCAGCCCAGTATATCACCCATTGCTTGAATCGGGGTCCCAGCCCCTACATGATGCTGCTCTCAGATTGGGGGGGGGTGCTGATGACAGATTCCCAGTAAGTCTTTCTACTGATCTGAATTCTGGAATTTATGTCACTGCTTTCCCAAAGTTTGTCTTTTTCCCTTACAGGGCTGCGGAGAGCTTCTTGATCTTGCACAATTTAACTGGTTTTGATCCAAATTTCTAATCTTCTACTTTTCCCTAAATGCATTATGTTTTTTCTAAATTCTTAAGTGTTTGATTGCTAGGACCCCATACCTCGGACTGAGTTCCTGTTCTTCCTCACTGCAGTTGGAAACTGTATGGAGCAGCATTTAAGAGAGTTTGTAATCTGGTTTAGTTGTTCCATCTAAATGCAGCGTGAATTTATGAAAGGGACCCAAATTCCTGCGGTCACTTACTGGAGTTCTGTTTTTTCTGCTGCAGCTCTGCTAGTCTTCTCTTGCTATGTAATGCTTGATATTCCTGAGCTCTGTATAACCCCGCCCCCACCAGTGATTGACAGCTTTCTGCCTATGCACAGTGTACACAGAACGCTGCCAATCAGTGGTGTGAGTGGAGTAACAGGGCTTTCTTAGTAGAAGACTAGCAGAGCTGCAGTAGATAATTCAGTGATTTCTGCAAAACTAGGGGAAAAAAATGTACATGGATGATTGTTCAAACTTTACTCTTATGTGTATGGGGCTTTAAGGGAACCAGCTAAACACTGTGCTCAGCAGTTTCCAACACCCCATAGACATTACATCGCATGCGCTAACTTGGCGCTCAGCCTAATCTCCAAACACGGTGAAAAAGATCAGTGGCTCATTCACCCCAGTTCTAGCATTTGTGGAGGTGTCATCGATGGGGTGCCCAGTAATCACACATTTATCACCCTTTTCGTAGATATGTAATACATGACATTTGTGGGGAAAGAACCTCGAATGGTGAGTTCACATGGTGCATTTTTTGCTGTGTTTATCCATAAGAGTGGTAAAACGCTTGGTTTGGAAAATCAGGGCAAAAGCCTGAATTAGCGAGAAGTTGGGTTACAAATCTAAAAGCTCAAGGCGTCTCCATCTGAAATCCACAGGTTTTCACTCTTTTACTGTCAAATTAATCCAGTTTTTGAAGAAGTAAATTTATTTTGGGAAAAAAGAAAACCTGAATAAAAGCCTATACATTTACTTCTCCAAAAATCCGATTATTCCGCAATAGCATCTGGCTTCTCGCCTGATGAATCCACCTAGCTGTTTGGCATATTGACAATCTGTAGTAACTGATGAGTTCAGAGCTGCTCCGCTCCTTTTGGTATTCCGTCCTTTCCAGGATCCCTCCGCAGGTCCCGGCCAGATGACTCTACAGGTCCTGTACATTGTGCTGTCACTTTGGTCGGAGGCAGAAGAGCGGATGCTGCTCTGGGACTCTGAAAGATTTTCTGGCACCAAACAGACGTCTTTGTTTTCTTCTCCCTGTTTCTGTGCAGGACTTTGGGAAGTGTCCTCGGTTACGGCTCTTCACTCAGGAGTACATTCTGGCACTGAACGAGCTGAATGCGGGAATGGAGGTGGTGAAGAAATTCATCCACAGGTCAGTGTCGGCTCTGCAGGATGATGACATTATTCTATGGCCGGGGTTTCTTATAAATGCCTTCATGGAGAGGATAGAGCGGCCTGTATCCTGAGAAAAATGACTAAACAGATAATATTCAGTAGAACTCACTGTATACAGCCATGAAGATCGATCAACTAATGCACATGGCAGGATGGAGCTAGACCCCGTTAAATAGAGGCAAACACAGGCGCTAGATACCGATTTTTGGAACGTCCCCTGAACAAAGTTGATGCTCATAATCGTTTTCTCACTTTGCTATTTCCATATCTTTTCATGCAATTACTTAACGTCACCAGAGCTGGCCGTACATATGATAGGTGACGATCGGGTGCTCATTCGGCTGTTGGCAAACTCTACCAGCTCCCAAAATGGACAATTGGCTCGGGCAAAAATTATTATAGAAAAAAGAGCAGTTCGGTGTTGAAGTCCAACCTGCCCATCCATCATCTGTCTGGTTAGAATCAGGAGGTGCCAGGCTCATTAGATGATGGGATGTCCTGGCACCTTTAGTGCCCGACACCTTCATTCTCTACCACACTATGCTGTCATTGCCATCAAACTCACCATTATCCAGTTCAATTGCTCTCCTGCCTCTAATTCACTCAAGAGCAATATGCGCAAAGTGAAAATGTGATTTTATTGTTTTTAGAGAATACTTCAAATTCCTGAAAAGTCTAAACTCTACTTTTTTTGGCCCAGCAGTGTCCATTAAATATAAAAAGTGCACCCATACTGATCAATGTAACCCCACACAATGGCCTTGGGTGGCTGTTTGCTCTGGATGTTGGGATATAACATATAGATTTTGGCCTTCATCCTACCCACGTGAAGTCAGAATGTGATTAGCAGACACAATGGATTCTGTCTTCACTTCAGATTCAGGTTTTTGCTATGATCTGACCCAAATGGTTATGGGTTGTGAATTCCAATCTCTTGTTATCTCTTTCCACAGCATGCACGGACCCACCGCAAACTGTCCACACCCAAGAGTCCTACCAAATCTGGTCGCTGTGTGCCTCGCTGCCATTTACTCTTGCTATGAAGAATTTATTAACAGGTCAGTATTTATCATGGTCTTATGTTAATGGTCTTGTAGATGTGACACATCATAAAACTTTGATCGATAAGGGCTCAGCTTCTAAGGCCCCCTACAATTGGGCAAGTTTTGGTTTAAGGTTTGCCTCATGCAAGGATGGTAGAACAATTCCCCTAAACTGGCCATACAAATGAAATAACAATCGGACGTAT
This sequence comes from Allobates femoralis, assembly GCA_033576535.1. Classification (NCBI taxonomy): domain Eukaryota; kingdom Metazoa; phylum Chordata; class Amphibia; order Anura; family Aromobatidae; genus Allobates; species Allobates femoralis. Next base: position 86,353,596 of record JARQOC010000010.1, read on the forward strand.
ATAATTATTCATTAGTTCTCTCAACTCCTCCGGACATGATTGCTCGGCTCAGTCAAGAGTTCTTGTGTTTCCATCGGGAACTAAGCCGTTGTCGGACACCTCTGGTGGTGGCTAATCTCCCTCTGAAAACAAAATGATTGGGCCTTGAAATCCCCTCTCTTCTTCAATATCATTTGTCTGGGGAGAGTTTGGAGGTTTCCATAAAGTCAAATAGTGGAACGGTAGTAAGTAGAACGTGACCAGTTATTTTGATAGATTATTGCTGAATGTTGACCATCTTTACTCTGAAATGTGATCATCTGGTTCCATGATGTGTCCTGTAGGTCAAGTGTGGAGACACCCTGCAGACTTGACATAGGTTGAAGGCCATTTCACATACCTGATATTAAGGTTTGAAAAGCCAAAATGTCTTTTGAATGTCTCCAGCTGCCACCACATTAATGTCTCTAGTGGCCTACCGTCTACAGATCTACATTGATCAAGTGAATAGACTATTGGGAAGACATAAATTAATCTTCTATCTAAATGAATACCGAAAACCACCAATATAGAAATGCTAAAGAAATCCATCAAATAACATATCCATATTTGTTTTATAGCCGGGACAATTCTCCGAGTCTGAAAGAAATCCGGAATGGCTGCCAGCAGCAGTGTGATCGTAAGCCCAATATTCCCCTACGGCTTCTTCATACCAACCCGGACCTTGTATCTCAAGAGGTGACTACAGCAGAATCTCGACACAAGTCTGTCATAGTCACATCAAACGAGATCCACGTGGAGGTAGAGCGCAACAACACTGTCAACCAGAAGCTAAAGGCCAATACTGGCAATGACAGTGAGCCCAACTTGATTGACTGTTTGCTCATCAGTCCAGCTTGTAGCACCATGAGTATAGAACTGAGCCCACAGGCTGAACGCGTGCTGGGATGCTACGTGGAAATCCTCAAAATGCTGTAAGTAGCTATCTGTGTATTATGTTATTGTTTAAAGTTCATCTATTGGTAAAAATGCTGGTGACCTCTGTATGACACAGTGTACTCCAGAGCTGGTGATGTCCAGTATGACCATCAGTGTAACTCCCAAGCTGGTGACCTCTGGTATGACCACCATGTAGCTACAAGCTGGGTGACCTCTGGTATGACCACCAGTGTAGCTACCAAGCTGGGTGACCTCTGGTAGACCACCAGTGTAGCTACCAAGCTGGGTGACCTCGGGTATGACACCATGTAGCTACCATCTGGTGATGTCCAGTATGACCATCAGTGTAACTCCAAGCTGGTGACCTCTGGTATACCACCAGTGTACTACCAAGCTGGGTGACCTCTGGTATGACCACCAGTGTAGCTACCAAGCTGGTGACCTCTGGTATGACCACCAGTGTAGCTACCAACTGGGTGACCTCTGGTATGACACCAGTGTAGCTACCAATCTGGGTGATGTCCAGTATGACCATCAGTGTAACTCCCAAGCTGGGTGACCTCTGGGTATGACCACCAATGTAACTCCCAAGTTGAGTGATGTCTGGTATGACCACCAATGCAGCTACCAAGCTGGGTGAGCCTCGGTATGATCACCAGTTTAACTCCCAAGATGGATGACCTCTGGTAGGACCACTGACATAACTCCCTTGCTACTTATTTTTTTTTTAAATCAGATGAATTTTTATTAGTATATCATTAATACAGTACATTATGAACAACACCACTGCACATTTTCAATGTTAACACACATTCCCCAACTCCCCCCTCCCCCTCAGACAGTACTTCCGATTCACAATAACCGCCTCCCTTGCTACTTATGATTGTGTTATTTTCAACAGCTTCTTCTTTTACAATCTGGTACTCTGCAGAGCTCAAATCTCCCAGCACACTCTGCTAAGTAATATTTTTCCAACTTCATTGTGACCCGCCCCAGGGCCTTGGGGTACCCGGTCCCGGGCGTTGTAGTTCACGGGAGATGTCATGGGGCCTGTGCCCGGTCCCGTGGCCCTGGTGGTCGCTGAAAAGAGTCAATAAAAATAAAATAAAGGTGATTCGTGACACCACCTACGGTTGCGGTAATGTTACCGGCACTGTGGAACAGACCTCCAGGGTGATGGTGGAGCAGCAAGATGGTTATGCTCCCCGTAGGTGGATAGGATCCCCGGGGAAGTTGTAAAAGTTTATGGTTTTTACACAGGGACACAGCTTACACCAGGCCAGGTCACTTGTCTTCTCCCTGCTGTGGTCGGCGGCTCGTCAGGTGGAGATAATAAATGACGCCACACAGTCTTTTTTACTCTGTACGGGTTAACTGACAGTTCTTAAGTAAGATGACAAACAGCACAGTCTTTTCAGGTCTGCCTGCCAGGGTTGGTAATAGGGAACCAGGCTGCTTTACTCTGAACCCTTGGTGGTGTACCTTCCGTTCCTGCCAAGTCTCTCACTGCGCTCTCCCTGTCTCCTTCAATGCTCCCGCGCGCAGCGCCTGAGCTAGCTCCCACGGATCTATCTGCGGAGGACTCTTCTCCGGGTCTTTCAGACCCTATACGGTGCTTTTTTCTGGATGCATCGGGGGTCGGCCATGACTTCCTCTAGAAGCTTGGGCCTCCGGTTCAACGGTTCGGGGATAGACACCCGCACCGTGCCCAGAGCCGGTCCTCTGTTTCGGGACAGATCGCTGCGGTCGGTAGACATACCGGGTCCGGATTCAGGCGCACCGCACTACCTGGTGCCCTTAAGATTCTTTCTGTCCCAACTGAGCTCTCCCTGACTAACTTAATTCTCCTCCCACCCACACATTTTTCTACCCTGTCTCTCCTCCCATGAGACTGGGTCCTCCCTGAAGTGGGTTCACCCACGGTCCCCTACCTAGGGTGTGTGTAGATGTGCAGCATCCCAATTCCCCAGTCACAGGAATACTACACACACTTTTATGGGTGCAGTACCCCTACATGGCGTCCCGACCAGTGGGGGCACCACAATTGCTCTTCTTGTAAAACCCAATTTATGTTAAAAAAAAAAATGAAATGTCATCTATATACCAAAGTGTATTGCAGAAGTGAGCATTTTATTATTGTCTGTTAGGGGAGTGTCTATCAACAGCTTGTGAATGGTTTCACATAACTGACAGAATAGTGGATGCAGCTCTGGGGGATAATACAGGTTGTAACTCCGGATCGGTACAGGATTAGCATCTTCCAAGTTACCCAGCTTTTTATGTGTCAAATGTCTGTCTATCTAATAATAAGCTAGAGAATTCTCAAATCTCATCCATAAATTGATTTAAGTTAGTCTTTCAGCACAACATTACTGTTCTAACAAAGCACAAGCGCTTGGTTCACTCTTGACATAGCACTCAGTGCGCCTTCTCACCTACTTAATTTGCACTTATTTTTCCCATGACCCCCCCCCCATCCCCACTCAAAAACAAATCCCTAAATTACTCCTCCAAAAAATATCTGGAGAGCCTCCATTCAATCCATGGGATATGGCGTAACTTGCCTTACACTGGGGGTCCGACCTCTGGAACACACAATAACCCTGAAATCCAAACCTGGTCTTGAATGGGGTGGAGGTGCACATGCCTGACTTCCGCTCTGTCCATTGTCTATAGGTCTGCTGGAAATGGCTGTATACAATGCCCAGCTTTATTCTGCCACTCTATTGGATGCAGCGGAGGTCAAGCATGTGCATCTCTGCATCATTCCAGACGCGCCCCCCCTATCCCCCCGTGGTTAGACCCTTTATTCCCCTCCAGCAGGTGATCTCCTTTATTATCAATGGGAATTTCTTGTTTTTTTTGGGGGATTTAACCCTTTAACAGATGAGTATTTTTCTTACATTTTTATACCATTTGCTGCTGAAAGGTCATTTAAATCGCGGCCAATCCTTCAATATGGCAGCATTGTTGCTATGAACCACAATGAGTTTAATGTTCAGGAATGTTTGTGATGCTTTGGGAGGACGGAGGGAGTGGTTGGGATGGGGCGCTCTCTGGTTAATCCAGTGTCACCGCTCACTATGGAGGAAGTGCTGGTTTTGTTACCGCGTTGACCTCTTTCCCTCATTTTATAGGAATGACAACACCCGGCCATGAATTGTTTTATACGCCCATATACACATAAATCCATGGTTATATATAGAGATAGCAGATACGGGAGTGGAGGCAGAATGTCTCCATCCATGGACCCTTCTGGACAGCTCCTGACCGTCAGGATTTGCTCTTCATGAAGTTATAATTATGATTTATCGCCTGGGCTTCCGGTCATTTCTTGCTTTCGGGACCCCTTAAGTTCAGTTCTGCTCTTCTTGTGTCATCCTTCCATCTTATTTGTTTTAGGAAATCCCTTTTTTATGTGACTGATTGTTGGGAAAATGCTGCGTCTCGTTATGTTGCCAGGAAATCTGTGTCTCCAAAACGAAGGTGTATCTGATCGTGACCCTGCAGGGTAGAGCTGAGCGAGCGCCGGGGAAACATTCAGTCCAATTCATAGTGAATCACCCTATCAGGTGTTCAGTTATAGCCTGAAAATAAAAGGACACCTTACTCTTACAAAACATAATTAAAGTTACAAATTTGCATATTTGCATATATGAGAGGAGGGAAGTGGCTTACAATCTCCTCACCTACTTCGCTGTCTCCATAAGGTTGATAGCAAGTTCCCAGACCTAATTAAAGTTATACATTGTACATATCGTCATTGAAAAAAGGTCGGCTTTGTGTCCTGAAATAGCGCCACCTCCGTGTATAGGTTGTGTCTGGTATTGCTGCTCAACTGCACCTAACCAGAGATGGCCTGCAGTACCGGACACAACAATGGGACAGAATTGGCGCTGTTTTTGAACCCTTTCCCCAGCTACCTATTCTTTAGGGTCGGTGATGGCAGTGATGTGTTGACCCTGTATATGGTAGATCTTGTGCAGTAATGACTCAACTGAATCTGATTTCAGACATCAGCGCTCATATCTGAGGTCAGGTTCAGTCATGTTATTGCAGAGACCTGAATTGTGCAATGTCTTCCTGCTCTAGCTATGTTCTGTAATAAGGGGTATTCTGTATACCGCCATTGTCTGTCTGGTAGGTGGGGCGTATGTGGAGAGCTGGGGTCAGACTACCTGTCTCATGCAGCCATAATAAAGGGCCATAAAAATGCAAAATGCTCATATAATCAATTTACCCATGATTAAACATTATCTCCATTCTCAAGAACAAGGGATATTTAATTCATGGTGTACAGCACATTGTCTAGTTTACCGGCCACCTCTGTAGTCTAGCAGAAGTGGCAGATGCCCTAGGCAGCAAGAGCAGCACTTACAAGCTCTTTTCTAGAGAACTTGCAAATGCTGCTTGGGAGCCAGCCAGATGAATGTCTCCAGCCGTCCTCAGAGCCCTGCGCTCCTGCAATGCTGCAGAGGTGAAGACGATTCTCTTAGGCGCAGTGGAGAGCACACAGTGTCTTTACCTGTGGCTCAGCCTGTCGATCATCAGGAGCGTTTCCCATCACCCCCCCCACCACTTGCAGGCAGAAAGGCTGGGCAGGAGAGCCGGTGGACATGGGATGCAGGAGAGAACAGAGCCAGGACAAAGGAACCAGGGGATAGGGGAGACAGGAGAGCTGGGGGACAGGAGAGCTGGGGGACAGGAGAGCTGGGGACAGGAGAGCTGGGGGACAGAGAGCTGGGGGACAGGAGAGCTGGGGGACAGGAGAGCTGGGGGACAGGAGAGCTGGGGGACAGGGAGCTGGGGGACAGGAGATGCAGGAGAGAACAGAGCCAGGACAAAGGAACCAGGGGATAGGGGAGACAGGGGAGCTTGGGGACAGGGGAGCTTGGGGGCAGGGAGCTGGGGACAGGGAGCTGGGGACAGGGGAGCTGGGGGACAGGAGATGCAGGAGAGAGCAGAGCCAGGACAAAGGAGACAGGAGATCTGGGTGACAGGGGAGCCGGGAGAAAGGGGAACTGGGGGACATGGAGACATGGCAGCCAGGGGATAGGAGAGCCCAGGACAAAGGAACTAGGGGATAGGGGAAACAGGAGAGCTGGGGGACAGGGGATGAAGGAGAGAGCAGAGCCAGGACAAAGGAGACAGGAGAGCTAGGGGACAGGGGAGCTGGAAGAAAGGGGGAACAGGTGAACTGGGGGACATGGAGACATGGCAGCCAGGGGATATTAGAGACAGGAGAGCCAAGAGGCCGGGGACAGGAGCCAGGGGGAATATGGAAGCTAGGGGACAGGGGAGACAGAGGAACCAGCGAACACTGAGGAAGGGGAATAAGGGACGTCAGAGGCGAGGAAGGGAAACTGGGGGACAGGGGAGGAGGGATAGGGGAGCAAAGGGAGCAGCTTCTGAACTGTGATCAGGAAAATAACCCTTTAAGGTGCAGAATGAGGGCAGAAATGGCGGTCTCTCTCCCTCTATTTAGCTCCTCAGAGATGCGACCTGCATCTTGCAGATATTTATGGCATAACTTGTGCATCTGTCATGAATGTCCATGATGGGAATGCTGCCGCTCCCACAGCACTACATGATGTATTTTAGGGGTGATACCATTTTCTAAATGAATATCTGTTCCTATTCCTGGAGGAAGATGCAGATTGCCCCATGTGGGGACTTGTGGTATTACATGGTGCTAACTCAAATACATAGTCAAGTTAAAGTGGTTTTCCAGTCCCCTGTCTGCATTTTTTTGTTTTTTAAAAGCAAATTATTAGTTATTTCCTCCCCCCAGGTCCAGCGCTGATTCTCTGTTGCTGCTCCTGGCGTCTGTTACTGTCTGTAATTCCTCACCCAACCTGTTCACAAGGGTGGCACTGGTTTCTTTTTTTCTTTCTTGCTTATTTAAAGAAAGGAGCCATGTTTTTCTAATTTTGTACAACATCATTTAGATCAAACAAAACAAAATTGCTTTACTGCGTAATTCCCAAAAAGACCGGTCTGCAAAATATAATGCGGAACTTGACCATTACTTTGGTATTGAATGTGTTAACTTAAAGTGGCACTGCACTGAAACTACTACTAATATAAAAACTGCTTCTGGTGCACATGTGTAATAATGTCTGCAGATTTCTGGAAGTATTGGGATGGAGGGAGGTATTTTATGGGCTGAGCTCCCTTGGTGCAGGAGGTTTTTAGCCTTCTCTATTCCCTGACCGTGCACTATTAACCCTATATAGATCTATATGGGACGATCCCTGTAGACAAATTTTGCACATCCAGTTTTTTTATGTATATTTAGCCCTTTCTTCAAGGTCAGTCTCCAGTTTCACCGGCTGGTTTAAGGATTTTGTTCTCCATTTGTGACTTGGTTACGTCCATTATAGATGGGGAAATTTGCCCTCGCGCACTTTCTGGGAAACCAGTTCACAAATAGGAAATTGCACAAGTCTATGGGATTTTGGTTCAAAGCTGTCAGATCTTTCAGCAGCAGAGGAAATGGGGTCAGGATCACAGAGGGGTCAGACTGTCATCTAAAGAGGTTCTTAGACCCAGAGCAGGGTGTACCTTGACATCGGCATGACATGCACAATACCCCCTACTCCCATCCTCTCCTACAGGAGCACTGGGCGATTAGATCAGTGGGTCGGCTCCGTCACACCGGATCTATTGAGCAGAGTACGGCCACAGTAAATCTATTCTCGGAGGGAGCAGCTGCTTTACATTCTCTAATGCCCATCGTAAACACAAATCTCATGTGTTGGGCACAGTAGTAGTGGAAAGTTCTCCATGAGGTACAGTATCAGGCGATTCCTTTATCTGCGCGGCAATCACCTGCTGTGGCGGTCATTTACAAGAATCTCAGGCACAGTTACGGTATCTGGCGCTCTCCGGTGTCATTATTCCAGGCTCTGCTTTCACTCAGACCTTGTATAAAAGTTTCCCTGCATTCGCTTCCGTTGTCTTCTGAGGAACATCAGAGCTTCCCAGATTCCTCCGTCATGGAGAGACATCACCTGCTCCGATCCTTGGGGGCCATCTGCTGTGACCCCTGATCCCCAGGACAAAGAGACTTTGGCTAATCATTCAGGTGGTGCCATGTGCCCTTTAAAGGCGTGAAAAGGGACCTCTCCGTGCATTACTGTCCATCAGAACTGTCCTGAAGCCAAGAGGGGCCAATATGAGTAATGAGGGCACTCTGCCATAGTCTCTATGACAGACATGAGACTTTATGGAAAATCCTAGCATTCCAGAACTGTTTGGTAGAAATATTAAACTCTAAAAAATGAATCTGGGACATTAGTCCAGTGTTCTTATTCTGTGGCCAGACCAGGCCAAGACAAACTTCCTCAGCTAGCACTTATATGTTGGCATCCTTGGGAATGGCTGTCCTGGTGCGCCCGTCAATGAGTACTGACGTGGAGGCTGTACTTATATTGAAGATAATACAGTTATTCTGGTGGGAAAGAAGTACCCCAGCTTCAACAGGTTCAAGAGCCCAGTGTCATCTTTAAAGGGTTTTCCTTTACCCTTCACAGGCTGTAGCCCAAAGACAGGAGTACCAATGTATTCCTGGAGGTCTGTGACCAAGTTCCGGACAATCACCCACCATGTCTTATGTCCAAAGGTTTCCATGAAAAATCCATGATGGTTCTGTAATAAAAAAAACGATGAATCCATTTTATTTGTGTCATGATTGGGCTGTATTGTACAGATGTATTTATGCTGTTTCCTTAGTGTTTAAATATCATACAATCTCTGAACAGAATGATATTTGTCTTGCAGGTCAGATTATGATGACTGGCGGCCGGCCCTGGCGAGTCTGCTGCAGCCCATCCCGTTTCCCAAGGAGTAAGTAACGTCTTGTGACTTATCTGTCTGATATAAGAGGCTTGCAGAGACCTGTATTGATTATTTCAGCCTCATTTTAGCCTCATTTTATTATTTTTTTATTGTTTTTTGGAGTTTGATGTTGGAGTCCCCATAATGTCTCACACATGTAGAGAACACCCTGGTCCGAAAAGAAACAAGTACCTAGAGCATTACATATATGTTAGGTACCGCTCCTAAGTCAAAGGAATTGTTAGTTTCTGGACAGTTATTAATGGGCCCAGAAAACAGACCTGAGCTGGCAGCGCTCCCCCATCCACCTCTCTGGCAGCGCTCCCCCATCCACCTCTCTGGCACCGTTCCCCCATCCACCTCTCTGGCAGCGCTTCCCCATCCACCTCGCTGGCAGCGCTCCCCCATCCACCTCTCTGGCAGCGCTCCCCCATCCACCTCTCTGGCAGCGCTCCCCCATCCACCTCTCTGGCAGCGCTCCCCCATCCACCTCTCTGGCAGCGCTCCCCCATCCACCTCTCTGGCAGCGCTCCCCCATCCACCTCTCTGGCAGCGCTCCCCCATCCACCTCTCTGGCAGCGCTCCCCCATCCACCTCTCTGGCAGCGCTCCCCCATCCACCTCGCTGGCACCGCTCCCCCATCCACCTCTCTGGCACCGCTCCCCCATCCAGCTCGCTGCCACCGCTCCCCCATCCACTTATCTCGCACCGCTCCCCCATCCACCTCGCTGCCACGCTCCCCCATCCTCCTCTCTGGCACCGCTCCCCCATCCACTTCTCTCGCACCGCTCCCCCATACTCCTCGCTGGAACCGCTCCCCCATCACATTGTTCTCCCAGGGTTAAGTTGCTGGCTGATGAGTCCATCAGCGGCTTTGTCATAGAGAACACGAGGGCTCGGTGCAACTAGCGTTCCTGTATATGGGAGAGTCAGCTGATATGGCTGCATGAATGATTGACCAGATGGCCATCCAATGGCAGACCCTGGGAGACTTGGCAGCGAACCGATGTAGGGTGAATAAAGCAGAGTGTGGTGTTGCTTACTCTTGAAAAACTTAGTAATTGATCACATTGGATCCCAAGGAACTAAATTTGGAGACAGTGGGGTCCTTTGATTGTGGCCTCACCTTGGCTGCAGGGATTTAAAGGGTTGAAAGGTTACTTTGCAGCAATACTATGAAACACAGGTGGGTTGATGAGGGACTCCAGAGTATCATGTCAGAACCCAAATGATATCCTCCAGATCTCAGGTGCAGCCTGAGAGCTCATCCCGCGTCCTCTGCTCTATCTATAGGAAGCACAGTCACTTCTTGTTTTGAAAGAACTGAATCCTCTGAAACAACAGGACTCCTCCAGGATTGGACTAATGAGCATTTGTGTTTGAAGAAAAAAAATCTTTTCCACGGAGAATGGCTATTAACAGCTGTAATTGTCCCATTTAAGACCAACTGCACCCTGGGGCCCTGGTTACTTTGCTGCACCCGATCCACGTGCAAAGTGACTGCAGGTATTAAAGTTAAAGGCAGCAAAAAAACACACTGGCGTCATTTGGCCAAATTTGTCTTCCAGCAGCGCACAGGGACGGCGTTATTCCACTGTAAGTGATGCAACGTGCTCCGCAATGTCGCTGCTAATTGCTTTGTCATTCTCATTAATGGAGATGTGACCGAGGTTTAATTAAGTCACTTGGGCTCTGACAAAATAACAGTAGTCAGAGGATAAGGTTTGAGGGTAGGGAAGGAACGCAGCTGAAATAAGAACACTCTGTAATGATCGACATCATTAAAATAAGGATCGTGTCACACAAGTTTTCCGATTTTTAGATATTTCTTTTATATTTTTGGAAAAAAACATTTTTCTGATCACAATCTTGGAAAAAAAAAATGTTTAAATCTTGCAATTTTCACATTGACTCTTAAGTTCATTTTATACTTATGGGCCCTGGTTTATAATTTTCTCAACAATCTTGATGAGGAGCCGTGTTACAGTCAGTCATTAGAGGCACAACATAATGTTGCGACATTGCTAACCATTCGTCCTGTTCTTTGCAAAAGACTAATCAGAAGTCTCATTATCTTCACAGTCAGGATTACAATGACTGATGACACGAGATCCATTATTCACAATCGTTATGTCACAGTTCCCACCCCTATCACACACTCATTAGATGCATTAATACAAAAAATAGGGCCTGAATCAGTCTCTTGCTGCTAATGTTCATGTGACTTTACTCATTTCAGAAATAATATATATGAAACATATTCTCAGAATAACATAAAATCTGCATATGAACTTCCTATCTTGACATCTTGTAAACGTAAAATAAAAAACTGTAAAATGAATTAGGTATCAAGTTACAAGTATAGGAAATCTACGGTGTTGGTAATTTATATGTGATTGTTAGTGATGAGTGGGCTCCAACATACTTGGGTGCCTGGTAACGAGCATTTGGACGCTCAGATGGGGGCGACTCGTGTACTGAGTATAATGGAGGTCAATAGTGAAGATCTTCCGGGAAAATGCTGAAATTTCCCATTGACTTCCATTATACTCAGTACTCGTATCACACCCATCTGAGCATCAACTGCTAGTTACGAGTATCGGGCCCCTGAGTTTGTTAGAATTTGCTCCGATTACCTGGAAGGACATTGGTGTACAGGGGACGTGACAATGTAGTCAGTCTATTGACACACCCACAGTGCACTTTCTGGCTACTTTGCATGTGTCCTCAAAGCCTTAGGATACGGAGGATACAGTAGGGGAGGGGAGAGGACCCTGCCTGCGAAGGCTGTCTACAAGGGATGGGTGAGGGAGAGAGAGGATCCTGTCCTGGGAGGGCTCACAGTTACAAGGGATGGGTGAGGATACAGTAGGTGAGGGGAGAGGACCCTGCTCGTGAGGGCTCACAGTCTACAAGGGATGGGTGAGGATACAGTAGGTGAGGGGCTCCACAGTCTACAAGGGAAGGGTGAGGATACAGTGGGGGAGGGGGAGGACCCTGTCCACAAGGGCTCACAGTCTACAAGGGATGGGTGGGGGAGAGGACCCTTGCCCACGAGGGCTCACAGTCTACAAGTGATGGGTGAGGAGAGAGGACCCTGCTCGTGAGGGATCACAGTCTACAAGTGATGGGTGAGGAAAGTAGTAGGAACCCTGCCCACAGGGATCACAGGTTCCTTTTTTTATTCGCTCTTGCTGCTGTTACTTGGCATTATGCGGTTTATCTGTTTTTTCTTATGGATATTTCTGTAAAAGATGATGAGTTTTGACAAATTTTGGAAAGCGATGGATCATCTAAGTTTATCAATATCATAACAACGTGGGCTCTAGGTTTATAATTTGGGTATAATATGAAGGACATTACCTCTATAAGTAATGTACATGTTTTTTTTTTTGTTACAGAGCACTCGCCCATGAAACCTTCACAAAGTAAGTAAGAATTACTGCAGGTTATAACACCGCCGATAGCTACATAATACCTCAATGTAGAAATAAAAGTGACCTTAAAACGATTTCTCCATCACTTTGGATGTGTCTCATCGACGCCATTCTGTTTGTGTTGTACAATACAACCATTGTGATTTATCAGTAGTAATTAATGTATAGGAAAATCCGCTGTTGGTAAATGACAGGTTATTCTGTAATGTAATCAGGGCACAAGTTCCCAGCTGAGCCAAGTAACCTGTGTTTTCTTGTCCTGCCCTTGTAGGGAACTGAAATACGTCATTCAGAGATTTGCAGAGGACCCCAGGCAAGAGGTAAGAAGGTCCCCTGGGGCCAATGATGGTGAGAAGAAATGGATCCTTTGTATTATTGAGGGTTATTGCAGGGCAGCTGTGAATAAAAACCATGTTCTTGTCTTATATTAAATTATGGAGACAACCTCATAGTCCAAATCTGCCATAGTGTCAGTTAAAGAATTTCTATATGCAAATGGAGTCCGTGAAGCCTCGATTAAGAGTCTCAAACACGGGACTAGCCAGATATCCCTCCAGGGAAGGACCTGGGGTGGAATCCTTGCGGAGACCACCATAACCACCATATTAAGTGGTCCTTTTAGTCAATTAAAGAATTTCTGTCTCAAAGTTTTTTTTTAATTTTATATGCAGAAATTCTGCTCATCTAAAAAGTATGTTCACACGGGGGGTTTTTTTTTGTTCACCTATTTTTTTTTCATTGGGTAAATTGTGTTGATGTTCATTTAACTAAAGGGATTCTCGAGGAATAGAAAAAAATGTAGTTATAAATAAAGGCCATGAGCTAATCACCTATAATGATATATTAATGATTGGTGCCTATGAGAATGTGCAGTGGGAAGCTCTGCTGATGTGACCTGATATGGATAGGGTGGATAGCAGTGTGAGCAGCCTCTTCTTACCTCAGCCCCCTGGTATCTTTTAGTAATTAGATCTGGTAGACGATATGGTGGACAGCAGTGTGAGCAGCCCTCTTACCTCGGTGCCCCGGGGATCTCCAGTATTAGATCAGATAGATGTGGCGAACAGCAGTGTGAGCAGTCTCTTCTTACCTCAGCACCCCTGATATCTCCAGTATTAGATCAGATAGGGTGAACAGACTCTTCTTACCTCAGCAGCACTCCTGGTATCTCCATTAGTAGATCAGATACAGGATGGACAGCAGTGTGAGCAGTCTCTCCTTACTTCACCACAGGAGTCTTTGTAGGAGGAGAGATTACATGAATGTTAGTTTTCATCCACTTGCTATGCGAGGATTGTTATCCGGCTGTATTGAAGTGATTTGGCGGCTGGGAGCACTCTCGGTCTTACTGATCAATGAGTGGTTGCATACTTATTTATTTTATTTCTATAGCACCATCATATCCTGCAGCACTTTCCAGACGTTATCATCACTGTCCCCATTGGGGTTCACAATCTACAACCTAAATCAATATGTATTTTGAGTCCCAGTGAAATTCTGTGATGTATAAAAAGCCCCTTTAAAATCCCTTTGAAAGTCGACATTGAACCTTAGGACCCAACGCTATGTTCTGCGTTGGCGATTTAGCGCATGTTTCACCTTTACATTAGGAAAGTTCCAGCTGTGACTTGTGACCGTGCTCTGACCGTTTGTGAGAATGTACAGTCTGAGGTTAGCGGATGAGCTCACAGCTTCACCACTGTCATTAAGAAATCCTTCTCATTTCCTGTAAGCTGGGTCAGATGTTTATGTACAAAGAACATATTTGTTAAAAGAAAGTCTGAAGTGCCGGCCCCCGTCACTAGCAATTACAGGAACATTTACACTTTATGTTAAAGAGGGACCATGGAGACAAAGAAGGTGATTTTTATGTCCCCTTCGCGCCCGGAGTAAAAAGTCACTTTTTTTAAATGCACCATTTTAAGTGAATGTATTTTTTTTTTTTTGTCTACTCCAAAAGCTTGTTTTCCTTTTTCGTCGTTTTCGCTCTGATCCACAGCCCATGTGCCTCGCCTCTGTCCTTGCCTTTTTTACCAGTAGGAAACTTTACAAGACCAAGAGGCTTTTGAGGGACAGGTCAGCAATGTGATGGAACAGTAGAGTTTCATATTGATTACCTATCCAAGATAGATCATCAATGCCGGACTGGAGCGAGCCTGACTGCTGGTGCCTCCACTGTCAACAGCTCAGGGATGTAAACCAGTGTATGGACTGGAACAGCACAGCTCCGTAAATGGTGTACTGGCAGCTCCCACGTTCTGCAGATCCAGCTCATCCGCAGCTGCCACAAAAAAGTGCATAGATCTGTGATGTTCATTTGTGGTTTTTATCTCTCCACTAAAACATCACACAAGACACAACAAGCGTCATCATTTTGGCAGATTATACATGCGCTCAGTTTAGCATTTTCTGTTTTCATTATTAACCAATAGAAATGTTTAGCATTTTCTGTTTTTATTATTAACCAATAGAAATGTTCTTTTTAACATCTGTTGTGGAAAAATAATTAGTGTTGTCTTTGGATCACTTTCAGTTTATGCATTTTTTGCAACTAATTACATTTACAGAATAGTTGTCCTTCTTGGAGGAGATGACTTGGTGGGACATTATTTTAATGGCTGTGCTGGGGATTCTTCTCTATATGGAATGGAAAATATGTTTGGAGTGGTATTCTTTTTGGAAGCTTCACACTTTTGTCATTTGTGTTATCCTGGGGCTTTTTAGAAATGCAAAGGAAAATGTAGATTTCCTATTAGTTGGTGGTCATTTAATAGCCTGTTTACACAGGTTATAGATCAGTCTATAGTCTGCTATTATTCTCTGCAGCATGCGTCCTATTTACGCAAGGCAATGTGTTGCTGAGAGTGATGAATTTTGTGCAAACCTAATGATCATTTCACCCAATGAACGAGCGTTTCGCATGGTTGTTGGGTCATCGGCAGCCTGTTTACACTGCATGGTTATCAGGATTGAGTGTTCACAAGATTATCGTGAATAAGCGACCATAGGGAGTAAATGGACCTTAAAGGCCGGTATCTGCTATGTAATCTGATGGCAACATATTGTAGAGACAGAGACCCTGATTACAGCGATGTATCACTTAGTTTACTGGGTGCAGAGGTTGTGATAGAATCACAGTTTTCTCTATTGCAGATCTAGCAGAGCCCAGAATGGTGAGTTGTGCATAACCCCGCCCACAATACTGATTGGCAGATGTGTATAACCCCGCCCAGACCACTAAATGGCAGATGTGTATAACCCCGCCCATACCACTGGCAGATTTTTGTGTATAGACCCACCTAGACCATTGGCAGCTGTCTCTGTATAACCCCCGTCCACAACACTGATTGACAGCTTTGTGTGTAGGTTGTACATTGACAGAAACAGAAAGCTGCTAATCCATTAGTGGGGGGCGGGTTGGACCAGGATGCACAAGACACCTAGTCCTGAAGTGATAATATCCTCTTGATAAAACACTGATTTTATTGAAACAGCAGCCCTTTAAAGTGACACCAACCTATAATCAGGGTCTCTCTCTACATTTTGGTCTCTTATAGCAAAAACCTGGTGACAGATTCCCTTTCAGACTTGCACATCCTGACATTTGGAGGAGATTTATGCAAGAAAATAAAAGTTATTACCTACATTGGGACCAGTGTATGGGAAAAAAAAGTGGATGCCCTCAGTAGATATTTTTTTAGAGCGAAATGTGGTAGATAAAATAATTCTGGAAATCTGCCACAAAAATACATTCTTATTCTAAATGTCTTCATTGTCTCTGTTGTCTGAAGAATCTCCCATCTTCTCCCGCAGGTCCATTCATGTCTCTTAAGCGTCAGAGCTGGGAAGGACGGCTGGTTCCAGCTGTACAGCCCGGAGGGGTGGCCTGTGATGATGATGGTGAACTTTTTGCCAGTATGGTACGTGTCTGCAATAACGTGAGTTTGATTATTTAAGGATTTGATGAGATGTTGGGGGAAAATCCATACATTGTTCATGACGGAATGGATCTCGCTTTTTGTAATTTGCTGGCGACTTATTTAGATTAGTTGATAATTGAGAATAAGCGTTCGTTAGACCCCACCCTATCACGATTATCACCCATTTGTTTACGGCATTACCAATGTATAAGACCCTTCTTGATAACCTGAAAATAAAGAGAATTTTGTTTACGTACCGTAAATTCTTTTTTCTTTAATCATCAATGGGAGACCCAGACAATGGGGTTTAGGGCACTGCCCTCCGGAGGTCACACTAGGTACTACAAGTTTGTAGACACCGCCTCCTCCGCTTATAAACCCCTACCGCAGGGAACATCCTCAGTTTGGTCTACAAGCTGCGAGGAGGAAATAAACCACACCCGAAACATCGGGAAGAATGCCGTACACAAAACGGTTCAACAACCCGGCAAACACTGTCTCAACAGAGAACAGAGCAAATGCAAAACATGCAAAGGAACAACTGGGTGGGTGCTGGTCTCCCATTGATGATTAAAGAAAAAAGAATTTACGGTACGTAAACAAAATTCTCTTTTTTCTGGTCATCATAATGGGAGACCCAGACAATGGGGATGTCCTAAAGCAATACCCCAGGGCGGGAAGAGTTCCTCAACAAGACGGAAAACACATGGTTCCCTTTAAAGGTGGGCAACCGCCGCCTGGAGAACCCGCCTGCCCAAACTCGCATCCGCAGAGGCATGGGCATGCACCATATAGTGCTTAGAAAAAGTGTGCAGGCTGGACCAAGTGGCCGCCTGACACACCTGTAGAGCAGACGCTCTATGTCGCAAGGCCCAGGAGGCACCTACAGCTCTAGTAGAGTGTGCCTTCAAACCCACCGGGAGAGGCAAACCAGAAGACCGGTAAGCCTCCTGAATGGGAGCCTTGATCCATCTGGCCAAGGTCGACTTCGAAGCCGCGGACCCCTTACAGCGACCCATCGTGAGGACAAATAAGGAATCCGAACTCCTAAAGGAGGCGGTCCTGGACACATAAATGCGTACAGCCCTCACGAGATCCAGAGTATGGAGGTCGCGCTCAACCTGATGAACGGGAGCGGGGCAAAATGATGGGAGAACAATCTCCTGGTTTAGGTGAAACGTTGAAACCACCTTCGGCAAGAATTCTGGCCGTGGGCGCAACACCACCTTGTCTTGGTGAACCACCAGAAAGGGTGACTTGCACGAAAGTGCAGCCAATTCTGAAACCCTTCTCAGGGACGTAATTGCCACCAGAAAGACCACTTTCTGGGACAGACGAGAGAGAGAGATGTCTCTCAGTGGCTCAAACGGCGGTTTCTGCAGAGCCGCCAGGACCATATTGAGGTCCCAAGGGTCCAGAGGTCGCCTGTAAGGCGGAACCACCCGAGCTACCCCCTGCAGAAATTGGCGGACCTTCGGCAGGAGCGCCAAGCGCCTGTCAAACAGCACTGAAAGTGCTGATACTTGACCTTTCAGAGAGCCAAGGGATAATCCCAACTCCAACCCCGACTGTAGGAAAGCCAACAATGTCGGGATGGACAATGGCCACGGTGAGCGTCCACCAGAGGCACACCAGGAGAAAAAGATTTTCCACGTTCTGTGGTATATCTTCCTGGAGACAGGTTTCCTAGCCCTATTCATAGTGGTAACCACTGTAGGAGAGAATCCTCTGGACGTCAGCAGCCAGGCCTCAAGAGCCATGCAGTCAATCTGAGGGCCCTGGAATTGAGGTGGAAGAATGGGCCTTGCGCGAGTAGATCTGCGCGTTCTGGAAGAGCCCACCGGTGTCCGCCTGACAGTTGCCACAGGTCCGGGTACCAGGACCTCCTGGGCCAATCTGGAGCCACTAGAATGGCTACTCTGCATTCCATCCTGATTTTCCACAGGACCCTGGGAATCAGAGCCAGAGGCGGGAACACATATGGCCGCTGGAAGCTGGACCAACTCAGGATCAGGGCATCCGCCCCCAGAGACTGAGGATCCCACGATCTTGCCATGTATTGGGGCACCTGATGATTCAGCCGTGAGGCCATCAGATCCACGTCCGGAGTGCCCCATCTGCCGCAGATGTCCCGGAAGACGTCTGGATGAAGAGACCACTCTCCGGCGTCCATGCCCTGTCGGCTCAGGTAGTCGGCCTCCCAGTTCTCGACCCCTGGGATGTGAACTGCGGAGATCAGGCAGCCGTTTTCCTCCACCCAGGCTAGAATGCGGTGGACTTCGGCGAGGGCCTGAGCACTTCTGGTCCCTCCCTGATGATTTATGTAGGCGACGGCCGTCGCATTGTCGGACTGCACCCGAATGGGGTGTCCTGACAGGAATTTCTGAAACGCCAGGAGCGCCAGATAGACCGCCTTGATCTCCAGCACGTTGATCTGCAATGCCGACTCCGACTGAGTCCAGAGGCCTTGAGCCCTGTGGTGTAAGAACACCGCACCCCAGCCCTTCAGACTGGCGTCCGTGGTCACCACTAACCATGACGGTTTTAGGAAGGACCGGCCTCGTGACAGGTGACGTGGCTGGAGCCACCACTGTAGGGAGTCCCTGGTCGGTTGTGACAGTGTCACCAGCCGATTCAGCGAGATCGTCCTCTTGTCCCATCTGTGAAGAATCTCCAGCTGGAGAGGACGGAGGCGAAACTGTGCGAACGGCACCGCCTCTATCGCCGCTACCATGCGTCCCACCAGTCTCATCAATACCCGTAGGGATGAGTGTGGTGACAGGAGGACTGCTTGTACTCCTGATTGGATCGCCATCTGTTTGACTCGTGGCAGAGACACCAGGGCTGAGGCTGTGTTGAAGTCCATGCCCAGATATGTCAAAGACTGGGTCGGAACTAGCGTTGACTTCTGAATATTGAGGAGCCAACCGAACTGTTCCAGAGACCGCATGGTCACATCCAGGCTCTCTTGACAGAGGTGTTCTGATGGCGCCCTGACCAGCAGGTCGTCTAAATAGGGAATGACGGCATGTCCCTGCATGTGCAGGAGAGCCATCATGGAAGCCATCACTTTTGTGAACACCCGCGGTGCCGAGGCTAGCCCGAATGGCAGTGCCACAAATTGGAAGTGTTCTTCCCCCACTGCGAATCGCAACCAGCGCTGATGAGCCGGTGCAATGGGTACGTGAAGGTAAGCGTCTCTGATATCTATGGACGCTAGGAAGTCCCCCTGTGACACAGCTGCGATCACGGAGCGCAGTGATTCCATACGGAACTTCCGAACCAACACGTGACGGTTGAACAACTTCAGGTCCAGTACTGGGCGGAAGGATCCGTCCTTCTTTGGGACGATAAAGAGGTTGGAGTAAAAACCCCTGAACCTCTCTCCGGAAGGCACCGGGATTACCACTCCGTCTCTGCGGAGACCCTCCAACACCTGGTAAAAAGCCTGAGCTTTTTCTGGTGACGGGACCGACCGATGGAATCGGGATATCGGTTTTGACGTCAGCTCTATCCTGTACCCTCGCGAGATCACGTCTCGAACCCACTGATCTTGAACGTGAAGCAGCCACTTGTCCTGAAAGCGAGACAAGCGGCCCCCCACCTGTGGGGAGGCAGGATGAAAGAGCGAGTCATGTAGAGGCGGGTTTGGGGGTGGCAGCTGCCGCTCCCGCCGGCTTCTTTGGACGACTCTTAGAGCGCCACTGGGAAGCGGGCTTTCCCCCTCGGTCCGTGCGAGCGGACGGAGCTGATGACTGCGAGCTGGAACGAAAGGACCACTGTTTTGGGTTCCTTTTAACGGTATACCGTGGCTTAGGCTTATTCTGCGGTATCTTAGACTCAGCAGAATCCTTAATTAGCTTGTCCAGTTCGGTGCCAAAAAGCCTGTCACCAGCAAACGGAAGATTCTGCAAAATCTTCTTGGATGTGGCATCTGAGTCCCAAAGACGCAGCCACAACAACCTGCGGATCGCTATAGCATTGGCCGAAGCCACAACTGAGCGAGTGGCAGTTTCCAGAGTCGCCGTCCTGGCGTAGTCCGCATAGGCCCTTGCCCTTTCGGTAAGTGCTAGGACCTCTGGACTGGATCTTGCCATGTCAGAGATACCATCCAAGCAGGTAGTAATCGCTTGTAAGGTCCAGACCGTGGCAAAATTAGGGGCAAATGAAGACCCCACAGCCTCATAGGAAGACTTGGCGAGCTGCTCGACCTGTCTATCAGTAGCATCCTTCAGTGAGGAGCTATCAGAGGCAGAGAAAAGGGAGCGTGCAGCAATCCTGGTCATGGAAGCGTCCACCTTCGGGGACTGCGACCACTCCTGTAGCACCTCCTGGGGGAAGGGGAAGCGATTGTCCTTGATTTTACGGACATAACGCCGCCCAGGATGTAACCTGGGAGCTCTAACCACCCTTCCAAAATTCGTGTGGTCCATGAAGGAGCCACTTGGTCTAGCCTCCGGCCGCAGCCATTGATAGACCTCCTTCGGGTGCACCGTCACCTCCTCAGGGGTGTCACGAGACGTAAAGTCTCGTTGATAGAGGACACCAGATCCTCCACCCTGTCTGGTGGTTCAGATACAGACACAGACCCGAAATTTGAACCCCCATCATCTTCCTCACCATCAGAGGAACGCTCCTCCTCAGAGAGAGTATGGAGCTCGGGTGAATCCTCACGACGAGCCCGCTTAAGGGGTCTCGCAGCAGAAGAGGGGGACACCCGGGGGTAACTGGATGGAGTAGCTGGGCTATCCAGTCTCCTATTAAGTGCCTCCAGGGATTGCGACATGGAGGACAGCTGAGACAGCAGAGATTCATTGATCTTATTCTGAGTCTCCCATGGCCCTGAGATCACCTGAACCTCAGGGTATAGCACCGGAGCTGCTGACTCAGCAGTGCCAGCCCGGGCCTCTGGGCGTCCGCAGTTATTGCAGGACCCCTCCACCAGTGTACCATTGCATGTAGCACAGGTAATGGTGGTTACTGCCGCCTTAGCAGCACGCTTCCCGGCTGAGGACATCGCCACAGTAGGGGAAAATAAGCCAAATTGCCGACAACAAAACCGGGAATCCCGGTGGCTTACCGACCGCAGTAAAGCGGTATGAGGAAGCGGTGTGTGTGTGACCTCCGCGACGGTTTCCGGTCTCCCCTCTGGAGTGCAGACGCACGCTGCATAAGAATCCCAACCGGGAAGTGAGGGTAAAGATGGCCGCCGACAGTGAAACTGTGGGCGGCGCCGAAGAGACGCGGGAAACACACACACACGCCCAGCGATGACGTCACCGCACGGGCTGCTTCCCATCCTCCAAGCATCCACAGCATGAGGGAGCCGGAGCCTGCAGCGCGGGAAAGAGTGTAAAAAACATTATACACAGACTGCATGTACACCATCCACAGCATGAGGGAACAAACATCCGCAGCCTACGGCCTCAGCCCCTGTGACACACAGGGCGGTCAGCCAGGGTGACCCCAGCACAGGGTACACCCGCAGAACCGCGGACCCGAGGGTAACGCGCGGTCTGAGTGTCCTGAAACACATATAGTGCCAGACACTACCCCCAGGCACGCAGGAGACACAGAGTGCCTCAGTGCCGGTCCGGTCTGTAAGCACCATTTAGGGAGGCCTCGGACGGGGGTGCAGCACCAGTCTGGTCTGTAAGCACCATTTAGGGAGGCCTCAGACTGGGCCGCTCAGCACCAGTCCGGAGTGTAAGCACCATTTAGGGAGGCCTCGGACTGGGCTGGCTCCAGTCCGGTCTGTAAGCACCATTTAGGGAGGCCTCGGACGGAGCGGAGCTGTGCAAGGCTCCCATCTCCCACTCTCCAGAGCCCCCCAGAGAGGGATGGAGAGGAGCGTAACAGCGTACCGGGAGAACACGAAGTGTCCAGGCTCTAGGCCCTCCGGTACCTCCACCAGCGTGTGCCACTAAGGGTGAGCGGGGAGGCTGTCACCGGTCCCGATAGGACCGTATTACCTTGTCTTCAGACGCCATCACGTAAGTAGTGAGAATGCAGTGAAGTGCAAGCAAAGCGTGATCCTCCGAGCACACTAAGTTTAAAACTGAGGATGTTCCCTGCGGTAGGGGTTTATAAGCGGAGGAGGCGGTGTCTACAAACTTGTAGTACCTAGTGTGACCTCCGGAGGGCAGTGCCCTAAACCCCATTGTCTGGGTCTCCCATTATGATGACCAGAAAATTTAATGCATAGAAGTTCATTCAACATATCTCCATTTTTGGTCGACTGATGGGCCAAGTTGGGTCTAGATTCTTACGACCCCCACACACAATAGAAGCCTGACACCTGACCCATGGTTTGATTGAGTGTTGAGTCAATGTGCATCTCTCTGGACTCCTCCAAACACAGGAACCCCCAGCTCAGAGTTGATGCCGGACTCTTCTAGGGTTGGCTTATCTGGGGAAGAACAAGAGGGTTGGTAATTTGAAATGCTGGATCCTTATCCTCCTCATCGGTGGATGAGAGTTGGTAGGCCTTCATACACATTAGACTATTAGTCAATCCTGCCGCTGTGGGGGTGTAATGTTTATTAGGACCTTTAGAAATACAGGTCTTTAAGAAATCTTGGAACGTCCTACCACAATAATTTGCAGACTCTGTTTCTCAAGGGCCTTTTTTGTTAGAAAGTTGCCTTGAAGAGAAGTTGATAATTTATTATAATTGGATGCTATGACCCGTAAAGCTCCCCATATAGGCTAGATTAAAGCGAGCTGACCCCACAGATTGGTGGGTCCAACTGTCCACCGGATATCTATGGAGGCTTCCCAACTCTCCCTAAACCCTATGAGGTTGGGGTTGAGAGAACAATTGGGAAGTTGGAATTTGGAAACCCGATGCTTTTAATTTCAGGACAGATAAGCCGCTGACAGTAAATCTGGTAGCTTTTCTACATTTTCCTCTCTCCATATTGTTAAATGTTTACTGAGGCCAAACAATCCCATGGATGAGGGAGTTGGGAGAGATTGTGTTTCGCCAAATGAGTATTCGACCAGCAGCTTTCTTATGTGCCCAACTTGAATGATCAGCACAGAAGTAATTGTTACACCATTGTTCTTACTTTTTAGAAATGTGAGGTTTGTGGAGTCCAGGTCCATACAGGGTCCTCCAGAATGTACAGAAAATGTATGGAGACATCTGTGTTTCCAGTCATTTTTAACAATTTCTCAAAAGAGTAGTTTTTTAATTGTCCCCTCTGCCATATCGGCAGCCGTACCTCTGTTTCACATCTCCTGCAGCTCAGGATTTGGAAGGAATGTTGATAAATGTTTGGCATCAGAATTTATGGCTTGTTACTGTATACCATGTATGCTATCTTGTCGGACTACAACCTGAAACACAACACCCACCAGAGTTTCCATCTCAAAAAAGAATTTATATCCTGCGGATGACACCGGTGTAAATCCCCGGTCACAGCTGGTCGTGCTGAGTAACAGAAATCTGCTTTCCCTTTGTAGACAATGTATGTCGTGGAGTAAAAAAGTGACTTCTTCTAACTCTCATCAACCAAAAGGGAATATCGGTCATTGGGAAGTAATTGCCAATCAAACTCCAAAATTACTTGTCCCAAATTTGAGTAAATTGTGATAGTGTAGTTGTTATCAGAGTATATTCCGATGTGAGCATGATGTAGAGACCCCCGTATACAGAACGTTGTCTAAGTCCATGGTATTGGCTGACCCTCTAATATCAGTCAGAGGAGACTTTGTTGGCTCCCATGCACATTAGGAGTTCCCCGCATGCCCAATCTTATTGTTTCTGCTAGACTGAAGCGCCTGGTAGTGGGTTTCTCTTCCCTCTTGAAAACGCATGAATGCTTGGCTGAACTGAGCGTGCATGTGTGTTGAGGAGATGGTGATACAGCTCATGGTTGTTTGGGAGTAATTGGGCGACAGCTCTCCAAGGTGTAAGGACACTCATCAATTAATTGACATTTTTAAATCTTCAAAGCAAATTCTTATTGGCTGGAAAAAAAGTAGTGCAATGTGCCGTATTGTTTTTTACAGTAAGATTATAGCATCATGACAAAAATGCAGCTGACCCAGCTCTAGTCAATGGCGTCTATTGAATGCCGCCAGTGTTGACTTAGGATGTATCCGACAATGACACTAGTTTTGTTGTTCTGTTACCATCAATTCTGAATAACAGATGTGAAAGTAACTTTATACCAGGGTTGAGGTGATTCCTAGTGTTTTGGCCTAGTTATGTTCATGGCAATCAGATACAATTTATGGTGCCCTGTGGAGGAGAGTGCAATAGGCGGCTGTGCAGAGTCACCTAAATCTCGCTCTACAGGCCTCACACACAGTAGACTAATGTCAGCTGAGCCCACTCATAATCCCAGGTTCAGATGACGCCCTACCGTGTGTGGGGTTGTGGCCATTTGATCGTCGGGGATTTCAGACTGCCATTCCCAAAGACCAGAGGTGAAACTACATTGAGTTCATGGAAAATAGTTGCCCCCAACCATTGAACCTAGAGCGCAGTTAATGGCCTATATAAAATACCATTCTTTTGGTGATTATTTTATGATGATAAGTTGTGATTTTTGAGGCTTCCAAGTTTAGTGACCAAAGTCTTAACATCACATTTATGTGCAGATGAGAAAAAGGAAGTTGGGAGAGCAATTTTCTTTGTTCATCCTTATGTCAGTGATGTCAACAGATTCTGTACAGACTGGTTCTGGTGCACTTGGCGTCCAATGATCTCATCAGATTCTGCACAGACTGGCTCTGTGCACTTGGCGTCCAATGATCTCATCAGATTCTGCACAAGACTGGCTCTTGTGCACTTGGCGTCCAATGATCTCAGCAGATTCTGAACACTGGCTCTTGTGCACTTGGCGTCTAATGATCTCATCAGATTCTGCACAGACTGGCTCTTGTGCACTTGGCGTCCAATGATCTCATCAGATTCTGACAGACTGGATCTGGTGCACTTGGTGTCAATAATCTCATCAGATTCTGCACATAGCGCTCCCGGTGCACTAGGCGTTCAATGATGTATCAGATTCTGCACATAGTGGCTCCGGTGCACTTTGCATCCATGATGACATCATATTCTGAACAGACTGGCTCTGGTGAACTCTGCGTTCAATGATCTCATCAGCTTCTGTACGTACCGACTCCAGTGCACTTGGCGTCTAATGATGCCCTTAGATTCGCCACATACTGCTTTGGTGCACTTGGCGTCCAATGAGTGCATCTGTTTCCCAAATGATTACACAAAGGGCCTAGCCGTAATATAGCTGCAGGAAGACAGATGAGGGGGGCAAACTGCGTCCAAAGAACTTTTACTCCTGATCTCACACCGTTATGAGGGTGTGTGCACACGATCAGTATACGCAGCGTCTTGCCGCTGCATCCAAAACGCTGCGTAGTACAGTACTAGCATAGGGATGGGATTTAAAGAAATCCCATCCTCACTATGCGTGACCCGCCCGCAGCGTGTTTGGAGCTGCGGTGCGGGTTGCCGGGAGTCCGCTCCTCTGCAGCATGTTTATTTCATGCTGCGGAGTCGGAAGCGTCTCCCATCGGGTGACTGCAGGGAGAAGCCGCCCCGCACCTGCCTCATATGGCGAGTACAGGGCGGCTGCGGTCTCCCTGCGGGCACCCGCAGCTTCACTCAGGTCCAGAGGAGCTGCGTCCAACACCCAGCTCATCCAGACCGTGAGCACATACCATTAGTCTAAGTTTACATACGTGTCGAAAGAATCTTCCACTTTTCATCCCAAAAGAACGGACACTTTTCTGGTCATCATAATGGGAGACCCAGACAATGGGGTTTAGGGCACTGCCCTCCGGAGGTCACACTAGGTACTACAAGTTTGTAGACACCGCCTCCTCCGCTTATAAACCCCTACCGCAGGGAAAATCCTCAGTTTTAAACTTAGTGTGCTCGGAGGATCACGCTTTGCTTGCACTTCACTGCATTCTCACAGCTTACGTGATGGCGTCTGAAGACAAGGTAAAAAGGTTCCAGTCGGGACCTGCGACAGCCTCCCCGCTCACCCTTGTGGAACACGCAGGTGGAGGTACCGGAGGGCCTAGGGCCTGGACACTTTGTGTTCTCCCGGTACGCTGTTGCGCTCCTTTCCATCCCTCTCTGGGGGGCTCTGGAGAGTGGGAGATGGGAGCCTTGCACAGCTCCGCTCCGTCCGAGGCCTCCCTAAATGGTGCTTACAGACCGGACTGGAGCCAGCCCAGTCCGAGGCCTCCCTAAATGGTGCTTACACTCCGGACTGGTGCTGAACCCCCGTCCGAGGCCTCCCTAAATGGTGCTTACAGACCGGACCGGCACTGAGGCACTCTGTGTCTCCTGTGTGCCTGGGGGTAGTGTCTGGCACTTCATGTGTTTCATGACACTCAGACCGCGCGTTACCCTCGGGTCCGCGGTTCTGCGGGTGTACCCGGTGCTGGGGTCACCCTGGCTGACCGCCCTGTGTGTTGCAGGGGCTGAGGCTGTAGGCTGCGGATGTTTGTTTTGTGCAGTCTGTGTATTACATTTTACACTTTTTCCCGCGCTGCGGGCTCCGGCTCCCTCATGCTGAGGCTGCTTGGAGGATGGGAAGCAGCCCGTGCGGTGACGTCATCGATGGGCGTGTGTGTGTGTTTCCCGCGTGTCTTCGGCGCCGCCCACAGTTTCACTGTCGGCGGCCATCTTTACCCTCACTTCCCGGTTGGGATTTGTATGCAGCGTGCGCCTGCACTCCAAAGGGGAGACCGGAAACCGTCGCGGAGGTCACACACACACACCGCTTCCTCATACCGCTTTACTGCGGTCGGTAAGCCACCGGGACTCCCGGTTTTGTTGTCTGCAATTTGGCATATCTTCCCCTACTGTGGCGATGTCCTCAGCTGGGAAGCGTGCTGCTAGGGCGGCAGAGACCACCATTACCTGCGCTACATGCATTGGAACACTGGTGGAGGGGTCCTGCAATAACTGCGGACGCCCAGAGGCCCGGGCTGGCACTGCGGAGTCAGCAGCTCCGGTGCTATACCCTGAGGTTCAGGTGATCTCAGGGCCATGGGAGACTCAGAATAAGATCAATGAATCTCTGTTGTCCCAGCTGTCCTCCATGTCGCAATCCCTGGAGGCACTTAATAGGAGGCTGGATAGCCCAGCTACTCCGTCCAGTTACCCCCGGGTGTCTCCCTCTTCTGCTGTGAGACCCCTTAAGCGGGTTCGTCGTGAGGAGTCACCCGAGCTCCAGGCTCTCTCTGAGGAGGAGCGTTCCTCTGATGGTGAGGACGATGATGGGGGTTCAAATTTCGGGTCTGTGTCTATATCTGAACCTCCAGACGGGGTGGAGGATCTGGTGTCCTCTATCAACGAGACCTTACGTCTCGTGACACCCCCTGAGGAGGTGACGGTGCACCCGAAGGAGGTCTACCAATGGCTGCGGCCAGAGGCTAGACCAAGTGGTTCCTTCATGGACCACACGAATTTTGGAAGGGTGGTTAGAGCTCCCAGGTTACATCCTGGGCGGCGTTATGTCCGTAAACCCAAGGACAATCGCTTCCCCTTCCCCCAGGAGGTGCTTCAGGAGTGGTCGCAGTCCCCGAAGGTGGACGCTTCCATGACCAGGATTGCTGCACGCTCCCTTTTCTCTGCCTCTGATAGCTCCTCGCTGAAGGATGCGACGGATAGACAGGTCGAGCAACTCGCCAAGTCTTCCTATGAGGCTGTGGGGTCTTCATTTGCCCCTAACTTTGCCACGGTCTGGACCTTACAAGCGATTACTACCTGCTTGGATGGTATCTCTGACCTGGCAAGATCCAGTCCAGAGGTCCTAGCACTTACCGAGAGGGCAAGGGCCTATGCGGACTACGCCAGGACGGCGACTTTGGAAACTGCCACTCGCTCAGCTGTGGCTTCGGCCAATGCTATAGCGATCCGCAGGTTGTTGTGGCTGCTTCTTTGGGACTCAGATGCCACATCCAAGAAGATTTTGCAGAATCTTCCGTTTGCTGGTGACAGGCTTTTTGGCACCGAACTGGACAAGCTGATAAAGGATTCTGCTGAGTCTAAGATACCGCAGAATAAGCCTAAGCCACGGTATACCGTTAAAAGGAACCCAAAACAGTGGTCCTTTCGTTCCAGCTCGCAGTCATCAGCACCGTCCGCTCGCACGGACCGAGGGGGAAAGCCCGCTTCTCAGTGGCGCTCTAAGAGTCGTCCAAAGAAGCCGGCGGGGGCGGCAGCTGCCACCCCCAAACCCGCCTCTACATGACTCGCTCTCCCTTCCTGCCTCCCCACAGGTGGGGGGCCGCTTGTCTCGCTTTCAGGACAAGTGGCTACTTCACGTTCAAGATCAGTGGGTTCGAGACGTGATCTCGCGAGGTTACAGGATAGAGCTGACGTCAAAGCCGATATCCCGATTCCATCGGTCGGTCCAATCACCAGAAAAGGCTCAGGCTTTTTACCAGGTGTTGGAGGGTCTCCGCAGAGACGGAGTGGTGGTCCCGGTGCCTTCCGGAGAGAGGTTCAGGGGTTTTTACTCCAACCTCTTTATCGTCCCGAAGAAGGACGGATCCTTCCGCCAGGTGCTGGACTTGAAGTTGTTCAACCATCACGTGTTGGTTCGGAAGTTCCGTATGGAATCACTGCGCTCCGTGATCGCAGCTGTGTCACAGGGGGACTTCCTAGCGTCCATAGATATCAGAGACGCTTACCTTCACGTGCCCATTGCACCGGCTCATCAGCGCTGGTTGCGATTCGCAGTGGGGGAAGAACACTTCCAATTTGTGGCGCTGCCGTTCGGGTTGGCGTCGGCACCGCGGGTGTTCACAAAAGTGATGGCCTCCATGATGGCTCTCCTGCACATGCAGGGACATGCCGTCATTCCCTATTTAGACGACCTGCTGGTCAGGGCGCCATCAGAACACCTCTGTCAAGAGAGCCTGGATGTGACCATGCGGTCCCTGGAACAGTTTGGTTGGCTCCTCAATATTCAGAAGTCAACGCTAGTTCCGACCCAGTCTTTGACATATCTGGGCATGGACTTCAACACAGCCTCAGCCCTGGTGTCTCTGCCACGAGTCAAACAGATGGCGATCCAATCAGGAGTACAAGCGGTCCTCCTGTCACCACAATCATCCCTAAGGGTGTTGATGAAGCTGGTGGGGCGCATGGTGGCAGCAATAGAGGCGGTACCGTTCGCACAATTTCGCCTCCGTCCTCTTCAGCTGGAGATTCTCCGCAGGTGGGACAAGAGGACGATCTCTCTGAATCGGCTGGTGACCCTTTCCCTGCCGACCAGGGATTCCCTGCAGTGGTGGCTACAGCCACATCACTTGTCTCGGGGCCGGTCCTTCATCAAACCGTCATGGTTAGTGGTGACCACCGACGCCAGTCTGAAGGGCTGGGGGGCGGTGTTCTTGCACCACAGGGCCCAAGGCCTCTGGACTCAGTCGGAGTCGGCGTTGCAGATCAACGTACTGGAGATCAAGGCGATCTATCTGGCACTCCTGGCGTTTCAGAGATTCCTCTCAGGACAACCCATTCGGGTTCAGTCCGACAATGCGACGGCCGTCGCTTATATAAATCATCAAGGAGGAACCAGGAGTGCAGAGGCTCTGGCCGAAGTCCACCGCATCCTATCCTGGGCGGAGGACAACAACTGCCTGATCTCCGCAGTTCACATCCCAGGGGTCGAAAACTGGGAGGCCGACTATCTGAGCCGGCAGGGGATGGACGCCGGAGAGTGGTCTCTTCATCCAGACGTCTTCCAGGACATCTGCAGCAGATGGGGCACTCCGGACGTGGATCTGATGGCCTCGCGGCTGAATCATCAGGTTCCGCAGTACATGGCGAGGTCATGGGACCCCCAGTCTCTGGGAGCGGACGCCCTGATCTTGACTTGGTCCAGATTCCATCTACCATATGTGTTCCCGCCTCTGGCTCTGATTCCCAGGGTGCTGTGGAAAATCAGGTCCGAATGCAGGGTAGCCATTCTAGTGGCTCCAGACTGGCCCAGGAGGTCCTGGTATCCGAACCTGTGGCAACTGTCAGGCGGACACAGGTGGGCTCTTCCAGAACGCGCAGATTTACTCGCGCAAGGCCCATTCTTCCACCTCAATTCCAGGGCCCTCAGATTGACTGCATGGCTCTTGAGGCCTGGCTGCTGACATCCAGGGGTTTCTCCCCTACGGTGGTTGCCACTATGAATCGGGCTAGGAAGCCAGTTTCCAGGAAGATGTACCACAGAACGTGGAAAATCTTTTTTACTTGGTGTGCCTCTGGCGGACGGTCTCCGTGGCCCTTGTCCATCCCGACGTTGTTGGCTTTCCTACAGTCGGGTTTGGAATTGGGATTATCCCTTGGCTCTTTGAAAGATCAAGTATCAGCACTTTCTGTGCTGTTTGACAGGCGATTGGCGCTCCTCCCGAAGGTCCGTCAATTTCTGCAGGGGGTGTCACGGATGGTTCCGCCCTACAAGAGACCTCTAGACCCTTGGGACCTTAACATGGTCCTGGCGGCATTACAGAAACCTCCGTTTGAGCCGCTGAGAGATGTTTCTCTATCGCGTCTGCCACCAGAAAAGCCACCTTCTTGGGACAATTACGTCTCTGAGGAGGGTATCAGAATTGGCTGCACTATCGTGCAAATCACCCTTTCTGGTGGTTCACCAAGACAAGGTGGTGTTGCGCCCTCGGCCAGAATTCTTGCCGAAGGTGGTTTCAACTTTTCACCTGAACCAGGAGATTGTTCTCCCATCATTTTGCCCCGCTCCCGTTCATCAGGTTGAGCGCGACCTCCATACTCTGGATCTTGTGAGAGCTATACGCATTTATGTGTCCAGGACCGCCTCCTTTAGGAGTTCGGATTCCTTATTTGTTCTTACAACAGGTCGCTGTAAGGGGTCCGCGGCTTCGAAGTCAACCTTGGCCAGATGGATTAAGGCTTCCATTCAAGAGGCTTACCGGTCTTCTGGTTTGCCCCTCCCGGTGGGATTGAAGGCTCATTCTACCAGAGCCGTAGGTGCCTCCTGGGCCTTGCGACATCGAGCGTCTGCTCTACAGGTGTGTCAGGCAGCCACTTGGTCTAGCCTGCACACTTTCTCTAAGCACTATATGGTGCATGCCCATGCCTCTGCGGATGCAAGTTTGGGCAGGCGGGTTCTCCAGGCGGCGGTTGCCCACCTTTAAAGGGAACCATGTGTTATCCGTCTTGTTGAGGAACTCTTCCCGCCCTGGGGTATTGCTTTAGGACATCCCCATTGTCTGGGTCTCCCATTATGATGACCAGAAAAAAGAGAATTTTGTTTACGTACCGTAAATTCTTTTTTCTTTAATCATCAATGGGAGACCCAGCACCCACCCAGTTGTTCCTTTGCATGTTTTGCATTTGCTCTGTTCTCTGTTGAGACAGTGTTTGCCGGGTTGTTGAACCGTCTGTGCACGGCATTCTTCCCGATGTTTCGGGTGTGGTTTATTTCCTCCTCGCAGCTTGTGGACCAAACTGAGGATTTTCCCTGCGGTAGGGGTTTATAAGCGGAGGAGACGGTGTCTACAAACTTGTAGTACCTAGTGTGACCTCCGGAGGGCAGTGCCCTAAACCCCATTGTCTGGGTCTCCCATTGATGATTAAAGAAAAAAGAATTTACGGTACGTAAACAAAATTCTCTTTTTTTCATTTGTCTCCACACAGCTGCATATGTATCTGTACAGCCAACTATGGCCGAATTGTTGCCTTGTCCACCATGTTTTGTTTCTTCTTAAGGATGAAGTAAAAGTTTGTTTCTTCCATATGTCCTCGGATTCCTTGGAACTCTCATCTTTCATTTGTATCCGTCTGACATTCATTTTTATAAATCAAATCTACAAGACCCAATACTGTTTCCTCGGTTATAATGTAATAATTGAATGCTATATGGGATTTTATCTAATTTATTTTTTGTGCACCCATACACTTCAATATCCCAAATACTGAATAAATGTAGGTGGGGGTTACGCTAATATTAGACAAATTCTCACAACTGATTGTATTTACAAACAACATAAATGTAACAAAACAAATAAGTTTTCTAAATCTAAAATGTGATATCATCAATGATGTGGAACCATTGGCACTTGTATACCCAAAATGGTAGATTTGCAAAGTTTGTTTTATTGCTTTAATGCAAAACTTTTCTAAGGTCATTACTTAAAGGGATTGTTCAGTTAAATTATCACCTAACTAAAAGAAAGGTGACAACCTGCTGACTGCATGATATGATTCTACATGTCTACATATCATCATGCATGTTATAATTCATTTTATTTTTAATCACAGGTTCACATTTTAATGGGCTCGTGTTATAAGACTAAGAAGTTCCTCCTGTCGCTGGCTGAAAACAAGCTGGGCCCGTGCATGTTACTCGCCCTGCGTGGAAACCAGACCATGGTGGAGGTAGGAGACCCAGGGACGGAGGTTCTGAGCAAACACAGCACAGATGGCCACGGTCGCTGCGTATCTGCAAAGTTTCCTGTATCCCCCATGATACTACAGCTTTGCTATAACTGCACAGTAGAATAGGAAGGAGGGGGACAGATAAAGGCGAGAGGGTGGACAGCATTACACAGAAAGGACTCCGGAAGCAGGGACATAATGGCAGAAGGATGACGTAAGATAGGCCTTATGCTGTGTAAACACCGTGCAGCCTCAGATTATCTGCAGCACAAAGTGCAGCCGGCGGATGACTGCCACATACAGCACTGGGCATAAAGTGTAAGCAGCTGTGAAAAAAATGCTGCACAGTAAGAAGCCTTCAAAAAAATAGAAGAGTTAAGTTTATTGTTATCAATTGATAAAATGCACGGGCAGAAGAGAAATCTGACTTAATATTGGCTGTGACAACAGTAGATCCTCGAATCATCACCAAACATGAATTCTTCCAGATACAGTTGCATGTAGTTTTTGAAGGATCTCTGCAGGAGGTTGAAAACTTGTAGACCTGACCCCGATCTTCTGTGGATGTCTCTTGCAGATATCCCACTGGTTGCTGCCAGTTCTGAGTTGATGACACTGCTGGACATCATCTGATTTCAAAGAGAAACAACATCACGAAGCGATCACTGATCTCAAGGAGACCAGTTGAGGAAAACACTGCAGACAGCCGGCTAAAGCATCAAAACACAGTGAAATCCATGATGCATTGCCCCCTGGGAATTTGAATTTGTAAATGGAGTCCGTGGAGCCTCATTTAAGAGGCTCAAACAGGGGACTAGCCAGATATCCCTCCAGGGAAGGATCTAGCCAGGTCCTTCCCTAAAGGGATATCTGGCTAGTCTTGTGTTTTGAGACTCTTAAACGAGGCTCCACGGACTCCATTTACATATTCGATTTCAAAAGAGAAGTAAGACATGTCTATCATCTGCTCCACTAAGTTAATTTGGTCGACCACTGGGTCTAGAGTCCTCTATGTTGCCTATTTCTTGGTGTCCTCAATGCTGAGAAATCCAGGCACATACTTATCCATCATGTAATGTCATACGGAGGCGTCTGATTGGCTCCAAATTTATTCTGTAACAGAACAATGACCTCAAGCATCTAACAAAATGTCACTTAAGGCCCCGTTACGATATCGGGAACGATATCACTGAAACGTCACGGGTTTGGAGTCGTTCAAATTACATCATTACTACTTTGTTGTGTATGACACAGAGATACGATGACATAAATCGTTGGATTGTTGATTGCAGATTTGAGAATATGTTCTCAAATCAAACGATCCTCGATCAGCCAACCTGCTGCATCGTTATGTGTGACACCGCGATAACGATGTCATTAATGACCGCCTATTCACAACAGTGAACAAGTATCGTTCACTGGGTTGTGCAAACGATAGCTGCTCGCCTCATCGCTGGTGCGTCGTTCACGATATCTAGATGTGTGACTTCTCACCAACGATGTCCTAACGACTGCGTGCCCCCGAGATCGTTAGTGAGATCGTTTCAATATTGAAGCGGGTAACGGTACCTTAAGAATGAGAAGTCCTGGAAGTGATGATCTACAGGCCCTGATCTCACATCATCCGTCTGTTTGGGATCAATAGACAGAAGGATCCGCACAAGCCCAACACACAGAATATCAGGGGTCAGGTCTCCAACATATTTAGAACAACCTCCTGTCGAAAGCCTTCCAAAACTGTGTACAAATGAGGAGTGTGCCTAGAAAAAGTGATGAACGGAAAGGGAGGTCACAACCAACATTGATGTAGATTTCTGTTTTGTTCATACACTTGGCATTTGGTTAATTGATGAAAAAATCATTAACTCTTTCTATTTTTTGAAAGTATTCTAACTTTGTAACAATGTTTCCACACCTGCCTAAAACTTTATCACAGCACGGTATAGGCACCTGGAAGTCGTTTAAAGCTGGACATGTGAGATAAAGTAGGCATTATGGAGACCAGGATTATTGTGGCCTACAACATAGTCAGCGTCTCCCCAGTCTGTAATGGCATAGAACAGAGAGCAATAGATGCAATCCTCTACTTGGTAAATGAGGAGAACATAGCTGTATGTGGAGTGGAATAATTATACGTTTCTGTCTAAAAAAAAGCTGCTGCCACGCGTCTTAGTTACAGCTCTTTTAATATAGCTGCCATAGGGGCGGTGATACTGCTTCTCCTGCAGTGCAGACCTGCTAGTTTTCCTCATTATTGAGCCAATTCTATTCCAGAGTTTTCGACAAAATTGGTGAACATGCAGGGAGTATATATAATGGGTACAGGATTTACAGTAAACCCCAGGTACTGGAGTCTAGGTGGCCTCTAAAGGTCCACTTTGACCATAGTAGATGACCAATATCTTTACAAATCTATAAAGTTGGTGTCGCTGATAGAACCTTTGCCTTGAGGCCCCTGGCAGTGGGGACATTTCCTCTAATAGAGGCCACGTTGGTGGTTCTCCAACTTTCCTAAAACCAGTTAGAACTAAAAAGGTTTCTTTCTGAGTTCTTCAAAAGAACTCGAGATGGAAATGTTCTTACACCAGAGTAGATCAAAAGGATTTGCAGGTCCTTGGTCCAGAGGCCACCTTGGCTTCCAATCAAACCTGCCAGAATGCCCAGCACAACTATTTTACACAATTTGAAGACCCATTTACTTTATTTTTTAATTGAAATTACTTCTAAAATTCCCTTTTGTTCTTTTCGTAGATTCTTTGTCTGATGCTGGAATACAACATCATTGAAAACAACGACACTCAGCTGCAGATCATCTCCACCCTGGAGAGTACAGACGTGGGGAAGAAGATGTACGAGCAGCTGTGTGACCGACAGCGGGAACTCAAGGAGTTGGTGAGTTCCTTACTCTACGTAATAGAGGAGGATGGAATAAGGAAAATAGGATGAGATTATAATTACAAATCTGGAAATTCAAGTTTGAATTTGTTTATTTTACAAGTTGATGTCTCAAGATTATCATATAAATACATCCATCCTTTATTGCACTCCTTGGAGGAGTAGGACCTACCCTGTATGTGTGAGAAATGAACTGTGGAGGCCTGAAACTGAACGAGAACTCTCATGTAACCAATAACGTTATAGCAGATCATCTTATTTTCCTGATATCCCATAAATATATTTTACTAGATGGTGGCCGTGGTATATGGTGGTACATTACAGCACAGGTATAGCAGCACTATGTATATGACGATAATGTACAGGCACATATATAGCAGGATGAGTGAACGAGCAGTATAAGGTGGCCCAGGGGCAGGATGGTGGCGAGCAGGGCAGGATGGTGCGAGCAGGCAGGATGGTGGCGGGGGGGCAGGATGGAGTGAGCGAGGCAGGATGGTGGCGGAGGGGCAGGATGGAGTGAGCGGGGCAGGATGGTGGCGGGGCACAATGGAGCCGGAGGAGCAGGATGGTGGCGAGCAGGGCAGGATGGAGTGAGCGAGGCAGGATGGTGGCGGGGGGGGCAAGATGGAGTGAGCGAGGCAGGATGGTGGCGGGGGAGGAGGGAAGGATGGAGCGAGTGGGGCAGGATGGTGGCGGGGGCAGGATGGAGCCAGAGGAGCAGGATGGTGGCGGAGGTGGGGGCAGGATTGAGCCAGGGGGGAGGATGGTGGCGGGAGGGCAGGATGGAGCCGGAGGAGCAGGATGGGGGGGGGGCAGGATGGAGCCGGAGGAGCAGGATTGGGGGGGCAGGATGGAGCGGGCAGGATGGTGGCTGGGGGGCAGGATGGAGCGAGTGGGGCAGGATGGAGCCAGGGGGGTAGGATCCCTCCCCTGTTCTCACCCGGCGTCTTCTCTAGTTGTTATGTGACAGGGCGGGCTGTGTGATGTCACATCAGCTCGCCCTGTCACATGACCGCAGTGACGGGCGAGAACAGCGGGAGCCGAGGGGGGGCAGTATGGATGCGGGTGGGGTGGAGGCAGGGGCAGTATCCCCCTCGCTTCCCGCTGTTCTCACCCGTCTGTACACAGGGCGGGCTGATGTGACATCACAGGTGGGGGCGCCGCGCTGCAAATAGGCGCAAAATTCGAACTTTGAATTCTTGCGCCTATTTGCATAGTCTGCGCTCATTGGCAATTCGGCGACATTCGCGCGATTTCGGCAACAGACATACGCGGAAAACCCTTAGACAATTACATAGTAGATACTTGGATGCGCTTGGCGCAGCTTAAATTCGAATTGAGTAATCGCTGTGTAGTTTGAGGGACTTGCTTATTAGGACAGTTGAAGTCAAATGTCATCTTTTGAGATACAGATATTATAAAGGGGGTCGATGCTCCCCTCGATGTGTGGAGAGACACTTTATATCCATATATTACATTCCTATAATACTTTCCGGCATTTTCACCTTTTTCTAATGCTGTGTCGGTCTCGTTGTGCCATGTTGTGTCTGTAACTTCTAACTGGCCTCAGGTCAAGAGTTATGTCACACGAGCTCAATATAAGTCTATGAGAGCCAGGATTAGGCCAAAATGAGGCTCTCTTAGATTTGTATTGAGTTCTGACCTCCTTGCGCTCCATGGACTGCCGACTGGTCATCAAATCACCAAAGACCGACCAGAGTGATGCTGGAAAAAGGTGAAAGCGGCAGGTGAGTGTAAGACCAGGGAAGGGGACTTACATTTAAAGCAACACTATAGTGATTACATTTAAAAAAGGTTGAGTTGTTCTTTAAGTCTTATGTTTGCTTTCATTTCAGCAAAGAAAAGGAGGACCCACCCGCCTAACACTGCCATCCAAGTCTACGGTGAGTGTCTGCCAAGAGGTTGTTGTGTCCACAGTTCATCTTATCACAAACTACGCCCTGATCAAAAAGACAAACATCCTCTCCTCCAAAACAAGGAGGTTTTGGAGTTCAGGTTATTACTTAAAGGGAATTTGTCAGCAGGTCTTTGTTACCTCATCTGCCTGCAGTATGATGTGGAGCTGAGGCTCTGATTCCAGCGATGTGTCATTTAGTTTACTGGGTGCAGCAGTTCTGACTCAATCCAAGTTTTTAGATTAAGCAATACAGGAGAGTTGAGAGAGCTGCTCCCGCCCACACAAGGCTCTGTATATACAATGTCTATAGAGCGTGACTGCCCCTGCTCACACTATGCTCACATGATGACATCCCGCTTGGCCTAACAATCAGAAATGGTGCCAGTGATGTAGTGAATAGAGGGGGATCTGGGCCAGCGACAAGGGACTACCGATGTGGCTGCAATTCTTGTTGCTTATCTTTAGTTCATATCCTTTAATAGGGTTGTCCAGTTTTGGCACAAAAGTCTGCGTTGACTGTCTGTGAATCCTCACAGTGTGCACAGTGCACGCTGCGGACTTTCGTGCCAAACTTGAACAACCCCTTTATGGTTGGATCTGACCTATATTTCTGCTTTATTGGAATATCTAGTAAAGTTATTGTAAAAGTGTTTTCTACATTTACTATTTAAACAACTGATTGACTATTGTTTTATGTCAGTACAATCATGATATATATCTCATCTGCAGGATGCTGACCTGGCCAGGCTACTCAGCTCTGGCTCTTTTGGAAACCTAGAAAACCTCAGTCTGGCCTTCACCAATGTAACGAGTGCCTGCGCTGAGCAACTCATCAAGCTGCCTTCTCTCAAACAGCTCTAACCCTGTTGGTCAACTCCTAGGTAGGTGTCGGCGGCACTGTGCCAGTAGGAGGTGCTGTGTGCTCAGTGGGTGGCACTGTGTGCCTGGTAGGAGGTGTCGTTGCTCAGTGGGTGGCACTGTGTGCCTGGTAGGAGGTGTCGTGTGCTCAGTGGGTGGCACTGTGTGCCGTAGGAGGTGTCGTGTGCTCAGTGGGTGGCACTGTGTGCCGGTAGGAGGTGTCGTGTGCTCAGTGGGTGGCACTGTGTGCCTGTAGAGGTGTCTGTGCTCAGGGTGGCACTGTGAGCTCGGTGGGCTGGCACCATATGCCCGATAGGAGGCGCTGTGTGTTTGGTAGGTGGTACCGTGTACTCAGCCATATCTCATGTACTTATCACAATTAGTCATTTAGGAGAAAATTGTGGAAAGCTCTAATAGTTTAGGAAAAGATTTGTGCAGTGGTGTCTTATCTTCAGTGTAAGGGGATGCACTGGGTCAAGGGATAAAGTGTAACTTGCAGAAGAATATGTCTCCACCTCTAGCTCCTCCCTCCTATATCTGTCTCCGCCTCTATCTTCTTCCCTTCTCTATAGAACTTTATGAGCACCAACTCCTACCATCTCAGTAATGGGAATCCTGTAGTCATTGAGAGCAGAATGTACCCATACAGCAGACTTCTCTGATGAAAAATATTACAGTTTTTCTTATTTTTCACTTGTACTATTAGCTAATAAAAAAACAAATACAAAATTAATTCTTTAAGCTCAACTTTAGAGCCAACACCAACCCTTATTAATAAAATAACGAATGGGGCCCCTATGTATAATCCACCTACATCTAGTGTCTCTTTTATCAGACTTATATTTGTGATTTATACAAGGAAGACTTCAACCATTAATGCTTTTTCTTCTTCCTCCACAGTTCGGAGATGCCGGGCTGCGGGTTTTGTCCGAGCATCTCAATGCGCTGCAAGTTCTCAACCTGTGTGAAACTCCTGTGACGGATGCCGGGCTGCTGGCTCTGAGCTGTAAGGATCATCTATTCATTATTTGTTCTAAAGGCCCCCTGCAGGGCTGGATTATAGGGCCACCACCATCCACCACCCAATCTAGAAGAGTTGGCCTGAAATGTGTGACACTCTAGTTTTGGCCACAAATGAAGTCACTGGCTTTGCTGCCTTTATAACTCCCGTACTTCAGTGGAGAGAGCTTATCTCTGTAATGGGCGGTCATGTCTAATATCCATTGGTGAAATCAGTCATCACTGACCTAAGGCCGGGGAAGGGTCTTCTGACCGGAAGGCAGCAGCCTCATAGGCATATCAGGGTTGTTGAGTTTGGATCAGGAAGCTGCAACCAGTCCAGACCTTGCTGTCCGTACTCAGACCGTGACACGTGTGAATCCAGCTTCATTTAGGTGTATTGCTTATTACTCATCTCCTACAGGAAAGCAAATTAATGAAATGTCTTTTTTTTTTTTTTTACATGACAGCAATGAAGAGTCTCTGTAGCTTAAATATGAACAGCACCAAACTGTCAGCGGACACTTACGAGGATCTGAAGGTAAACGCACAAGACATCTGTCCATCAACCAACGTAGGGCAACACTTCACCATGAATAGACAATGCTATGATACAGAGCTTGACTATCCATCTGTCCCATAGACAAAGAATAAACCAGTGATACACATGGTCGTCCCACATGCGCATGCTCAACCCATGTGCTTGACCATGCATGCTCGATGCATCACTGTGTTTCGACCAGCATTTCATTACTGTATACCTGAATTAATCTGCCTAGCATTACAGACCATGCAGGAGATCTTGGCCAATTTACCATCTTACTAATGAAAATACCTCGACACTTAATTGCCAAGACTCCCATTAATGAGCAGAGGTCTGGGTTGACCTTAATCTTCTGCAGACACTAATTATCCATGCACACCCACTGTTCCTGCGCTCGGCAGCACACCCAGAGATGTGACCCATATTTTATTTTCATTCAGGATCCTGTTCTATATTTAACATTTCCTGGGAGTTGTGTCTTTCTTCTCGTCATGCATCATAAAAATAGAATATAATCCCGCTGCACCCCGGAGTAACATCAGCATGGCACAGAGTTTGCTCACTTGGGTGTGGAGGGTTTATTTTTTTTATTTTTTTTACCAAATGGCTGCAATTAATCAAAGAGTGAAAATTTTAAAGGGGTCCGAATACTTTCCGTACCCACTGTATACAGCAGTTCCCTAATACTCTTTTCTTAAGGAGAAGCAGTCATTTTGACTCAAATCAAGTTTTTTTCATTTTTTTTATAATCAAATGTATTTTTTTTTTTGTTAATGTTGGTTCTCCCCATCTCACAATCTGTACATAGCAAAATATCTTATTTATATTTTATTTTCACATTGGACTCTGTGGATGTTTTAAGCCCCAGTCACACATAACGATATTGTTAGAGAGATCGTTGTAACTGTGACGTTACAACGATCTCTCCAGCGATGTCGTTCTGTGTGTGAAGCTGTATTGCAAGGTTCATCTTCTTGATCGTTGATTTCCCGCTGGTCAGCACGCATCGCTGCGTGTGACCGCAAGAAACTAGCGATCTGTGACCTCACAGGGCTGGTTATTATGGTAAACACCGGGTATCCAGGCAGTGTGCGCTGCCTAGATACCCGGCGTTTACCATAGTTACCAGAGTCCTCCCTGCTTAGCACTAACTATGATAAACACCGGGTATCCAGGCAGACCCCAAACCTATTTTTTTTTTTTTTAGTCTGAAGTCTGTGTAAATAATCATCTTAAGACTGCCCCCAAAGTGAGGTTTAAATGCTAAATTTCAAGTTTTGCTGCATCGTTTTTTTTTTTTACTTTAAATAAACCTTACATTATAGTTTTAATATTGAGAGAAGACACAGATCCATTGTGTTAATCCAATTGCCTGACATATATTTATCCAAAGGGGGTAAAAAGGCAGAAACAATTTGCCCAATATTAGAGGAAAAATCATTTTCCAGCTCGACATACAGGATTCAAACTAGGGTCCTGAATCAGTGTCCACCACAGTATCTAGACCCTCCTTAAGGTTATTTTGTGAATAAATAATTACAACATTATGTATTACTTACAGTAAGGAATCTACAATCTCATTGCTTTTACAGTAAAGAATCCATAGATTCACTACTCTTAGGGGCCTGTCACACGGTGCCACCTCGCCGGAGATATGGCGGCGACTGGCGGGTGCGCGCACGTTTTTGGTGGGTGTCGGATTCATGGGTGACACCTCTGGCGACGCGCCGGTCATCTGACAGGTGGCATCGCCATCGGGGTGTCTCAAAACCCCAGCGGTGATGCAGTACAATGGGAGCCTATGTGTCAGGTCGCCCGTCAGCCGTTTACATTTGGCGATGTGTATACATCGCCCCAGATCAGTGATGTGAAACCAGGTGGCCGATGTGAAACCAGGCGAGCATCCAGAGGCGCCGACATCGCCCCTTTACATTAGTGACGCAGGGGCGATATCGGCGCAGATAGGCCACACCCCTACGTTGCCTAATAAATCAGCGGTGCCGTCACCAGGTGTGACGCACCCTTACAGTAAAGAATCCATAGATTCACTGTTCTTACAGTGAAGAATCCATAGTCTCACTGCCTGTTATTACGATTAATCTTTCTGACCTTTAGACATAGAGGACACCGCCTCATCACCGTTGCAGTCCTAGGTCTAAAAGATATTAGAAAGATCTCTGTACTGTCCCTACATTTTTCCTGACTGAACATCCCCAGGTTTGATGACCTGTCTTGGTTCTACAGCGCCCCTCCCCTCTGTTAACTCAGTCGCTCTTCTCTGCACTCGCTCTAGTTCAGCTATGTTCTATGTGGTGGTATATAAGGGGAGGGGGAGTGCACAATAGACCAATAAATTTGGATACCAGGGGTTAATATCGCAGTAATCCACTCACCTACTCAGGTTGTGAAGGGTTCACAACCAACCTTGTAAACGTAAAGGGTCGCTGCAGATCCGTCCAGGATAAGAAAGCAAGGTTTTTGTATTACCGGGATTCCTCCGTGCTGACCTCAGGAGACGATTTTGATTTTATTCTTTATTCACCACATGCATTCCATTATTTTATTAACTTTAGTGACCAGTGTCAGGCAGCTGCTGCCAAAGCTGAGTTTTCTTTCCACCTATACGCCCAATTTCTTTCAGTGACCTTTACCCACGGTTCTACCATTAAGTACCTAATTATACAGTCTTTCCTCTGCCCAACTGCTTGACATTAAATTTATCAATATTGAACTTCAATTTCCATTTCTCAGGCCAAGCCTCCAGTTTACACAATCCATTAATGTATCTTCCTCTGTGTTGATTACCTGCAATTATGGGAAATTCCCTTCTCTCTGCCCCCTACAATAACTATATTAAAAAGAAGAGGGGCCCAATACTGACCCCTGTGTTACTTCACTGTTAACCAGAGTGTGTTCCATTAATAATCATTCTGTTTCCTATCACTGACCCAGTTATTAACCTAATTTTACATATTTACCCCCAGTCCCGTTGTTCTCATTTTATGTTGCACTATATCAAATGCATTTTTTTCCCTCTACAGGCAAAATTGCCAAACCTTAAAGAGGTGGATGTCCGCTACACAGAAGCCTGGTGATTCCCTGATAGCCTTGAAG
The DNA here is from genome assembly GCA_033576535.1 of Allobates femoralis. Taxonomy (NCBI): domain Eukaryota; kingdom Metazoa; phylum Chordata; class Amphibia; order Anura; family Aromobatidae; genus Allobates; species Allobates femoralis. The sequence continues at coordinate 86,396,443 of JARQOC010000010.1, forward strand.
AAGGACGTTTTCATTTTGGCTACCAGTTGGAAACCAAAAAAATAAATGAAAAACTGTAGAGCAAGAAACGTCTTGGACTACAATTGTGTCTTTTTAAGTTTAGAGGTCATTTTTAATGTAGGGAGGATGGACTCGTACCGATACTTACAGCTAAGGAAAAGAATTTCAAGAATAATCTAATTTAACGGATAACGAGACTTTGTAGCTTCAAGAAGATTATACAGAAGAAACTAAAAGAAAACTTTAGTGGATTTCTTTTTTCTTTTATTTGCATACGTGTTCATGCTGTTTGGGGGCAGCATTAACAATGCATACGTTTTATGTATTTTTTTTTATTCGGATTGATCGGACGGACTCCTTTAGAAAAAAAAAATCTTGCTTTGTTTGATTTTTGCGCTGCGTAACAAGAACTAGTAAGTTCCGAAGCTCAACAAGAATGATTGTCATTATCTTTGCACCTTTTTGTTTTCTTGCCCTGCAAATTCATATTGTTGTATATAGGATTTATGTCATTCACCTATTTAAAAAAAATAATGGTTGACACTCAGCGGGTCTGGGACCTGCTCTTTATTTATAAAATGGTCATTTTTTTTTGCAGATAGAACTGTACAAAGTAGTTTGTCGCTGTCTTGTTGACTGTGTTATTAACGTATGTGTATTGGTTTTTTTTGCTTTTGATTTCAGAAGAGGAAGCTTTTTAATGTACTGTGTATTTGATATAAATATATATAATGTCCCCTTGGCTATATGCTGCGGCAATAGCTCCGGGATACAGGAAAAAAAAAATCATTGCACTTCTCGGTCATTGGCTAGAATCATTTACATTGTGGCCTGTGTTAATGCGTCTGTGCCCTGCTACATTAGCTTTTTAATGTCTCTTTTTTTAAGTTATTTCATATTTATAAAGTGTATATGTATACTTTATAATATATATTATGATAATATAATAATAATATATATATAATATATATATAATATAATATAATACAACATACATACATACATGGTGGGCTAACAGGGACTGCTCAAAATTCTGCAAGAAATCTAAAAAGGGACATTCCAGGAATAGCTGATCCACTGTATCTAGTACAGGGGCTGGAGGGGTGAAGCTCATTTTTGTAGCCGCTTTGCAGCCCCGAATGCAATGACTTGAACTAACAACACCAAAAACATATGAGTCAGTTCAGGCCACAAGATCCGCAGCCAACCTTTAAAGGGAATTGGTCAGCAGAAATGACCGTACAAAACAAGCACAGGCAGTCGGTGCACCCTTAGTGTGGTAAAAAAAACTGTTCAGTTCACCTTCCCTCCAACTTGTTATCTCCACCTTTCTTTTCACTGGCTTCTGTAAAGCTATAACTGTCAATCATGTAAGAGAAGGGCGGAGATAATGAGTAGGTGGGAGGGTGCACTGAACAGCTTGGCCACCCAAGAGTGTGCCAATTTTCTTTGCTTGGTTTGACAGTCATTCTGTGCCCTTAATCTAGAACAAAAAATATGGCCACTGCATGGTTGTGTGCCGTTAGTCCTTCTATCTTTAATCCCCTGAGTCATGCACCAGACATAATACTGTGTTGTCCACTTGATGGCCATTTTTTAAAATGGCTGAGTGTTAGGCACCAGATTCTCCATCATTAACAATGGGGGGAGGGGAGCACTAGGCCAATTCCTTACCTAAGGCCATGTTCACACATCTCCTCTGCTAGTATTTAGCGGGTCTCAGCTAAATACTTAGCATTTTCCAGTGAAGCAAAGATACGTGAGCACCGCCGCTTCCTGGTGACGCAGACCCTGGTTACCCGATGTTGATCGTGGTAACCAGGTCACACACAAGGCTGCCTAGTGTCCACTTAAGCCGAGCGGACAGGGAAACTAGCGTTTCCCTGTCCGCTCTAGAAAAGCGGACACTAGGCAGCCTTGTGTGTGACCTGGTTACCACGATCAACATCGGGTAACCAGGGGCTGCGTCACCAGGAAGCGGCGGTGCTCACGTATCTCCGCTTCACTGGAAAATGCGAAGTATTTAGCGAACACCCACTAAATACTAGCAGAGGAGATGTGTGAACATCGCCTAAGTCTGCATTCACACATAAATGTATTAGAGCCAATTTGGATATCTCTGCCAATCAATCAGAGAACAGACCGCTAAAGCATGACCTGACTGCGGCTCTCCTGATTTGAGCATTGATAGATCCACATTGAGATTGTCGTCCAGTCCGGACCGAAATCTGCCTAATGAGCCTTTATGGTCTGAGCATAAATCTTGAGTCGTGGACCATCCCAGGGTCTTATGACCTCAACTTGGCTGTCAAGACCTGAAGCCAGTCTGTAGCCATTCTGACCCAGATGTGTGAATGCAGATTTATCCCAACTATGTAAATAAAATCCAAATACTCTCGTAATTCTCACTCAGGTTCTTTTGCTGGAAACTGGTGCCCATCATATATGTCTTGGTGCAAGTCAGTTCATCTGCAGCAATGGGGGGGGGCGTCACTTGAGGACATCGGCATCTTTAGCCCCAAACATACCCTCCATTTATTACAGAATGTGCAGGACTAGTTATTATATAACATCTTTATAGCTTACGTATGAGCGGTTCCTGACTCATAACACACACACACACACACACACATATATATAGCCCAAGTAAAAAAAATAGATTTTTTTAATCACTTCCCTTTTAAACATGCTTCATGTGTAGAATAAAAAGGCATATATATCTGTATAAATATATATGTAGTAACAGGGCACATCCTGCATACAGAATATCTATCCACTGTCTGATTTTATATCTATCAAATTCATGGGTAATGTTTATACTGTGATAATTCTTGTAAATTATGTTGTTTTCTTGGAATTAATGGTGTCATCACCTGACATCACTGTATTTTTTTTTTTTTTTTTCTTTTTCGTTTTAATTTTTAATTTGCAAGCCTCTTGCTGTAGATACGGTCACGTCATTGTGTAGTGACCGGTCTTAAAGGAGCCTCAAAAGGTATATTTATTTTACCAGAACTCCCCATTGACTTGTAATATCCTTATAATATTCCGTAGAGGTTATGTAATCCATTGTAATTATTTCCGCTTGTAGCCTGTTGTAAAGGAAATATGTAGAAGAAGGCGTTTTATATTTTCCATCACTGACTTCTAGAAATCTGGATTTTCAATTGGCTGAGGCTACTGCGCAAAGAGCGGCGGCATGAATATCTCAACCTTCTATCAGGCTTACAGAATTGTTCTTAATTATCTATTTATTTTGCATAATTTTGTTCTTAAAAAGAATTTTAAGGAATTTTTGGAGAAAAAAAAAAAACAAGCTATCAATGGCTACTGATGTTTGGTCCTACACAAGTGTGAGGATCTTAATCATGCATGTACAATTGCAAGTCTCTTTCAAGGTTTAAAAGACATGGAATATATCAGTGATAGATATGAGTGCTGCCTTCTCCCTGGCTAAAGAATATCGCCAAAGTGTGCTTTCTTTTAAAATAAAATGAAACTGTTGCCTTTGTTTTCACACCGGGCGTTATCATTTCTATGTTATGTCTAATTTCCTATGGTTCTGGAGCACGATTGAGTTCAGAAAAACTTCATTCTAGCTGGTAACTTTAATCTGCAGTCCAAAAAAAACACTTAAAGGGGATTTGACACTTGGTCAAAAGTGTCCATTTCTTGCTCCTCTCTTATTCCCGCTGCTCTCCTGAGTATTCAGTTTTTTGTGGTTTTCCATTCCGTCACACAGTTCCAGAGATATCAGTCTTTTTATTTACTGCTCATTTTTATGATCTTTACTAAGGGGCTGTGGCTCTCAGGTAGAGCAGCCTACTGACACGCCCCCAAATCACCTGTTAGTAATACCCTGTTGTAGAGACCATAAAAATTAGCAAAGGCTCATATCTCTTTAAACTTATCATGGAATTAAAAAATACAAAATCTGGAATACTTTAGAGGAATAGCAGGAATAAAAGATGAGCAAAATCTTGCACATTTTGGGTAGGTGACAAGTCGTCTTTAACTACAGTGATGCCATATGTGGTCCAGCTATTTCAGAAAAGTAAGGGGCCACATCTGTCATAATCTAGCTGAATGTCCTGACTGCCTCACAGTATATTGTATATGCCTTGTTCCCTGTAGTTACGCACACAGCTCATTAGAATATCCATTAGCTTTCAAAACTACAATTTTAGATTTCATTTACTGAGAATATGAAGTTCCAGGGGGTCATAAAAATGTCATTGCACAGAGCCCAGAAATAAAGCAGCAACTTATTTTGTGGCTTTGTGTCAAAGTTCTCACCATTGATAATGGGGCTTAGAATTTAATTTCCTTATATCATACACTCTCACTATAACCAGTCTCATAGGAAGCCAATTCAAGGGGTTATCCAGCAGCTTGTACTTCCAAGTGAGGAGGCGAGAGGCATTGCTGATGTTACTCTTACACTTATTGGCTGGACCTTGAATCAGGTAGAAGGTAACCTACACAAACATGGGGAGAACATCAGAAAACCCTTGCAGATGAGCTAACCATTGAGCCACCGTACTTCCCACCACAAAGTGCAAACCACTGAGCCACCGTGCTGCCCACTACACAGTGCAAACCACTGAGCCACCGTGCTGCCCACTACACAGTGCAAACCACTGAGCCACCGTGCTGCCCACTACACAGTGCAAACCACTGAGCCACCGTGCTGCCCACTACACAGTGCAAACCACTGGGCCACCGTGCTGCCCAATCTTCCATTGTTATCTCATACTCACTTCTCATTTCAAGTGTAACCAATACAGGATCATTACAAAATAAATAATCCATTAGCATTTTTATTAAACAAAGATCCCTTGATCCTGGTAAATCCAAAACCTCTAGACACCTTCATTCATGAATATACAAAAAAAAAGTAAAAACTTGTCTTTATTATCAACTACAGTCTCTGAGGTTCTGACATCTGCACATCTCATCTATTTGATTAAAATCAACACGCCAATGACAGAAAAGAGGTGATGCCATCGATAACCACATCGGAAGAACATCATCTGAGAAGGAGAAGATGAACAACATCGTCATCTTTATTCAGACTTAGATTTTGGCAGGTCTATGGCACATGGACACCTTACCGACTTTTTTTTTTTTAACATAATTTAAATGTATCTTTGAATCTTTGAATGTAAAATCAATAAAGTATGTCCAACAAGTCGTCATGACCGTAAAAAACACTATGCTGGAAATGGGGGCCAGGGATGGCGAGGACATTGGTGCTGATGGAAATGAAGTTATTAATCACCAGCACAAAAAGCAACATAGTAATATATTGTTGAGGCCCATTTGGATGATCCTTTAATTAAGCAATGAGTGTATAGTATAAATCACAGAGAATACAGAGGCTGCTATATATATATCACATAGGAAATGCTGAGACTGTTTATATATATATATATATATAATTTTCTAATATTTAAAACTGAGTGTATGTGGCATTAACCCCGCCCACTCCACAGCTGTGTCGTAGCCCGTTTCCACAGTCACGCCCTTTCATAGCTCTATCACCTTTATGACCCTGCCCCTTCACTATGTATGTATGTCCACCAAAGGAATTCGCACCGTCTGACCTAGAATCATGAATTTTTGCACACACAACCCATTTGTCTCGGTTTGTGGGGAAGGGGGGGGGGGTGCAGGATTGGGGAGTGTTGTAGCATTTTTTGAGGAAGGGCGGTGACTCGGGTTTGGGGTGTCATTTTTGGGTTGGGGGGGGCTTTTTTGTGTGGTGGTGCAGGTTAGCAATTTTTTTGCGTGGGAGTACAGGTTTGGGGCACCGGCTTTTTTTGGACGGATGGGTTTGGAGGGCAAGTGGGCATTTTTTTGGGAGGTGCAGAGGTGCAGGTTTGGGGAGGGGGTGGTCACATTTGGTGGGAAGGCAAGTTTTGAGGTAGGGGTGAGGTAGGTTTGAGTGGAGTGGGTGAGGGGGGTTGGTGTAGGGGGGGCAAGTTTGATGCTTACCGTGGACATATCTACACCCACACATGCACTCAGCTTATAACTAAAAACAGGTACTATGATCAGGCAACACTGGGCTCTACAGCTAATGTGTGTGTATATATATATATATATATATATATATATATATATATATTACATACACACATTCTTCATCAATGAAATTCTCAATGCCACTGGATATCTGAATCATGTAGCAAATTGGGGTTTCAATTGATGGATGGCCCCACTATCTCTGTACCCCATATATCACACCATACCATCAATGTTTGTGTTCCAACAGTCTTGAAGGGATCTATCCACTGTGGGTTAGTGTCAGACCAGTAGCGTTGGTTTTGTTTGTTAACTTTACCATTCACAAAAAAGTTTCCCTCATCCTCATGTGAAGGCAATTGTCTATGCTGTGAAGATACGAGATGTGCAGCATCTGAAACAACAGATACTGGAAGCCTGTGCTAGCATTTCTTCTGCTGTGTTGCTATCAGTGTGTCAAAAGTGGGAGAAGAGGGTTGCATTGACAATCCAACAAAATGGGCAGCGCTTTGAACATATTTTATAAGTGGTCATAAACTTGTACATAACTCATGAAAGAATAAAGTTACTTAAAAACCAAGCACACCATTGTTTTTCTTATGAAATTCTCAATAAGGTTGATGTGTCACATGACTCTCTTCCCATTGAAAAAAATAAAGTTGGATCCAAAATGGCTGACTTCAAAATGGCCACTATGGTCACCACCCATCTGGAAAAGTTGATATCACCAACCATTCCCATTTTATTTAGATGTATCCATATAAATGGCCCATCCTGTTTTATACACATATACACATACACTAGATGGTGGCCCGATTCGAACGCATCGGGTATTCTAGAATATGTATGTAGTTTATTTGCGGCCGGACTGCGCGTGTCGCTGATTGGTCGTGGCCGGCTGGCCACGACCAATCAGCAAAGCGTGGTTCAAATCCCACTGCAAATTCGCAGCCAGATTGTGTCTGTTGCTGATTGGTGATGCCAGCCACCCACGACCAATCAGCGACGCGGGATTTCCGTTCCAGACAGACAGAATTAGACGATTATATGCCGTAGTAGATATATTCAGTGTACAGGGAGGTCGGGGTGTAACAGCACCTTCTTCTTAGGCTCCGTTCACATCAGTGTTTCACTAATGTTTGCGGCCTATCCGGCAAGGTGGTGCTGCATCTGCCAGATCGGCTGACTTGCATCCCGTCCCCGGCAAGCCCCATGCATTGTCTATGGGGCTTGCGGCAAGTGCGGTTCTGCCGTATGCGGCAGATCCAGCACTTTTTCGCGGCCGCAAGTGTCGGATCCAGCCATCCGATGTAAATGAACTTGCTGCACCTGACCGCAAGCCCCATAGACAATGCATGGGGCTTGCTGGATCCGGGACGCACATCGGTAAAAACGCTGATGTGAAAGGAGCCTTAGATTGCAGCACATGTGCTTATGAAGGTGGTGGTTTTAGGTTTCACAGTAAACATCCAGTGTCAGGTCAGTGTAACCACGTACAGACGCCGTCAATTTGTAGCCGTTTGATGTCAGTGGTGCAGATCCGGTGGAGTGACGGTTCAGGGGGCGATTCGGCTTTGTGATCACCAGTCTATAAGGAGTGAGCATGTGTCTATGAGGAGTGAGTGTGTCTGTGGAGTGTGCGTCTCAGGAGTCAGCGTGTCTGTGGAGTGTGTATCTATGAGGAGTGTGCTCTGAGTGGAGCGAGCGTGTGCATGCATGTATTATTATTATTATTATTATTATTATTAATAGGTATTTATATAGCGCCATTAGGATACATGGCGCTTTACAATTTGGAGGGTAGACACAAACGATGACATATCACAATTAGTCATACGGGTACAGCAGGGTCGGGGATCCTGTCCTCGAGGGCTCACAGTCTAAAGGATGTATGTATGTATGTTGAGCGTGTATATGTACAGTATGTGTGTGGAGCATGCACGCTTCACACACGCATGCTCCACATACGCACATTAACACACTACATGCACGCTCCACATACATACGCACGCATGATGCACATCCATACTCACGCACGCTGTACATGCATACACACGCATGCTCCACATGCATATGCTTACTCCTGTTTGCACTTTCCACATGCTCCACACACACGCTCCACATACACACACGCTTCACAGACACGTGTAAAGTGTGTACAGGAGCATGCATATGAATGTGGACCATGTGTATTCATGTGGAGCATGCATGCGTGTATGTAGTTATGTTGAGTGTGCGTGCATGAGGAGCATGCGTGAAGCATGCATGTACGTGGTGCGTGCAAGTACAAAATGCATGTACGTGGAGCATATCGGTTGGGGAACTACCGTAGCTTGCAGCTTGTAGTACCCCAACCGCCGTATTGGAACACCCAAGTTATGGGTATTCTGATATGGCCACCGAGCCACTTCACTGATTGGTCTCCGCGGCTCAGCGAAGCAGGATTTAAATGACGTGCCAAGAGCGCTGATTGGGTGTTCCAATATGTGGGTCGGGGTACTTCTGCTGCGAACAGCCGGGAGATAACCGGCTAGCACCGGTCAGCTCCTGGCTGCATCGCCGCTGACCTCCGTGCAACAGGAGATGACCTGCGGCTACTGTCGGGAGATCTCTCGATGGTAGCGGTGGCGTGCGTGGTTCAAATCCCACGCCAATTTGCGACCGGACTGTGCCTGTCGCTGATTGGTTGCCACGCTCAGCGGCGATCAGTGACGCAGGATTTCCGTTACAGAGGGACAGATAGACATGATAAGGCGATTATATAGTAGGATATGTATACAGTGTGTATATATATATATATATATAACACACACACACACACACACACACACTCACTCATGAGTCTGCTGTATATATATTATATAGGCAGGAATGTAGAGGAGACCAGAGTGCACTAACTGCCCACAAAGTAGTAATCGATTCTTTTCTGTATTGCAGAGGCTTTAATGCTGAGTGCTTGATCAGACACTATGAAAATATAAAGGGCTGGCGGCCCACTGCAAGTCTGCCCACGTTCCAGACCAAATAATATCATATACGGCCCACAGGCTGAGGCTCCGTACTTTTCTTCTAAACAGAACAGATATGTAGAATGTGATTTTAGGCTTAATTTTCTTAAAATACATGTGCTTGGGAATAAGGGATATGACACAGGACTGGTGGCAAAGACTCATGAAGTTTTAAGAACATGGGTTGGGTGGGGGGCACAAAATACTCTCCTTTCTCCAGGTTTTGGGAACCCCCATTATGACACACTGTCCAAAACTCCAACATTGCCATGATGGTCAAAGATTACATTTCAACAGCAATGACATCTCGATCCCGCTGTGACTGCTGCAGCCCATCACTGACCAGCAGCACCTGTGGCCAGTGATTAGTTGAGTGATTTTATATAATGTGTACAGGGTCCTGATGGTCTTCCCAACATGTGGAATCCGCTACCATAGGTGTATAGAACATATGTGCTCTTGGCTAGCCGATCCAATATATGGGGGAAGATAACTGTTGGCAGAATGTAGATTTACAATAAATATACACGTGGTGGAGGAGTGTGATCTACAGATAGTGTTTATCTTGCTTGATGAAACATAATGGAAGAATACATAATCCCCATGGATTAACCTGGGACTGACCTCAATAGTCAATTAATAGTGTTTTAAGACTATTTTATAGTTGGCAAGCATATTCTCATAAAGCTGTGACCTGCCTTTCACCCGTGGGTGCTGACATTTTAATTGGGTGCGGATAACGAGTGGCCACTATTCTGTGTGTTGGTTTGTAGTTACTTGGACTGTTTCCACAAAACACTGAATTCTGCTTTCAAAGGCTCCGCAACACTTTCCCGTCTGCTAGAATTTGCTGTACATTGATCTGGAGCTGAAATTAATATTTTATGATTAAACAAATATGGGTTAACGCAGCCGGCTGTGATTTATATGTAAGCCTGTATCCAGACTGACGTTCTTCTGCTCTCAGGACTGAGGAGTGTTGGCCTCTCTCAGGACTTCTGAAGACCTCCAGATGTTCACCAGAGACGCCTGGAACGCTCTTCGCTCCATCACTATATATCTTGGATTGCAATGGTTATTTAGCCTGTTAAAAATAGAGCCGACGTAATCACTTCTGTGATTGTGCCATGCACAATAGGCAACTTTTTCCGTTCGGTTGGAACGTGAAAAAATAAAAAAAACACAAAAGAATCTTTCCAAAAGTTATTAAAAAGTTCACAAGATTAAGTAATACTGATAAGAAATTGTCTTAGTTTATGATTTTATATGATTGACACAGGCAAAATAAAAGAAATGCGAGATGTCAAAAACTTGGACTTTGCATATAAACAAGTACGGTAAATTATTTACAAAATAACTCTACGAATGTACAATAAAGCAATGATCATCCAATGGCAATGCCAACAGTTGCAGATTGGCACCATGGTCCTTGACCCCAGATGATTATGCCCTGACCCATGACATTCATTTTATGACCTGTTTTTGATTCTCTCATCCATCTTTATAGAGTCTGATAGCACTTTTTGACCATGAAAGAATGAGAATTTAAAGCACTTTAGTCCTCGCCAATGGTGGTGTGCCACCTAACGCAATGTCGTTTATGACTGTCATTTCCTTTTATTTACTCAGGTCATAGAAGTTCCCAGTGCGGCTGAGCCATGCTGTGTCAGTGCAGGATCTGTGGTCATGTGAACATTTTACCCAGTGGCGTAACTTCAGACCTCGGGGCCGAGCCCAATATTATTGCAAATTTTAGTAGTATTAGTCCTTTTCTATGGGCCAAAGGGGCGTTTGGGGCCCCCCTAGGCTGCAGGGCCCGGGTGCGATCGCAACCCCTGCACCTATTGTAGTTACGCCCCTGATTTTACCATCACAGGTCCTTCACCCAGTGCGGCCATGGAGACAGCATCACCGATAATGCAGGGTAGGTGATATTAGTGCAGTCAGCCTATAGTCTGATCGGTCCACCAGGAATCTGCCCAATAGATCATATCATCATAATGGGTATTATTCTGGATTTATAGATGTCACAGGTCCTCTTCCTACAGCAACAAGTAACCAACTAGATCCATATACAAGACTGTAAATCACTGAATTTGGCTTTCTCATTCCGTCCTATCGCCACAAATGTATAAAATCCAGCCTCATCATGCATTCTACCTTTACTAACATTTGTGATAGAATGTCTCCTAGAAAGCTTGCTGAATTTGATTATTGGTACTGTAACAATACTGTTGCAATCAACTGTGAAAGGTAACATTAAAAAACCAAGGCAACACAATAAAAAATTAAAGAATATTATAAAGTAACAAAACGGGTTGCTGAGTTCTGATGTCGTCAACACCCTACTACCTCCATAACTGCAAGGTCCAAGCCTACTTTGGCATTAACATCAATCCAGTGTGCCAGGAGTTTCATGGCATTGGTTTCTGGCATTAAGCCTTACATCACCAAGCACAACGCCAAGTAGTGTTGTAAAGGATCATACTTCTCTACTTATATCTGAGTCTGGTGCACAAGTCTGGGATTGGTGAATGCCAGGAGAGCATTGCCTGACTGACCACATTGTGCCAGCTGTAAAGTTTGGTGGAGGAGGCTAATGGGATGTTTTTCAGGGGTTGGCCTTGATCCTTTAGCTCTAGTGATGGGAAATCTTAATGCATATAGTTATTTTGTACAGTAGTTCGGCCTTTTTTGTTTCAGCATGACTGTACCGCAATGTACACAGCAAAGTCCATAAAGGAATACGGTTTGGTCAGATTGATGTGGAAGAAGAATCATAGAATTCTAGTATGGAGGAGTGTGAAGGGGCCTCCTGGGTCATCTGGTCCAATCCTCGCTCAAAGCAGAATTCACTAAATCATCCCAGACAGATGTCTGTCCAGCCTCTGTGTGAAGACGTCCATTGAAGGAGAACTCACCACCTCTCGTGGCCTGCCTGTTCCACTCATTGATCACCTCACTGTCAAATTTTTTTTTCTAATGCCTAAACTATGTCTCCTCCCATTCAATTTTATCCCACTGCTTCTAGTCTTTCTTGTGCCAATGAGAATAAAGCTGATCCCTCTATACTGCGACAGCCCTTGACATATTTTTAGACAGCTATTTAGTCTCCTTTGTCTTTTTTTATTTTTTTTGCAAACTAACATTCCCAGATCCTGTATCCGTTCCTTATAGGAAATGGTTTACAGACCGGTCACCATTCTGGTCCTCTTCTCTGAACTTGCTCCAGTTTGTTGATGTCTTATTTAAAATGTGGTGCCCAGAACTGGACACATGTCAGATGAGGTCTGACCAAAGAGGAATAGCGGAAGATAATGACTTGATGTGATCTAGACTGTATGCTTCTGTTATTACATCCGAGAATTGTGTTTGCCTCTTTGATGCAGCATCACACTGTTGACTCATGTGCAGTCTGTGATCATTAGTATACCCAAGTCTTTTTCACACATGCTGTGACTTAGCTCTATTCCTCCCAACCTCATCCAGCACCTTGGCTTTAGAGGCAGATGATGGCAGAATAATTCAGCCATCATCTGCTAGGAAAGATGCAGACTCAGTGTGTGAGCCCACATCAAAGTCAGGGAGTCGGCCTTGGATGTACCAGTACAACCAATGTCGGCAATGGTTGAGAATTTAAGAAGAATACACATTTTAGTAATTTTAGCTACCTGCTATTATCACATTCCCAAGAGAGCACAATCTTCAATGCCTCCACCATTGGTCCTCTTTCTTAGAATGTAATGGTTGTTAGAGGAAGATGCAGGCTCAGTGTGTGAGCCCGCATGAAAGTCACCATTGATCCTTTTTTTTAATGTAATTTTACTCATAATGATGATTAGTGAATATGCCACCTCCTTAGAATTGTCATTAGTGATGGGACGAACCTGAACTGTAAAGTTCATGGTTCGTACTGAACACCTAGTGTTCGGGCACAGATCCTAAACACAGACTTCCTTGAGAAGCCCATGTTACAGTTTGGGTTCAGGTTTGGAAGCTGTAAAAAATAAAATACTGTAGTGATTAAATATAATCGTTATACTTACCAGCATTCAGTCGATTGTACTTATGGGGCCACTCATTAACCTCTTGGGCATTCACTGCTGAGGGATGCAACAGCCAATTGCAGATGCTGTCAAAGAGAGTGGGCGACTGTGATTTGCTGTTGGCGTAACATGCAAACAGCCCTTACATTCTAACATCTATGTAGCGATGTGACACAGGAAAGTTCACCCGACGTCAGCGGTCAGCCACATCGCTGACGCTGAACTCAGATGAACCTCTGACCTGAGGGTGAACTTTCCCGTGTCACACCTCACAGCAGTAAAGTCCGAGTTCAGTGTTTGGACTCAAGTTATGGTTCGGCCCAGAACTCAAACTTTTTTAAGAGTCTGGTACACCGAACCCAACATTGGCGGGTTCGCTCATCACTAATTGTCATGACTAAATGGAAAAAATAGATTCGTCACTGTCTTTTTCATCTACTGGGACAGTGTGACCTACCAGAATCATGAGCACGGTTCTCATAGAATATTCACTTGGGGAATTAAAGAATTTGTAAGCTTTTCTTGGAAAATAAAAATCAAAAAGAATAAAAACAAAAGTCATTTGCAATCTTTATGAAGTTATGGAATTTCTAGGAAAGAGAACACTGCAATCTGGAAATAACTTTTTGGCATCAGCATTATCTCAAAAATGTTGTTTGTCGTCATCTTGTCATCACTAATGTTTCAACTAAATTATGCTCGTTTCTCAGCTTTCCAAAAATGAAATCATCAAAATAAGTTATTCCTTATTTTTTCATATTTGTCATATGTACGTGGTAGAAAATCATTTTTACTTGTCAAAAGTCAATGTCCTTTCCCAAAGGTAATGATCAAATCAAGATAAAACCTTATAATATTGTTGTGGAATCATAAATTACCATCAAATAGGTTAAAAAAATTATATAATTAATATAACTTTACAAAAAGACATCATCGAAATATTATACATCGATCTACTGAGGCTAAGCAAAATGTACAAATCTGAACGTAAGGTTCTTGGTTATCATGTTGATAAAAAATTTTAAAGCCCTCTTCCATGTTACAACATGTGGGTCCTTAACCTGTCAGGCACGGTGACCACCGCCACCACAACACCGCACCAGAAGGGGGAGTAACCCAGGTGCCCCACTAGATAAAAGCCCTAATGGCTCCAGACATCACCCCACAATATATGAAAAAACTGACCAGCAACACCAGCAATGTGAACAGGTGCCACATGTATAGGGGAAGCACTCTGGGACACCAGAAAAAGGGAAAGCATGGTCTAACAAAACTGCTGGGAAAATACTAGATAAGGCAGATACATGAAGCTAACGTAAAATGTAATAAAGGAAATGAGGCACTGCAAAATTGCACAGGAATATTTGAAAATGGAGAAACTTAGCTGATGTGAGACCAATAACCAATGACAAGGTGTTCTCCACTTTGAGGTTTAACTGTGTTACTGCATCCATTAGCAGGTAGCGGATGCCAATACTACAATTTAGAATTCTAAATTCTCTTTAATGTGCGCCTGTCACCAGTTTTGGGGGTCTAAACCCTGCCCACATGCTTTAACATGATGTAGTTGGGGTTCCTGAAACCCCTTTATATCCCCAGACGTCCCCTTGCATTCCTCATACAATAACTTTTAATCTGTCCCACACCATATGCTAATTTCTTTTATGGGTCATATGGGAGTCGGCAGATTGTGGTCAGCGCCACCCTGCTCCCCACCTGCACATAGCACAAGGGGACATGACTCGCTAATGCAGTGGAAACACATAGAAAAAATGCATAGAAACGCAAATACAGCCAAACGCAGGGCAAATGCAGATGTGAAAAGGCCCTAACTAGACATATTAACCAGGCACCTCATAATAGGGAAGGATCCCTAAAATACTTGTTCCCCTTAGCCATAGGCTGAGGGACACTTCCAGGCTATATCATGCTTGCCCTAAGAATGAGCCGAGTCGTGCAGCTGCACCCTAGGTGTGCTCTCGGGAGCCAAATGGCGCGTGCATGAACCTCGGGAGCCAATAAAGGAGGATGGAGATGTGGTGAGTCTGGGAGCAGGGAAGAGAGCAGGATGGTGCCTCTGACATGTGGATTGCAGGAGTGCCGGAGGAGTGACCGATGATGAGACACAATCCTCCTCTACTGATCAATCTTCGGAGCAGATTTATACAAAAAGCCCAAATACAGATTAGATAAACATCATCCAAGCCTGCCAATGTGGATCTGATCGGCAGATCATCTACTGTTTTTAGGGCTCTCCTGATTGTCCCTTTTGTTCCGCCGAAGATCATTTGCCAGTGGCTCTCTCATGAAGAACATAGCAATGCTTGGCAAAGCCGAATATTCTTGTGCATGGAGAAACATGGCTAAACCAAAGTCAACAGTGGTCTAATGTGTATGGGCAGCTTAAACCAAAGTTTGGCTTTCATTCACCTTTTCACGTCTCTGGGGTTCTGCCCACTGCTAACATTCTCAAGGCTTCTGGAGCTTCATTTCAGCAATTGGAGGGTCTTCGTAATCAGCTGCTCATCAATCAAATTTGAAGGTAGAGGTCCTCTTTAGAGAAATTTTCAGGCCTACTACATGACAAGAATGCCTTCTGCTTACTCAACTCTACCCTGCTATTTTCCAGAGGCCACCACAGGAATTTGTAAGCATGTCTAGGCAGACCATTAAAAAGGTGTGCACCAAAGACATGTATAATGATTGAGAAGAAGGAACATTGCAAAACAGGAACATGGTTTTATTATTAACTAAAAGGTGCACAAAACCATAAATCACCAGGCGTTTATGTTATTTCTTGAGCAGTATAGTCATTTGTGTCCAAATATATCGCTTTACTTTGGATCCATTCTGCTAACATTGGCAAGAGAGGAAGGGAATCGTGTGGTCTGCGTTCAGCGTGCGTCTTGCAGACCACCCAGTTGGCTATAGAGGAGAAGCACATGGTAATCAGATAACTGCTCATCAAGGCTGTGGTTGGGCTTTCCTCTAACCGCAGAGTTTTCCGCTTGACATGAGTATTTTGGCATCCCATCCCTCAGAGCTCGGCTGTTGGGTGGAGTCATGTACTGAACACTGAAAACAATAATTCTGGTGGGAAGAGGTGGGGAGTGATATCTGTAATGTAAAGTCATTTAAGAAGCATCTGCTGAACGTCACAATGATGCTTAAATTTGGTGTCACCACCTGTCATTCTGGTAATTATGTTTTCTTAGGAAACCAGTACAACCTAAGGAGAAGTATGTAGACATCCTGAAATCCATGTCTAATTATATATGGGAATCTGACATCTAGAAGAAATAAAGAAGTCTAGTGCACTCAATGCCAGGAAGCTGCAGCTGCAGTAAAGCTTACAAAAAAAATTAATTTGATTACATGTGATTTTACACTTTCAAAGTTAAAAATATTATGCAATTTGTTCTAAAAATTTAGTGTGATTCTCTTCCCTTAAAAAGCAGTGTACATAAGGATCAACAGTATGTATCTGCTTCATCAATGTTACATCATATATGGATGAGGCTGTTCAATATTAGGACTAGGAGACCACTATGACTATGAAGCATGTCCCTGATTGATGCTGTACTGATAAACCTTTTCTGAGAAAACCTTGTAATAGATGTCAGAGGCAGCTACAAGTCCATGTTATCAGTTATATGAATGACGTCCTATGTAGAGGTTTCCACTACCATCCAGTATATAGACATATTGTCATGTCAAACTATAAAATAGTCTACTCTATCCTTTAATCAAATGTGTACTTCCAACTTTGTAGTAAAGTAATCCATGTATTTTGCACACTACATGATTTCTATCTGGAATTACTTTGTTATGTACTAAACCCTTAGGCCTGGATCCTAGGTGTAAAACAGTGTATGAGCTTTACCTTTAAAAAAAAAAATTATAAATTTTTATAACAAAAATAGAAATGTTGCAATTTTCTGTCACATACATGTAGGTTGGGAAACCACAATCTTTTTGTAACTGCACCTCCACCAAACTGGTTCCTGTACAGACTGATACGCTGACAGTGCAGTT
This sequence comes from Allobates femoralis, assembly GCA_033576535.1. Lineage (NCBI taxonomy): Eukaryota > Metazoa > Chordata > Amphibia > Anura > Aromobatidae > Allobates > Allobates femoralis. The sequence goes on from JARQOC010000010.1 coordinate 86,413,559, forward strand.
CCTAAAAGCACCTGCACAGACTGGAGTATCCCTAACCGCAGGATTAGGCGATGACTGCCTGGGCCTTGCTTCCTGATTGGCCATCGAGACTATTACATAACTCCTAAGGAACCAGAGGAGAGGTTGCTAGGTACAACAACCACAACAGGGCAAGCATATAAAGACAACACTACCGTGACTGTAAGGTAGGAGGGATACTGTGCCCCTAAACTGCCCATCAAGATAGGAAACCCTAGGCTAATCCCTGCCCCTGAAAGTGGGGATGCCTGGGTTTTGTACTATACTAGGCTCCTGGATATGACTCACCTATATGATGCCCCCCCTCCCCCCAATTAAGTGAATAGCTAGGAGAGCAGGAAGCACATGGAGAACCCAGGCAAGGCAACAGATATAGCAGGGATCTCAGAGCTTCTCCAGATAGAAGCTTTACTGTTGCAAAAGCAATAACACCACAGGTAAACAAAAGTGAGCTGCTCCACAGGCAAGTGCAAAAGTTCTCTCACAGGAATCAAATAAATTCAGAGGCAAGTAAATATAGCGGAAGGGAAGGGTAATTACAAACTACGACTGAAGACTGAAAGAATATGTGTGCTCTGCTGCAGACGTGCAATAAATTACACGCTGAGACCTCCTGATCCCAGGCCCTCCAGAAGTGACAAGAGGACATGGCAGACACTACATTTTCACACTGGACACTGGGTCTTTTCTAGATTCCTACTTTTTGTCCCTTCAGGAAGAGTTTTCAGCAGTTTCCTTATCATCAGAGGCAAGAGGACAACGACAGATAACACCTCTATACAAGGCTGTCACACCAGACCCTGCTCCCACTCGTTTCACAATGACCTTTGCACATCCTCATTAGGCACTTCAATACAAATGATAGGGTCGGGGGTCTGTTCATTGTGGCCTAGGTAAATGTGTTTCCTGAAACAGGAAATTTGAATCTAAAAAAGTCCCAGTGTCTTTTTTAATCCAGATTGTACATGAAAAGAAAAAAATGTTAGCAAAAATGTAAAAAAAAAAAAAAATTAACACAAAAATATGATGTAAACAAGAAGTAATTTGCTGATAATTATGGCTCCCATTCAAATGCAATGTGTCATCACAAAATACACTATTGTTTAAGCTGGGTTTCTATGTGAAATGTATTTAACCAATTTTGATTTTCTTTTTCTAATTTTCATGTCACTACCTATATATATATATTTTATATAAAGAAAACATTATGGAGCCATGGTGTAGATCACCACAAAGCATCTCACCCAGAAAACTGGAATTGCCAATAAGAAGCAAATACTCCGAAACAGCTGTCTACAGATAATAGTGTTATACACCGTATATATAATTTTCTCATGTTACATCCAGAAACTTGAATGCACAGTATTTTATTGGGACTTTATGTGACACCAACACTAAGTAGCAAATGTTTGTGAAGTGATTCCTGGTTTTCTAAATATGTTAGAAATATAAATCTGAAAACTATGACATGCATTTGTATACAGCCCCAAGTAGTATCGTACCCTAAATAAAATCCTGAATGACCAGTTGCCCCCAGAAGTCACCTAATTAGTACATCACCTTCCCCTGGGTGATTCCTCCTCAGTATAACTACAGCTGATCTGTGAAGACATCAGGAGGTTTGTGTGATAACATCAGGGATCAAACATCATCAGGAAAACCAAGGAACCCACAAGACAGGTCAGGGAAAAAGGTATGGAGAAGAGTAAAGCAGGGTTAGATTATAAAACGTAGCCGAGCTCTGAACATCTCACGGAGCTCTGTTCAATTCATCATCCAAAAATGGCAGGAGTATGGCACAACTACAAACCTAAAGGACATGGTTATCCAAAGAGATTGACTTCTCAAGAAGAAGAGCAGAGCAGAGAGGCCCATAGAGGAGCTACAGAGATCACAGCTCAGGGGAGAATCTGTCCACAGGACAATTACTAGTCGTAGACTCCACAAATCTGCCCTTTATGGAAGAGCATCAAGAAGAAACAAAATTTTTAAAGCAAATCATAGGAAGTTCTCATCGCAGTTTGAAAAAAGCCATTTAGGGGACACAGCAAGCACTGGAGGAAGTGGCTGTGGTCAAAGGAGACCGAAAAAGAATGTATTGTTCGAGGTACATATATGCTGATTTTATGGACCTGCTGTTAATCTATATTGGAAACCATATGGCACAACTTAAATAAAATATATAGAGCGGGACCATCCGGTAGAGATTTGCCTTGACGTGGCAGGGTGTCTCAGAAAATTGATCAATCATTTGCTTAAAATCTAATTTTACATTTTAGTACAGTTTGGAATAAATATGTCCAATGCTCTTTTTATATTGCATACTATCCTAGGTAGTGATTGCTCCCCCCCCCCCTTGTCTGTTAGAACGTTTTGTGCTAAATGCAAAACGCTATATGTGTCGGAAAACTAACCATGCACATCACCCTGAAAACCCCATCCCAACCGTCACACATGGTGGAGGCAGCATCCTGCTGGGGGAAGGCTTTTCTTCAGCAGAGGAAAGGAAGCTGGTCAGATGTGATAGGAAGATGGATGGAACTAAACACTGGGCAATCCTGGAGGAAAACCTGTTAGAGACTGCAGAAAACCTGAGACTGGGGTATAGGTTCACCTTCCAGCAGGACAACAACCCTACACATCCTGCAGATCTACAATGGAGGGTTTAGATAAGAAAATATTCTTATGTGTGAACAGCCCAGCCCCCATCCAGACCCAAATCCACCGAGAATCTGTGACATCACATATGTCGCCATCCAATCTCACTGAGCGAGAACAAAGAAGGGAAAATGTCACCTCTATATGCACAAAGTTGGAGAGACAGACCCCAAAAGGCAGAGAATGGTGGTCCTAGAAAGTGTTGACCCAGTGGCTGAATGCTAATACAAGAGAAAAAGATGGTCCTATAAAGTACTGACTCAGGGGTCTGAATACTAATGCATGACATAGAAAGGTGGTCCTACAATGTGCTGACTCAGGGACTGAATACTAATGCAGGACAGAGAAAGGTGGTTCTACAAAACACAGTCATATGAAAAAGTTTGGGCACCCCTCTTAATCTTACTCATTTTTTTTTGTTTCAAATTGTTTTTTTGCAACAGCTATTTAAGTGTGATATATGCAATAACTGACGGACACATTAATATTTCAGGTTTGAAATGAGGTTTATTGTACTAACCAAAAATGTGAAATATGCATTGCTTCAAAATTTGACAGGTGCCAAAATGATGGGCACCCTTCTGATTTTCATGATTTGAATACTCCTAACTACTTTTTACTGACTTACTGAAGCACTAAATTGGTTTGCTAACCTCATTGAGCTTTGTACTTCATAGCCCGGTGTATCCAATCATGAGAAAAGCTATTTCAGGTGTCCACTTGCAAGTTGTTCTCCTAGTTGCATCTTCTCTGAGGAGTGGCATCATGGGCTCCTCAAAACAGCTCTCAAATGATCTGAAAAAAAGATTGTTCAACATAGCTGTTCAGGGGAAGGATACAAAAAGTTGTCTCAGAGATTTAACCTGTCAGTTTCCACTGTGAGGAACATAGTAAGGAAATGGAAGACCACAGGGACAGTTCTTGTAAAGGCCAGAAGTGGCAGGCCAACAAAAATATCAGAAAGGCAGAGAAGAAGAATGGTGAGAACAGTCAAGAACAATCCACAGATCACCTCCAAAGACCTGCAGCATCGTCTTGCTGCAGATGGTGTCACTGTGCATCGGTCAACAATACAGCGCACACTGCACAAGGAGAAGCTGTATGGGAGAGTGATGCGAAAGAAGCCGTTTCTCCATGCACGCCACAAACAGAGTCGCCTGAGGTATGCAAAAGCACATTTGGACAAGCCAGTTTCATTTTGGAAGAAGGTCCTGTGGACTGATGAAACAAAGATTGAGTTGTTTGGTCATACAACAAGGCGTTATGCATGGCGCCACAAAAACACAGCATTCCAAGAAAAACACTTGCTACCCACTGTCAAATTTGGGGGAGGGTCCATCATGCTTTGGGGCTGTGTGGCCAATGACGGCACCGGGAATCTTGTTAAAGTTGAGGGTCGCATGGATTCCACTCAGTATCAGTAGATTCTTGAGAATAATGTTCAAGAATCAGTGTCAAAGTTGAAGCTACGTTGGGGATGGATCTTTCAGCAAGACAATGATCCAAAACACCGCTCCAAATCTACTCAGGCATTCATGCAGAGGAACAATTACAATGTTCTGGAATGGCTATCCCAGTCCCCAGACCTGAATATCATTGAACATCTGTGGGATGTTTTGAAGCGGGCTGTCCATGCTCGGCGACCATCACACTTAACTGAACTGGAATTGTTTTGTAAAGAGGAATGGTCAAAAATACCTTCATCCAGGATCCAGGAACTCATTAACAGCTACAGGAAGCGACTAAAGGTGGATCTACTAAATATTAATGTCACTTTTCTGTTGAGGTGCCCATACTTTGGCACCTGTCAAATTTTGAAATAATGCATATTTCACATTTTTGGTTAGTACAATAAACCTCATTTCAATCCTGAAATATTACTCTGTCCATCAGTTATTACACATATCACACTGAAATAGCTGTTGCAAAAACCCAAATTTAAAAAAAAAAAAAAAAAAAAAAAAAAAAAAATTAGTAAGATTAAGAGGGGTGCCCAAACTTTTTCATAAGACTGTACTGACTCAGGGGCTTAAAAATAATACAAGACAGAGAAAGGTGGTCCTACAAAGTGCTGACTCAGGGGGCTGAATACTAATGCAAGACAGAGAAAGGGGATTCTACAAAGTGCTGACTCTAGGGCTGAATACTAATGCAAGACAGAGAAAGGTGGTCCTACAAAGTACTGACTTCGGGGACTGAATGAATACACATTACAATTTTCAGGCATATTTTTAAAACATCTCAAAATTATGTGAGCTCAGTGATGGTGCCTGCACGGCAAGTGAGTACAGGCTCTTTTATTTTACCTGGGGTTGAAACATGTGAAAACAGAAGGCGTAGCCCTAGTAGTGGACAACCCCTTTAAGTTTGTGGGTTTAATGATAAAAATGTAAAAGGGGCATGAATACTTTTTCCAGGCACTGTATATCTGTATATCTACAGGGTGGGCCATCTATATGGATACACCTAATTAAAATTTGGAATGGTTGGTGATATCAACTTCCTGTTTGTGGAACATTAGTATATGGGAGGGAGGAAACTTTTCCAGATGGGTGGTGACCATGGCAGCCATTTTGAAGTTGGCCATTTTGGATCCAACTTTATTTTTTTCAATGGGAAGAGGGTCATGGACACATGAAACTCATTGAGAATTTCATAAGAAAAACAGTGGTGTATTTGGTTTAAGCGTAATTTTATTCTTTCATGAGTTATTTCAAGTTGATATCACCATTTCCATTTTATTTAGGTGTATCCATATAGATGGCCCACTCTGTATATTTGGTTAGTAAAAGTATATGGATGATACTTATTGTATAACCATAGTGCTTAGCATAGTCGATAAAATGTTTTCAAAAAGAATCCAGCCCTGTGTTTAACTCTGTACTAAACATTGGCCCCGATTCATCACTGCCGTTCCCCAGTTTTCTGCAGTTATTTGTTCTTTATTAGTGGCTTTAGAATTTGTGCCAAATTTTCAATCATTTTTGTCACTTTTTTATAGAAAAAAAAGAGATTTAATTTTTTGTGCCAAATTCATGAACAGCGCTCACCATTTTGAAGAATTTGGTACAAAACTGTTAGTGAATGCAACGAGACAAGAAAAGAAAAGTGACTTTAATAAATCAAAATGATGAATCGGACCCATAGTATGTACGAGGCCGGCACCATGGAGCAATTTGTCAGGGGTAAAACAGCGGAATATTGGAATAAAGTGAACTGCAGATTCCCTCTTTATCCCATAATCTATCAAATGAGATCAAGTTGTGCAAAACCTCAGAGATCATTTACATTAATAACATTTATGCTTTGAGCAAAAAAGTTTCCCATTCAGGAATGATAGAGTTGATAAATAAAAAAAGTATAAAATGACAACAAAACAAGTAAGAAATATATAAAACTAGCTGTGGGGCAAAAGCAGCAAAACATAGAGTTGATGAATCAGTAAAACTACAAGTAAATCTACAATATTCTCCAATATAATACTACAATAAAAATGCAGTCACATACGCTATTTAATTACTAAGGAATAAGCAGAAAGGTACATTTTAAAAGAACAAGTAATAAAATAGATATTTGAGGAAAAAACTCATAAAAGTATTTATAACTCTTGATCGTGGTTATAAAAGTCTGTTATTAAAATAGAACCATGACAAATTCCAGTGACTGAAATAGATGAAGTTTACACACCTTCTATTGTTAGTTAGAGGTGATATATGAGCAAAGGTGAGAAGGTAAATCATAAACTTTACACAACATTTTACCTTGTAGAGGAGATCTGTCACCAGAAAAGACAATACAAACTGCATAAACTACACCATAGAACTCTTAGACCTGATGAGGCTGATGTATTTACAGATACTTTGAAAATCCATGTAAGGGCCCTTTCATATCAGCGTTTTTTGAAATTCGCGGCAGATGCGGTGAAAAAACCGCATCTGCCGCGATTTCCGCATACCGGCTGCACTTGCAGCGCGGTTGCGGTAAACGCCATACTATGTATAGGCGGACTTGCGGCAGGTGCGGCAAGTGCGGTTTTGACACTTGCGGCCGCGAAAAAAACCGCGGCTGACAGCATTTTTTTTCGCAGCCGCACCTGCCGCAAGTGCCAAAACCGCACTTGCCGCACCTGCCGCAAGTCCGCCTATACATAGTATGGCGTTTACCGCAACCGCGCCGGTATGCGGTAATCGCGGCAGATGCGTTTTTTCACCGCATCTGCCGCAAATTTCAAAAAACGCTGATGTGAAAGGGCCCTAAGACCCCTTTCACATCAGTGTTTTACGCTGATCGCGGCAGTTGCGGTGAAAAAACCACAACTGCCGCGATTACCGCATAACGGCCGCCCTTGCGGTTCACTTGCGGCAAGACCCATGTCTATGGGCTTGCGGTAAGTGTGCAGCAGGTGCGGCAAGTGCGGGTTCGGCACTTGCGGCAGATGCGGCCGCGGAAAAACCGCGGCTGACCGCACTTTTTTCGCGACCGCAAGTGTACCGCACTTGCCGCACCTGCATAGACATTGCATGGGGATTGCCACAAGTGAACTGCAAGTGCGGCTGTTATGCGGTAATCGCGGCAGTTGTGTTTTTTCACCGCAACTGCTGCGATCAGCGTAAAACGGTGATGTGAAAGGGTCCTCAGAGAGGTTGTATAATTCTTTGACATTTTTACTATTTATTATTATTTCCTCTTTTATAATTGATAATTTAGATTATTTTCTGGACTAACGCAATTGATAACATTGGCATGTATAAACATCTGAAAATCACTGTTTATTACCACTCTAATCCAGTCCAATTTTAATTTGATCTTCACTACATTATTGTAGGAAACTCACTATAAAACAAAACAAAATGCTGATACTGTAATATAAGAAAGAATTTGGACAAAAATCCCCTAAAAAGTAATGTATTGTTCAGACTATAAAACACCAGACCATAAGATGCACTTAGGTTTTAGAGGAGTAAAATACTGTATGTATAAATTTTTTTTTAAAGCAATGTGGTCATGTCCAAATGGGACATGGGGGAAACTTTGTCTGACACTGTTATAGGGGTAATGTCACCCAATTTTGTATATACTGAGCCCCTTTCAGGTTTACATATCCCCCATCCTCGTATATATTTCCCTCACCTTGGACCCATTCTGGTATATATGGCCCCCATCATCATGGGCCCATCCTAGTATATATGTCTCCCATTCTGGTATATATGGCGCCCGTCCTGGTATATATGGCCCCCATCATGGGCTCATCCTGGTATATATGGCCCCCATCATAGGCTCATCCTAGTATATATGTCCCACATTCTGCTATATATGGCCCCCCATCATGGGCCCATCCTGTTATATATGTCTCCCATCCTGATATATATGCCTCCTGTTAAGCTGTTTTTTTTAAAAAAGAAATGACTCTACTCACTTTCCCGTGGTGTCATCATCTGATGATGGGAAACTGACTTTGGCGTTACATCACTGCCATGCGCCCCCATTCCAATGCCAAGTCAGCTGCCAGCTAATCTAAAATGTATATTCACTGCTCCCCACACCCATAATCCGGCCTACCTCTAGGCTCGGCTTCAATGCAGAAAGGTGGGTAGGATTATGGGCGTGGGGAGCAGTGAATATTAATCTCTTTTAATAGCGGACACACGTGTTTGCCCAAGCCTCTGGCTTACTACAACAGTGGCCCCACTCCACAGCAAGCAGGTACATCTGGACTGTAAGACAAACCCCCCACTTTCCTCCCAAATTTTTGATGAAAAAGTGTTTTTTTATAGTCTTAAAAATACAGTAAGTTTTACTTTATTTATATTTATATATATATATATATATATATATATATATATATATATATATATATATATATATATATAATATATATATATATTCTATCTAGATGTCCCAATATGCTTGTTTCAGAAGTGGTAATTTCAGTAATGGGTTAGGTTTTTCCATGAGATGCAATCACTCCTGCACCGCGCTTAGGAGGAGGTATTTTCAGTCCGAGTGCAACGGAGTGGGAGCTCATAATAAAAGAAAAAAGGTGCACTGGTAAAATAAGGCAGATCCAAAAAATTATAAACAGAATATTAATAATTACAACAAATATCTTTACTGTAAAAACTAAGTGGTACAAACACAAATGTAAAATTAAAAAAAATGCAAAAAAGCTATATATGGAAGAAGGTAACCATAGCCTGAAATAAGGCTGACAATACACTACAGGAACTAGTATAATATATAATATTATTTCTGGAGTCTATGCCACGAAAAAAAGAAGAATAGCTGGGTGAACGGCAGGGAGATGGAGCGGCGGCCGGGAGGTGGTGAGCAGCGGGCAGGAAACCGAGCGGAGGGGTCCAGGAGACCGGGCAGACTGTGCCTGTTTTGCTGTAACGGAAATCCCGCGTCGCTGATTGGTTGCGCCCAGCCAGCTCGCGAACAATCAGCGACGCGGGTTTTGTGTTAGAGAGACAGTGTGACGTGAGTGCAAGGTGAGTGTGGGGCTAAGTGTGACGTGAGTGCAAGGGGAGTGTGACATGAGTGCAGGACAGAGTTTGACGTGAGTGCAGGGTAAGTGTGAGTGGTGGGTGAGTGTAGGGTGTGTGGGTGTAAGTGGTCTGCAGTAACTGGCTCCTGGTGCTGTGTGCGTTTAGCTTTACAACCTCTGGTGATGTCACAGTCATGTGACCTTGCTCCGGCCATGATTGTGACATCAGAGGTCCTGTAAGTATAGAGCCCCGGTCACACATAACGACGCACCAGCGATACCGATAACGATACGACCTGGCCGGGATCGCTGGTGCGTCGTTTTCACATCGTTGTTCATTTCAAATAGCGGGATGGGAAAGCCGACAGTGAAGTCAGCTTTCCCGCCCGCTATGTGAGTGTAGCGCTGTCGTCTCTGCCACGGCAATCCCGCGTAGCTGATGCGTTGCCAATGTGCTTTTTGTAAAAAAAATATTTGCCGGTACGCATCTCTGATTAACTTCCCCTATGCACAGGGTGCAGCAAGGCGCTCTGCCACCTGAGCCTTGGTGAGGACCGGGGTGGAGGGTGCTGTCGGCGGCCTCGGCGACCAATCAGAAGAGTACTGCAACTTGGCGTGCGGTTTGAATGTCGCGAAGGGCATCACCGCTGACCGGAGCTCAGACGCGGCTACTGCTGCACAGAGGTCAGCGGCTCGCCAGCCAGGAGATGACCGGCTGACGTCGGTCATCCCCCGGCTGGCGAGCCGCGGACCTCTGTGCCACAGGTAGCTGCGGCTGAGCTCCGGTCAGCGGCTGAACGGCTTATAGAGCATAGGAACATGATAGTAAGAAAAGTAAGAGTAAATGTGTCAAATTCATGGCTCCAAAATAAGGAGAGTGAAGCCCAGATCGGATAGAAAATCCCATTGTGTATCGCTGGTACCAGCCAGCTTCCTCAGGGGGCTTAATAAGTAGTTCAAGTAGTTTGGATGCGAAAGGGAGGAGAGATATGGGGCGGTAGTTAGCGACAGATGATGGGTCGAGGGAGGGTTTTTTGAGGGTGAGATCAGGGCATGTTTGAAGGCTGAGGGAAAGATGCTGGTGGTGAGTGATAGGTTGAAGAGGTGGATTAGGGCAGGGATGAGGACTGTGGTGAGGTTTGGGATGAGGCGGGAGCGGAGTGGGTCGAGCGCGCAGGTGGTGAGGTGAGATCGTGATAGGAGGGAGGAGAGCTGACCTTCAGTCACGTTGGAGAAGCTTCCTTGGGTCAAAGAGGGTTGGGTGGTGATCGAGGTGGGTCGGGGGGACATTGGGCTAAAGCTTTCTCTAATTTTGTCAAACTTTTGTTTGAAGAAGGTGGCGAAGTTGTCGTCGGAGATGAGGGGGACGGAGGAGGTGTCGGGGGACGGAGTAGGAAGTGGAAGGTTTTGAATATTTGCTTGGGGTTTCGGGACAGTGTGTTGACTAAGGAAGAGAAATAGGTTTGCTTAGTGGCGGTGAGTGCATCCTTGAAGTTGGAGAGGGATTGTTTGTACATGGTGAGGTGGGGCTGCGGAGTGGGATTTCTTCCATCTCCGTTCGGGTACCCTGGACGCTCAACGTAGTTCTTTTGTGAGAGAGGTAAACCAGGGTTGCCTGTGTGTGCGGGTTGTGGTGTGTGCGAGGGGGGCGGCATGATCGAGAGCTGCAGTTAGTGTGGAGTTATAGAGGGTGGTAGCAGCGTTGACGTCAGGTGTGTATCCGAGGTCGGTGAGAGGGAGGAGGGAGTGAGAGAGCGAGTTGAAGTCAATGAGTTTAAGGTTTCTGCGGGGGTGACTGAGTTTCCGGAGAGGGGCGATTGAGGTAGGGGAGAGAGCGCGGAGAAAGTCATCAGATTGTGGTCAGATTGGAAGAGGGGTGAGTTTGAGAGGTCGGTGAGGGAATAGAGGTGGGTGAAGATAAGGTCAAGCATATGGCCATCTTTATGAGTGGCTGAGGAGGACCATTGGGAGAGGCCGAAGGAGGTGGTCAGTGATAGGAATCGGGAGGCAGCCGTGTCGGGGGCATCGATGGGAATGTTGAAGTCGCCCATGATGATGGTGGGGATGTCTGAGGAAAGGAAGTGGAGAAGCCAAGTGTTGAAGTGGTTGAGGAAGGGGGCGGTGGGTCCTGGGGGGCGATAGATGACAGCGAGCTGGAGGTTGCAGGGGAGAAAATGCGGACTGAGTGCAGTTCTAAGGAGAGGAAGGTGATGGAAGGATGGGGTGTAGTTGGGGTGAAGGAGCAGCTTTCGGACAGGAGTATACCTACACCACCGCTGCGGGTGTTACTTGGGCGGGGTGTGTGGGGAAGAGTGAGTCCGCCGTAGGAGAGTGCAGCAGGGGAGGCTGTGTCAGTGGGGGTAAGCCAAGTTTCGGTGATGCTGAGGAATTTGAGTTTGTTGGTGATGAAGAGGTTGTGGGTGAAATAGAGTTTGTTGCATACCGAGCGGGCGTTCCATAATGCTCCAGGCAGGGGGACTGGGGTTGGGTGAATGGGTATAAGGTTGTGGGGGTTGCAAAAGTTTGTTTTGGGGGATGGGCGGAGGGATGTGGTGGGGGGTCCAGGATTGGGGGATATGTCGCCTGCGAGTAGGAGAAGCAGGGAGAGGGTTAGAAGGTGGGAGCAGGAGAGTTTGCATGGTGGCCGTGCATGTGTGGAGAAGAGGGACTGGGTGTGGAGGAATAGTGCGGAGAAAGGGGTGAGATGGATGGGTAGGAAGAAGGGAGAGGTCACTACGGCTTTGGTGGGTGGAGGGATGTTTGGGGTTAGAAGGAAGTGAAGTAGGATGGGGGTGAGGGTGAAAAGGAGGGGAAACATTGTGGGTAGCAGTTAAGTGTGCAGATTTTGGCGGTAAGATATTGCAAGGGTGGGATGGGGCAGGGGAGGTGCGTGGACTAGGCGGGTGCAGGATAGGCTAGGGGACAGGGTCCAGTTGGGGGGTGGGGGTTGCCGGGGGAGGGGGAGGGTGCCGGAGAGTGAGGAAGGGGAGAGGGGCAGGCAGAGCTGGGGGCAGCCGAGGACGGGGTGCAGTCAAGGGTGGCACACGGATCAGGGTGTGATGTGGCCAGGAGAGGGGTGCAGTCTGGGGGTGGCCTGGGATGGGATGCAGTTGTGGATATGACTAGCCAGGGGTGAGGTGTAGCCGAAGGTGGAAGACAGCTAGGGAAGTGGTGCAGCAAGGGACACAGAAAAAGCCAGGGATGGGATGCAGCCAGGGGCGTTGTGTAACCAGGAGCGAGGTGCAACTAGGGATGAGATGCAACCAGAGGTTGAGATGCAGCTGGGGGTTGAGATGCAGCCAGGGGCAAGATGCAGCAAGGGGGAGAAGCAACCAGAGGCGAGAAGCAGCAAGGGGATGAGGTGCAGTCACTGATGAGATGAGGTACAGTCATGGAGGAAGTGAGATGGGATGCTGCACAGGGTGAGATGGGATGGGGCACAGGGTGAGATGGGATGGGGCACAGGGTGAGATGGGATGGGGCACAGGGTGAGATGGGATGCGGCACAGGGTGAGATGGGATGCGGCACAGGGTGAGATGGGATGCGGCACAGGGTGAGATGGGATGCGGCACAGGGTGAGACGGGATGCGGCACAGGGTGAGACGGGATGCGGCACAGGGTGAGACGAGAAGCAGCCACGGGTGAGACGAGAAGCAGCCACGGGTGAGACGAGAAGCAGCCACGGTGTGAGACGAGAAGCAGCCACGGGTGAGACGAGAAGCAGCCACGGGTGAGACGAGAAGCAGCCACGGGTGAGACGAGAAGCAGCCACGGGTGAGACGAGAAGCAGCCACGGGTGAGACGAGAAGCAGCCACGGGTGAGATGAGAAGCAGCCTGAGATTCCTAATGTCAGGCCAAATTAGACCCAGCCATTAAGAATCTCCAATAAAAAGTTAAAAAAAGACACCAAAGTTAAAAATCTTTATTAGAAATAAAGAGACAGACATGCTTAGGGACTCCATCTGTATTACCCCCACGCATCCCTCCAACAATCCTGGTCTTCTGTTTTCTCCTTTAAATGATGCAGTCAGCTCTGCTACATCACACAGCAGGGGGCGGAAGTCCGCTCGCCCTGCTGTGTGATCTGTGAATGAGAGACTGTGGGTGTTAAGCGGGGACATCACCGCTGACCCGTTGCCACCGCGTTGCTATAGTAACCAAATAAGCAGTTACTATAGAAGCAATGATCAGAGGCGAAATCATGGCAGCTTATGAATGAGGTGGCTCATACACAAGCCGCAGGAGTTAACTCCTTGCTTACCAATAACCGCAGTTAACTCTGCTGTGTTGACTGCTGCAGTATGAGCGGCACAGAGCAGCCGCGGTCACAGCAGAGTTAACGCCCTGCTTATCGGCAAGCAGGGAGGTAACTCCTGTGGCTGATGAATGAGTCAGCTCATTCATAAGCCGCCGTTATTTCAGCGCTGCTCAGCGTTGCTATAGTAACCGCTTATTTGGTTACTATAGCAATGGGGTCAGCAGTGACGTCATCACTTACCATACACAGTCTCATTCACTCATCACACAGCATGGGAGCGCACTTCGCCCCCTGCTGTGTGATGTAGCAGAGCTGATTCATTTCAAAGAGAAGACAGAAGAAAGAAGAGAAAAGTTAGAAGACCAGAATCGTTGGAGAGCTGTGTGGGGGTAATACAGATAGAGTTCCTAAGCATGTCTGTCTCTTTATTTCTAATAAATAATTTTTTACTCTGTGTGGTGTCTTTTTTTAACCCTTTATTGGAGATTCTTAATGGCTGGGTCAAACTTGGCCTGACATTAAAGTGAACCTATTAACTAGCTAATCACCCCAGGCTATCACTACCTGTCCCTGCACCTTCCTATTACTATTCTAACTATCCCTCTCTCTCCTAAATGTGTGGTATGAATGTGTTTTAAAAGCTTTTTCTTACTGCCTCCTATGATAATGAAGCGGGGGCTACCATTACTAGCCCACCTGGGTGTCATGTTTAGCTCCCTTTAGCCGCCTCGAATAGTCTTTATCATGACCCAATGGGCGTGATATTGTAATTTCAATGGGCACCCCCAGCCTGCCTTGGAGCCCTCTGTGCAGTTCCGGGTGTGACGCCAAACGTGTCATTTCTCGTACTGTATCGCCTGAAATCAAGCTGCACATTGCGCATGCTCTGTGGAGCATATTAAGTCAGCTCATCTGTGATGAGCTGCCGTAACGTGCTCTAAAGAGCATGCGCAATGTGCAGTTTGATGTCGGGCGATACACCTTCTAGGTGTATTTTTTTTTTTACCAAATAAAGATAAATGGCAATTCCACACCACACCAAGGTATATAATTGCAAAGTATTTTTATTTTTATTAATCATAGGAACAAGGGTTCACACTCAATAAAACCATCCCCTAAAAGCAACCCCAAAGCAGTGTGGGTACAGCTACAAGTAACTCAAATATAAGCATCATACTATAATGATACAGCACTACTATGATAACATATGAGAGACCAATCAATTTTCCATTACACATGCTTCATCCCATAGAGCTTGTCCTCATTGAGGACAGGATTACAGCAAGGTACAAAATAACCATCACTCATCACCCATATTGTTAAAGTATAAGTAGGACTGTGACCATACCGCACCACACTGCCCAGCACCTCAACGTTTCACTCTCGCTTCGTCAGGAGGTGTATTGACTGCGCAGAACCGGAAATGACGCGTTCGGCGTCATACCCTGAACTGCACAGAGGGCTCTGAGGAAGGCTAGGGGCACGCATTGAAATTACAATATCAAGACTCTTGGAGGCAGCAAAAGGAAGCTAAAGAGGACGCCCATGGAGGCTAGTAACGGTAGCCCCCGCTTCATTATCATAGGAGGCAGTAAGAAAACGTTTTTAAAACGCATTCACACCACACATTTAGGAAAGAGAGGGATAGTTAGAATAGTAATGGGAAGGTGCAGTGACAGGTAGTGATAGCCTGGGGGGCTTTATGGAGGTGACAGGTTCACTTTAAAAGGTGGCTCCGGAAGTAACAGCAGGAGACTAGTAAGCCCGATTTAGCTATTGTCTAATTTCTAACTTTTACCAACATGGAAAGCCTATGCTACAAACTCACAAAGTGTGCTGTCTGGGTGTGAGTTTTTCTCGCACCCATAGACTTTCATTGGCCTCATGCACATGACACTCGCATACAATCGCAGCATGCTGTGATTGCACTCACATTTGACTTGCAATGCGAGTTCAGCGCTGGAGAAATGCAAGAAACTGTCCTGACAGATTGTTTAACATTGGTCTGAGTGCAATGTGAGTCTCACACCAGTGGGCCTTCACACTTTCTTATACTCTCAGATAGGGCAGCACAGATCACCTGACTCCAATGACTCCACTAAAATCCTACATGTAAGTATAGATGGTGTTTTATTTTATTGCCCCATTACTGCTGAATGTACATGAAAATCAATGGCTACTACCGTAATAAAATTCAAGTAGAATTATATTTACTGTATTGTTCTAAAAAAATCATAAAATCTTATGATATTAAATCTTAGCATATAATAAGAATAGATCGACACCATAGATAGCGCAAAAATAGTGCAATATGACAGCAAAGAGTAAAGAAAAGGGATGATGGCATACAGAGGCACATAACATCAAATTTAGGGGAAAAAAATATATACATACACATATATTTTTTTTAAATCCCTTATTTAATACATATGGACACGTTACATATTATAAACCATTAAAAGGAACATGGGCCTCTTTCTCACCCTCACCCCAAAAATAAAAATATCCAAGGATCAGGTGGGATCACTGCTTTGGGGCAGAATGGGAATTCCTGACAACTTTTAAATGCAGAGGGAGGAACATATACTGTATTACTGACCTTACATAGTAATTTTGTCACTAAGACTGTATGATGCTCCCACAGTACCCCAAAAGGCACAGTATGAATAATCCACAAAGGCCCCAGCAAAATACGATAACCGCACAGTCCTCCACACACATTGTGAGACACCTACAGTGACTTCAAACAGTATGATGCCCCCACATGACCACCCAATATGTTGCCACCTTAGCACCCCTCCCCAAAGCCTGATGTCTCAAAGCCTCCACTCAGTATGATGGCCTCCATGGACGTAACTACAATAGGTGCAGGGGTTGTAATTGTACTCGGGTCCTGGAGTCAGCACCAAAAGTTCCTCCGACCTATATAAAAAAACTAATTGCAATAATTGGGCGCCCCGTTAGAGCTTTCAAATTGGGGCCTATGGGATTCAAGTTACGCCACTGATGTCTCCCTCAGCCCCACACATGATGATGACCTCTGCACACAGCAAGATGACTCTGCTCCCCTCGGTGGGGACTGAGGCACTACGCAGGTGCCCGATATGGTGACATAATTGCGCCTGCTGGGCTAGGACTCAGAACCACAGGATGAATGGTGGAGCAGTGAGCTCTTTTCCACCACTGTATTCAATTGCATATGCATCTAGTAATTTTGATGCTGGTCAGGGGACCTTTTGGCACCAGGTTTCCGAAATTCATGGACCCCATAGTGGCTGCTTTGTCTACCTCTGTAAAGGGGTATTTCCAGAATCAATAGTTAAGCCCTATTGAAATCACAGTCCAGCAGTCCCCATTATGCCCCCGCTGGACCCCATCAAGCCCTTGCTGCACCTCGTTATGCCTCAGCTATGCCACATCACGCCTCTGCCACACCCAGTCATGCCTCATATATGCTTTGTCAGGTCCCTCCGCAGCTCGCTATACCCTAGTTACGCCTCATCACACCCCTGCCGAACCCTGGCATGCCCCAGATACGCCCCATCATGCCCCTGCTAGACTCAGCCATGCCGTTGCCATACCCAATCATGCCCAGCTGTGCCCCTGCTACGCCCCTGCTGAATCCCATCGTGCCCTAGCAACTTCCCTGCCACACCCATCATGCCCCTGCTACATTTTGTCATGCCCCAACATTGCCCCTGCCGCACCCCGTCATGCACCAGCTATGTCATGTCACGCCCGAGCTACTCCCCAGCTATGCCTTATCATGTCTTCCCCCCCAATCATGCCCTAGCTCCTCTGATCACACCCAATCACGATCCTACCACACCCCATCACATCCCATTATGCCTTAGGCCTCATTCACACGTCCGTGCCTCCAGCACGATAGCAGTACATGCCGGAGGCACGGACATACGGGGACATATGTTCCCCTTTGGACCCATGCAGACGTCCGTGATTCCGCACGGATTGTGTGTCCGTGTGCTCCACACGGCGACAAGTCCGTTTTTATGCGGAGCCACGGACCGCTTTTACATTCAAACGTCCTGCACACGGATGTTCACAGTGTGACATCCGTGTGCACGGACCACGGACAAAAGGAAAAAGCTTCAAAGTAAACAATTTCATACTCACCTCGCTCCAGCGCTGACATCTCCTCTCACTTCCGATGCCGCTCATTAGGGCTCATGAATATTCACTTCACTGAGCCCAAGAGCAGACCAGAAGTGAGAGGAACTGTCAGTGCTGGAGCGATGCGAGTATGCGGTGACAGGCTGTCCGTGTGCTATTCGTGGATCCACGGATTGCACACGGACAGCACCCATCGTGTTACACGGCCGTGACACATGGGTCTATGCCCCGCCCTCAAACGGCCTTGTTCCACACGTCCGTGGTAACACGGATGTGTGAAACCGGCCTTAGCCAAGCCCCGCGACACCCCGTCATGCACCAGCTGCACCACATCATGCCCCCTCCGCACCCAGTCAATGCTTTCAGGTTTTTATACCATTGAAAACGAGAGTGCGAAACGCAAGTGCTGCATTTTTGCGGTTTTTGTAGTGAATGAAACTAACTCTATTAAGTATGTACTGTAGACAAATGACACCAATAAATGCAACAAAAAAAGCATTAAAAACGCAACAAAACCTGCTTTTTGGAAGCAGTGAAAACGTCGTGCTCACAGCATTTTCTTCCTTAATGTAATGGTTTTTTTTTTACTGCATTTTTGAAAGAATGTCAATTCAGAGTTTTGCAGCGTTTTTCACCCCGTACTAATCAATGAGGAAGTTCAAAAAGGCAAAAAATCGCGTTTTGCTGCAGAAAAAAAAATGCACAAAAACGCCCTGTGTGAACATAGACCCAGATGAGTTTTTCTGTAAGGCCACGTGCACACGTTCAGTGTTTGATGAGTTTTTTACCTCAGGATTTGTAGCCAAAACCAGGAGTGGATGATTAAATACAGAAGTGGTGACGTGTTTCTATTAGTCTTTTCCTCTGATTGCGCCACTCCTGGTTTTGTCTACAAATCCTGAGGTAAAAAACTCATCAAATACTGAACGTGTGCACGAGGCCTTACAGATACTGAGGTAAAACCTCACCAAATACTGAACGTGTGCACGAGGCCTTACAGATACTGAGGTAAAACCTCACCAAATACTCAGCGTGTGCACGAGGCTTTAGAAATACTGAGGTAAAAACTCCCAAATACTCAGCGTGTGCACAAGGGCTAACGTGTTTTCTACTCTTTGTGCCTGAAAATTCTTTGCAGAAAAAAAACACTACAATTGCTCCATGTGCAAGATGTCAATTTCTGCTGCTGATTTTACCAGGTGATGTGAACAAATTCTAAAAGGAGCTATATGTTGTCTTCCGTCAATAAAGTAACGCATCAAGAATGGCGTAGCCGCGTACATGCAATTAACACCACATAAGGCGAGTAGACCACCGAGGGCAGACAGTAACACTTTCTCTGGTGTGTAACTGGTCGACAAAAGCTCTCCAGTAATCTGCGGTAATCACGACACAGATAGCCCGATATGGCACCATATTCCCTCAGTCTGTAGGACCAGAGGACTTGGTTTGGGTAAATTAGTACAAGTAAGAAGTGACAAGGGAGTTATAGGGGTTTCACCTGCAATTGTCTCCTTACATGAGGCTCAATGTGATAAAACCCCCCCAAAATGATGAATAACAAAAACAAACTCTCTATGTAAGTATATAAGACACTAGGTCTGTAATCAGAGCTCATCTGTAGGTAAAGGAAAAGGCACAACACCATTATGAGGCACATTGTAATGACTGGAGATGGAGAAGGCGCCTACCTGCAACCCTGAGCAGCTGCTTTCCATTCATTCAATTAGTGCAACCAGCAGAAAATTCCCACAAAAGACCTAAACTTTAGTTCCTTCTACTTTCCACAACACTGATTTTGCAGCACCAAGAAGAACCAGACCTGCAGTTCTGAAATCACAGGATGACGGACATCATAGTGATCTGCAAATGATGACGGACATCATAGTGATCTGCAAATGATGACGGACATCATAGTGATCTCCAAATGATGGCGGACATCATAGTGATCTCCAAATTATGTCAGATATCATAGTGATCTGCAAATAATGACAGACATCATAGTGATCTCCAAATGATAACGGACATCAAAGTGACCTGCAAATGATGGCGGACATCATAGTGATCTGCAAATGATGATGGACATCATAGTGATCTGCAAATGATGACAAACATCATAGTGATCTGCAAATGATGATGCAGATCATAGTGATCTGCAAATGATGATGGACATTATAGTGATTTCCAAATGATAGCGGACATCATAGTGATCTGCAAATGATGATGGACATCATAGTGATCTGCAAATGATGACGGACATCATAGTGATCTGCAAATAATGACGGACATCATAGTGATCTCCAAATGATGGCGGACATCATAGTGATCTGCAAATGATGACGGACATCATAGTGATCTGCAAATGATGACGGACATCATAGTGATCTCCAAATGATGACGGACATCATAGTGATCTGCCAATGATGACGGACATCATAGTGATCTCCAAATGATGACGGACATCATAGTGATCTGCAAATGATGACGGACATCATAGTGATCTGCAAATGATGACTGACATCATAGTGATCTCCAAATGATGGCGGACATCATAGTGATCTCCAAATGATGGCGGACATCATAGTGATCTCCAAATGATGGCGGACATCATAGTGATCTCCAAATGATAGCGGACATCATAGTGATCTGCAAATAATGACAAAATAGAATCAGTTTTCAGAATATTTTGATTTATTTATTATGAGTGTGAAATCCTTGCACTTATTCATTCAGTTAATAAAAGGGAACCAACCAGCACGATTTAGGTCTATAAAGTGAAGCCAGTTCCTTAGGCTCCATTCACACTGTGCGTTTTTGCTCTGTTTTTGCTCTGTTTTTGCTTATCGGTTTTTGTAACCAAATCCAGAAGTGGGCGATAAATACAGAAGTGGTGACGTGTTTCTATTAGACTTTTCCGCTGATTGTTCCATTCCTGGTTTTGGCTACAAATATTGATGAGCAAAAACAGAGTAAAAATGCATAGTGTGAATGGAGCCTTAAGGGCAGCACGGTGGCTCAAGTGGTTAGCACTGTAGCCTTTGCAGCACTGGGGTCTTGAAGTCCTGGGTTCGATTCCCACCAAGGACACTAAGGACAACATCTGCAAGGAGTTTGTATGTTCTCCCTGTGTTTGCGTGGGTTTCCTCCGGGCACTCCGGTTTCCTCCCACATTGTAAAGACATACTGATAGGATGTTTAGATTGTGAGCTCCAAGAGAGACAGCATTACTGATGTATGTAAAGTGCTATGGAATCAATAGCGCTATATAAATGAATAAATTATTATTAATTATTTATTTAAGGTACCGTCACACCATCCAACATTGGCTACGATGTCGGAAGTGATGACGCAGGTGCGCACTCGCTTCCGACATTGCAGCCTAGCTGTCATACGGCAAGACGTTGCCGGTGACGGCGCTGCGATGTTGGCGCCGCGATCGCTCACTGGGCTGGGATCAACCCAGCGAGCGATCAGCAGCAATACAGCGAATAGGCGGGATCAGCCGTGACAGCGCTATTGCAGTGTCACACCGAACAATTCCGCAGGTTGTTGAAGTTGACAGGTTTTCCTGCGTCAATGACACACAGGTTTTACACGCAACAACGATGTCGTTTCAACATCGTTCCTGACATCACTTTTGAACGACGTCATAAACGATGTTGAAGGATGTGATGGTACCTTTACAGGCACTGGGATACTGAGTGTAATTATACCTTTACTTCAATGATTCAGGCTTGGTGCTCACAATCTGGATTCACTGTGTGTTCGATGTTGCGCCTCCCAGACCTGAGGGAACCCGGCAGTGCACGCAGGGAGACCGCAGCTGCCCTGTACTCTCAATCTGCAATCAGTGCAGGGCAGCTTATCCCTGCATTCACCTACTTGTGATCGTTTCCGACTCTGCAGCATGAAATGAATATGCTGTGGAGATGCGGAAGTCCGGAAACCCACACCACAGCCAAAAAAAAATGCTGCAGTTGGGGGAAGCACAGTGAGGATGGGATTTCTACAAACACATCCACTATTCTGCTACTGTATACGCCAGTGTGTTTGAGCTGCGTCCAAAACTTTGCAATTCCTGATCGTTAGCACACAGCCTCAAGGATTGATTGCAGGGATAACTGTTATAAAACTTATGGCAAAGAGAGGAGGAGATGAACCAAGTTGGCAGCACAGCATCACTATGTGGGGTTGGGTTTATTTTATTTCTCCCCTGTGGACTCTTAAGATATCATTTGTCGCCTCCTCTCTTTGCCATAACTTTTAGGCTGTGTTCACATGCGGTGTATTTGGCAGCGTAATGTGCAGTGGCACTTTTTTTGCGCGTTTATGTGCAAGAAAGCGCGACTGCATGTAGACACCGCACTTTTCCCGCGGTGTCAAAAGCTATAGCTTTTGCTGGAAGGCGTATCCAGCTTTCTTTGGCATTGCTTTTATGCGAGCGCTCAAAAGCACCTTGTAAAAGCAGGAAAACACGGCAATTATGCCACGTCTGAACATAGCAGTTTTCCCTGCAATCATACATGTAATCATTGAAGTAACGGTATGATTGTACTCAGTATCCCTGTGCCTGTAAGGCTCTGACTTCACTTTACAGCCCTAAAACCTGCTGGTTGGTTCCCTTTAATGGTCTCTTTGAGGACTGTTCTGCCGCTCTGAATGCACGTGGCCATAGGAATCATCAAGATCCTCTGCTGGCAGCTCCCTGTACAATTGACGAACAATAACTGTCTAAATATGCTGCATAGGAGATACTGCAGGTCATGGTAGTGTTGGAGAACAGCTCTTGGGCCATTTTGGTGAAATGGCCATTCCCCTGTATCCACAACTGATCCATTCTGTACTAAACATAAAATCTGACATCACCTTCTAAGCCTAAGACGTCATACAGCCTCTACAAACAATCAGAACACTTCAAGCCAAACATTCAGCTACAGAGTCCAGTTGCCACAATGGTATTGCCTTCCTTTGGGGGTGATGTCATGCTTGGAAGCAAGAAGGGGTATCCACACCAGCTAAACCCACAGCATGTAACACTTTTCCTGACTCCAGGCCTGAAGGGGGACCTCGAGAGCCAGGTTGAGGGGAGCTCCCCTATAAATTCCGTTCTGGGGGAGGGATTAGTAACACAGTCAGTGAGTCAGTCTGAGAGGAAGAACAGTGGAGACGTCCTGGGGACTGGAGCCAGAGGAGCTCGTCCCAGGATAGACAGCCGCAAGCGTGAGGGACCCGTCGGAGAGTATCTGAGGAAGAAGAGAAGAAGGCCTGGGGAGTGGAGCCAGTTGCCGTCTCACCCCAGAGCAGAGAGCCAGAAACCGATACCAGAGTCTGAGGTTGTGTGGGTACTAAAGACCCAGCAGCCAAAACTGGAGGACAGGAGACTCCACGTCTCCCGGCCACATCAAAGCACCTGGAGACACAGCAGCACTGGAGAACACAGGGACAGTCGCCAGAGGAGTGGTGCTGGAGAAGGGCTCAGGCTGCCTGCCACACGGGTGAGAGACTTACCAGCAGGAAGAGAGGGTCGCATCTTAGCTACAGGCAGTCAGAACCAACAAAGTGGAGCGCAACAGGGATGCCTCAGAACTCACCGGGTGAGGAGATCCCCAACTTGCTTCCATGCTGTCCGGACTCACAACATCACCAGTGGTCAGTGTCCTGGTTTAAAACTGCAACTACCAGTAAAGGTAACAGAGACTATGTACTATGTGTCTGTCAGTTATTCTGTGCCCTCAGTCCTGCACCCCAACGGCCTACCATCGCCATAGGCTTTACCGGTTGCCCTGGGAACCGCTCCACCCGTGGGGAGCGATATCACCTTAACTGCGATTCCATCATCCCCAGTGGTCCCGCACCACAGCGTCAGCCTCAATAGCTGAAAATCACGGGTGGTGTCATGACTTTAATTCCCAAAACTGTAACCCTCAAACCTTTATGGACACCGCCAGGGTCACGGAGCAGGGTCTCAACTCCTGTGACTCCCCAGCAGTACTGTAGCCCAGTTCCAAATATCCCACGGCCCTGGTGGGTATGTCAGGTGCTTTGCTCATCTTATAGAACCTCTCTCAAAGGCCAGTATGAAGCTCAAGCAAACAGCAATTGAAGCTGGAAGTGGGTCTATCAAAGGAAGCTGCTAACAGTGGATTTTGATGATTTGCACAAGTGCATTCAGCGCGGCAGAACCTTCCTCAGACATAACTTAATGACCTCATTTATAGCAGCCGAGATTTCTGCGTTTGATGCTGACACTCAAATAAATCAAGATACTTTGTAAATTTTTTTCAGATTTTTTCATCAGTTGCATAAACAGTAACATGTCTATATGTCCTGCCAATTCCATAATTACACAACTTTTCGTTCTTCATATTGCAATGTTGAGGAGTAGAGATTACATGATTCACATAATATATTACATAACAGATACACATTACATGGCTCCCATAATATACAGTATTACATAATACCCGCACATTACAAGCCTCGCATATTATATGACATGCACATTGCATGTCTCACATAATATATTACATAACACGTGCACATTACAGGCCTCACATAATATGTTAAATAACACTACACATTACAGACCTCAAATAATATATTACACTAGATGGGTGCCCGATGCACAATGCATCGGGATTCTAGCAGAGCGAGTCTCTGACTCGCAATGGCCGCTTCGCGGCCAATGCTTCGCGCTGCTAAGGCGACTCGCCATGCCCGCTGCGCGGGCATAGCGAGTCGCCTTAGAGCTGCTCGCAATGGCCGCTGCGCGGCCAATGCTTCGTTCGTATCCACATGACCACGCTGACTCGCAGCGAGAAACCCATTCGTGATTATATAATAGATAACACACACACATTACGGTTCTCAAATAATATATTATATAACATGCACATTACGTGCCTCACATAATATATTACATAAAACATGCACATCACGTCTCACATAATATCTTACATAACACATGCTTATTAGAGGCCTCATAAAATATTACATAGCACATGCACATTATATGCCTCTTAATATATGACATAGCACATACTCATTACAGGCCTCCCATAATATATTACATAGCACATTCACATTACACTGCTTCACATAATACCGTATATTAGATAACACATGCACATTATATGCCTCATAATATATTACTTAGCACATGACCATTACAGGCCTCACACAATATATTACATAAAACATGTATTTAACATGCCTGACATATATATTTATATTATATAACACATACACATTACATGCCTCGCATATTACATATTACCTACGGTATTAATAGGTGGCAACTCGAGAGCATAGATATGGCTATTAAAAATGCATTGACAGGCTCTTGATATAAATGGCACAGGGTAGGTAGGGGTGTTGTTACAAATTTTGCAGTGATACCCTGGGTTTAGGGGTCTACTGCAGGTTTATCTTGAATGATAGCACACGCCATGATTTGTTATCCATATTCCAACATTTGCGCTGCTCTGCAATATACAGATAGTGCAGAGCCAAAAGTAATATACAAAACTGTCCTTGACTGACCTCCGGTCACAGCCGGATCAGCTGAAGCCTCCAATAAATAGGAAGAAAATAACCTTTTACTAAGTCTGAGTATTCTACAGCCAAATTCTCCCGCAGCTAATCGAAACACCTTAAAGGACCAAGTCGTGAGTATAAGAAGCAAACACCACGACTCCATTAGCTCATCACTTCACATGTCTATTCTCGTTCATTAAAAAAAAAAAAAAAATTTTCGCACTTGGCTAAAGAGCGGGTGACTTCATGGTTGTCATGACAACAGTGTCTTCACATCGGCATTCTCAACGTGGCTGGTTTAGCCTTCTGCATTACACCAAGCGAGACATCCTTGTACAATCTGCAGAAAAACTATTTCCACAAACCCAAACCCTTTAAGGGAATTCTCAGTTACAGGATTTTTCCCATCTTCTGCACGTACAAGTGGTGTGCCGGATACACCACGGCCATGTGCACACAGAGGCTTTATAGATGTGCCTTTTTTGGGGGAGTCTCTTCTTTGCAGCCCTTTGATTGCACATTCTCCAATTTGGGGCAGATTCCATCAGGAAACACTTCCAAGATGTGATATGCACTTTATTTTTTTTACACCAGATGTTCTAACAAAGCTTTTCGGGTATCGAAAAAAAAGTGCTCAAAAACCTACCTATATGGGCAGTAAAGTGGATTTCCCATAAAAATAAAATGGAAATTTTCTAGGTGTTTTTTTTTTTTTTTAAAAAGCTGTGGTGTGTACATAGCCTAAAATCTTCACTTTTTTTAGCAGATCAGCTGTTTTAATCTTAAAAGAGTAACTGTTGTTTCAAGGAGAACTTGCAGTCGCCTACTAGCTCCTCTCCTATGTCTGTCTCCTCCTCTAGCTCCTCCCTCCTATGCCTTGTCTCTGTCTTTTGCTCCACCCTCCTGTCTGTTGCTGCCTCTAGCTCCTCCCTTCTGTCTGTCTCCACCTCTAGCTCATCCCTCCTGTCTGTCTCCGCCTCTAGCTCATCCCTCCTGTCTGTCTTCGCCTATAGCTCAGCCCTCCTGTCTGTCTTCGCCTCTCCCTCCTATGTATGTCTCTACCTTTAGCTCCTCCCTCCTTTGTTTGTTTCTGCCTCTAGCTCCTCCCTCCTATGCCTGTCTTCCTCTAGCTCCCCCTTCTATGTATGTCTCCACCTCTAGTTCCTCCCATCTGTCTCTGCTTCTAGCTCCTCCCTCATGTCTGTCTCTGCCTCTAGCTGCTCCCTCCTATGTCTGTCTCCGTCTCTTGCATCTCCCTCCTATGTCTGTCTCTGCCTCTAGCTCCTCCCTCCTATGTCTGTCTCTGCCTCTAGCTCCTCCCCCCTATGTCTGTCTCTGCCTCTAGCTTCTCCCTTCTGTCTGTCTCTGCCTCTCCCTCCTATGTCTGTGTCTGCCTCTAGCTCCTTCCTCATATGTCTCTGCCTCTATCTAATCTCTCCTATGTCTGCTCTTCCCTACTGTGTCTGTCTTCTCCTCTGGCTCCTCCCTCCTATGTCTTTCTCTTCCTCTCTCATGTATGTCTCTATCTCTAGCTCCTCCCTCCTACACTACGGTTCAAAAGTTTGGGGTCATTTAGAAATGTCCTTATTTTTGAAAGAAAAGCACATTCTTTTTCAATGAAGCTAACATTAAATGAATCAGAAATACACTCTATATATTGTCAATGTGGTAGATGACTATTCTAACTTCAAATGTCTGGTTTTTAGTAGAGTATGTACAGTACATAGGTGTATAGAGGCCCATTTCCAACAGCCACCACTCCAGTGTTTTAATAGTACATTGTGCTTGCTAACTGTGTAAGAAGGCTAATGGATGTTTAGAAAACCCTTGCACAAGTATGTTAGCACAACTGAAAACGCTTTGGCTGATTAGAGAAGCTATAAAATTGACCTTCCTTTGAGCTAGTTGAGAATCTGGAGCATTACATTTGTTTGTTCTATGAAACTCCCAAAATGGCCAGAAAAAGAGAACTTCCATGTGAAACTCGACAGTCTATTCTTGTTCTTAGAAATGAAGACTATTCCATGCGAGAAATTGCCAAGAAACTGAAGATTTCCTACAACGGTGTGTACCACTCCCTTCAGAGGAGAACACGAACAGGCCCCAATCCATTGTAGAAAGAGAAGTGGGAGGCCCCGCTGCACAACTGAGCAACAAGACAAGTACATTAGAGTCTCTAGTTTGAGAAATCGACACCTCACAGCTCCTCATCTAGAAGCTTCATTAAGTAGTACCCGCCAAAGGTCTGCAATGCTGTAATTGCTGCAAAGGGAACATTCTTTGACTACAGCAAAGTTTGAAGGACAAAATTATTATTTCAAATAAAAATCATTTTTCTAACCTTGTCAATGTCTGGACTATATTTTCTATTCATTTTGCAACTCATTTGATAAATAAAAGTATGAGTTTTCATGGAAAACACAAAATTGTCTGGGTGACCCCAAACTTTTGAACGGTAGTGAAGGTCTGTCTCCACCTCTAACTCCTTTCTGCTATGTCTGTCTCTGCTCTCCACTCCTTCCTCCTATAGCTGTCTCCAGCTCTAGCTCCTCCCTCCTGTTTATCTCTGCCTCTAGCTAATGCCTCCCATGTCTGTCTCCACCTCTTGCTCCTCCCCTCTATGTCTGTCCTTGCCTCTAGCTCCTACCTCCTATGCCTGTATCCACATCTAGCTCCTCCCTCCTATTTCTGTCTCCACCTCTTGCTCCTCCTCCTATATCTGTCTCTGCCTCTAGATCTTCCCTCTTATCTGTCTTTGGCTCTAGCTCCTTCCTCCTATTTCTATCACCACCTCTAGATCCTCCCTCATGTCAGGCTCCACCTCAGGCTCTTCCCTCCTATAGCTGTCTCCACCTCTAGCTCCTCCCTCATGTATGGCTCTACCTGTAGTTCCTCCCTGTGTATGCCTCCACCCCTGGCTCTGCCGTCCTTTAGCTGTTTCCACCTGCAGCTTCTCCTTCCTGTCTGTCTCCACCTGTTGCTCCTCTCTCCTATGTCTGTCTCCACCCCTAGCTCCTCCACTCCATTTCACTGCTCTAGATCCTCCCTCTTGTCTCTCACCACCTCTAGCTCCTCCCTCCTATGTCTATCTCAGCCTCTCTCTCCTTCCTAGTCTGTCTTCTCCTCTCGCTTCTCCCTCCTATGTCTTTCTCCGCCTCTAGCATCTCCCCTCTATGTGTCTGCCTCTAGCTCCCCCTTCCTTTGTCTGTCTCCTCCTCTAGCTCCTCCCTCTATTTTTGTTTCCACCTTTAGCTCCTCTTTCCTGTCTCCACATCTACTCCTCCCCTATGTTGTTTCAGTCTCTAACTCCTCCCCATTCTTCACCTCTCGCTCAAACCCTCGCTAATGTCTTGTCTTCAAGCCTCCTATAAGCTCCTACTCTGTCTATGGTCCTGCCCTCCGCTACTCCCTAGAATCTTGATTCGTTCCTCCGAGCATCCAACTCTCTGCCACTCTTTGTACTCCTGCGTCAATTACGCGGTCAATACGTGCTCCGCTCATAGAATTACACCACCAAGACAACAGCTGGTCGAGAGAAACATGAACTGAGAGTGAAAAATCAGTGTTAGGAGGAAAAAAGATTCTTCCAATAAGATTTACAATTTACTTATTTTATGTCAATTTATTTGTGAAAAAACAAGAAAACAAGTTAACGTTACAGTAATCTCCCAATAGACTTTCAAGTTGCATTGGGCATCCTATGGGCAATGGTTCAAAATGCACAGCATATGGCAGACAGCGGTATACGTTATGTGAAGAGCAAGGAAGCCATCTTCTCAAACAAGTCAAGCTCCCCATAGAAAGAAGGCAGGGATTATTTGCTGACGTATTTGCCTTTACCGATACGTTGAAGCAAAGCAACCATGTTAAGAGATGTAGTAATGTTAACAGCGTGGGAGCTAGCGGCGATTGCTCTACCTGACCCAGTTGTGAGATCACTGGGTCTAGGAATGGAGCAGGAGCTGGACCACAGGAGACCAAGTCAACTCTGCTATTCAGCTAGTAGACTACATTACCACTGTAACTAGGTATAATATAACATGTTACAGGGGAAATCATGTAAAAAATAAAATAAAATTGAAATGTCCCTCAAAAGTTGATTTTATGACTTTATAGTGGGGCATAAAATGTAAAACCATTCCTTCGAGACCCTGCCAATCACAGCTTGGCAGATGATCTAGTAGTTGTATGCTGTGCAGGCATGTTCTAAGATTACATCACAGAATCCTGCTGACAGTTTCTCTTTCAAGATCTTAGTGCTAGGGGTGTAATGATACAATGCCAAAGATAAGATCAGTTTAGGAGTTTTTAATGAATTACATAGGTGCCTAAAAGTAGTAGTGAGTGCGGAGACCGGAGGTCAGCGCCATGCTTGTTGATGAAGGCTATGGATTACATCGTTAGATATACCACAGAGATTAATTATTCTGTATTTAACAGTTGTAGTCAATAAACGATGTAATTGATGTCCACCTAATTAGTATAAATGACTCAAGGAAATCTCAGGAGTACGAGCAATAAATACTATTGTTTATAATATGGAAATATCTTCAAAGGGATTTGCTTATTATAGAAAGGCTTTCACATCTGTTTAAAGAGAAGATATCAGAAAACATACTATTGTTAGATCAGGTTTTTGTATTATATTTCAACTTCCCACATCAGTATTTTATAGTCCCTGCACCTTCTAGAAGAGTTTTCAGCAGTTTTTTTTTTATCATCAGAAGCAGGATTATAGGTAACACCTCTATACAAAGCTGATAACACAGGATCCACCAATCACATTAGGTGATGTCACAGTTGACCCTGCTCCCACTCTGAATGGCCTTTGCACATGCTCATTAGATGCTTCAGAACAAAAGATAGGGGCGGAGTCTATTCATTGCTGCTAATGCACATGTGAATTTCCTAAATCAACAGGTAGTTAATGTCTAAAAAAGACCCAGTGTAAAAGTAAAATTGAAAGATTTCTATTCTTGCTTTTTAATACCGTGTGATTATATTTATAAAAAAATTTCAAAACATTCCTATAAATGAACGTAACCCAAATACCTGGTTTAAATGTTACTGTTGTCCTGAATCTGGTGTTTTACTTTTTTTCCTGCACCTTCTATTCCTAAATGATTGATCCCCTCTTCACTGAGGGCAAAGTTTGTCATTTTTGCCAAGTGGGCGTGGTTCTTAATAAAGATCACAGCCCTTTACCTAACAAGACTGCCTTTATATACAAGGTAGTAGGGGCCATGTCAAGAAACTAAGGGGCGCATAAACGGATTCAGGAGATCAGCGGAATTTAACCAGGTAAAAAACAAAAACATGTTATTGGCACGTGCCAAGTTCTCTTTAAATACATTTCTAATCTTGTAGTGACACCGAGTCCCCTTGGGTCCATTTAGTTGTGTTTTGACTTTTGATTATATGCCACAGAGAATAATTAGTGTGTTTGTAAATATTGGTTGTCACTAATAGTTTACATATATGTTAGCCACTTAATTAGTGTGAATGTATCAAGATATTACCAGGAGTATACACCATATGTGTATATAGACTAATTGCCTCTGTTCCTTATCGGACAACTACAGAAAGTTTTGTAAACCGTCTCATCTGAGCATTCATCTTCAGCAGCCAGCTCCCAATATTGTTTTTATGACTCATATCTCTTTCGTTACTAGTGGTAATGACAATAATAGTCAAAATCTACAAGCTTTTATAAAGTCATCCCTAAATCTTCTCTTTGTGCCCAATATGATATTTTACATATATTTGTGCATATAAAATGTTTAGTAACTACCGTATTTTTCGCTTTATAAGACGCACCTGATTATAAGACGCACCCCCAAATTTGGTGAAGGAAAAGAGAAAAAAATTATTTTTAATGTTAAATGGGGTCCGTCTTATAATGTCAGTGTCCGTCTTACAAATCATATGGGGTATATGTCTCTTATAGCCCCCTCTTCCTGGTACATGGTCCTCATCCTGGGATATAGCTCCCCCATCCTAGATATGGCCCCCTTATTCTGGTTATGGCTGGCACACATCCCCCAGGGCTGACATACGTCCCCCAGGGCTGGCACATGCCCCCCAGGGCTCTCACACATCCACTAGGGATGGCACATGCCCCCAAGGGCTGGCACATTTCCCCCAGGGCTCTCAAACATCCCCCAGGGCTGGCACATGCCCCCCAGGGCTGGTACACGTCCCTCAGGGCTGGCACCTCCACCCCAGAGCTGGCACATGCCCCCCAGGGCTGGCACCTCCGCCCCAGAGCTGGCACATGCCCCCCTGGGCTGGCACTTGTCCCCCAGGGCTGGCACATGCCCCCCAGGGCTGGCACCTCCACCCCAGAGCTGGCACATGCCCCCCAGGGCTGGCACATGCCCCCCAGGGCTGGCACCTCCGCCCCAGGGCTGGCACACATCCCCCTGGGCAGGCACACTTGTCCCCCAGGGCTGGCAAACTTGTCCCCCAGGGCTGGCACACTTGTCCCCCAGGGCTGGCACACTTGTCCCCCAGGGCTGGCACACTTGTCCCCCAGGGCTGGCACACATCCGCTTGGGCAGGCACACTTGTCCCTCAGGGCTGGCATACTTGTCCCCCAGGGCTGGCACACTTGTCCCCTGGCTGGCACACTGTCCCCTGGCGCTGGCACACTGCCTCCACCCTGGCGCACTCTTTAAAAAAAACAACAAACTGTCATACTCACCTCGCTCCATATCGCTCCCTGCGCTGCAGCCATCCATCCCTGCTGTCTGCGACGGCCTCCGGTCCTGTGAGCGGCGCGCGGTGATGACGTCACTCTGCAGCAACGCTCACAGGTCCGGAAGACGGCACAGCACGGACATCGGGGATGGCGCCGGCTGCAAGGAACGGTGGAGCGAGGTGCAATAGTCGCCGCAATAGTCAGTGCTTTCCACGCAATGAAAGCGTGGAAAGCACTGACTATGCACAGAGGATCGCAGCCAGCAGCTGGGGACCCGCTCCTGTAATATGCGCTGCTCCCGCTGGTGATTGACAGCGGGAAGCAGTGCATATTTCAGGAGATAATGAGCGGCCCCACGTGACCGCAGCTGTAGCCTCCTCCAGCCTCCCGACAGTCCCCGGACGCCGCTCCACAGCCCCCCCTAGAGCAGTTTCGCATTATAAGACGCACCCCCCACTTTCCCCCAAAATTTTGGGGAACAAAAGTGCGTCTTATAATGCGAAAAATACGGTATGTAAGTACTGCATTCCTGACAATATATACCATATTTACTGAAACTTAAAGGGGAACATAAGTGTGTGCACGAGGTATAACACCATTTCTGAACATTTTACGAGTTGTATCATGTGTTGTATCCCCTCTGCAGCCTCTAAAGGCCCCCCTTACACGGCATGACATCGTTAAGGATGTCGCTGATACGTCACAGGATTGGAGTCGTTCCAGCGACATCGTTAGGACGTTGTTGTTTGTAACACCGAGATTCAACAACGATAAGTTGTTGGATCGCTGATCGCAGGTTTGAGAACATGTTCTCAAACCTCACAATCAACGATCCCCCTACGTGCTATTTCGTTGTGTGTGACACCGTGATAACGATGTCGTTTACGACTTCACCCATTCACAGCAATGAGCCGGGCTCACTTGTGGGGTTTGCGAACGATACCTGCTCACAACATCATTGGCGAGTTGTCCACGATATCTAGACGTGTGACAGCTCACCAACGTTGTTGAAACGTCTGCAGCAACTGCGCGCCCCCAAGATCGTTGCCGACATCACTCCAACATTGTGCCATGTAACGGTACCTTCACTCTTAGTTTGCAATGGACTCTGAGCTGGTGGGAAAAGAAAAGCTGCTATGGCTGTTTATTATACACACAGCGCACAGAGAAGGATCCTTCCCTTTTTAGCATCCAGAGGAAACCGCAGCTGTATGGAGGATATAATACAGTGGTACTGATCAGTGTAGGTGTGAATACAGCTCTGGGGTGAGGTCAAACAATGTTCTCCCTGTTGTCTACTCACTCCATCTCTCTCCTCCAGAGAGTATAGCAGGAGAAATTCCTTCCTTTTTTAATATATTAACAGAAGTAGTAGCAGCAGCATGGAGGACAAATATACCGGAATATTGAGCAGTGTAGATGTGAATCTAGCCCTAGTGAGGGGAAACATTTATTAGAAAGCTTAGTATGATTTTTATGCATCTCATACTGCATATCTGGTCATTCCACCTCTCATTTTCCCTCTCCATAGAGTCTATTAGGATGGATCTCTTCCTTTTTAAGCATACATTATTACTGATCAGTGTAGATGTGAATGCAGCCCTGGGATGAGGTCAAACAATTTGTTTGTCCCGTTGCCTATCTGTTCACTCCACTTCTTCTCTCCAGAGAGTATAACAAGAGGTATCCTTTCCCTTTTTCACAAACAGACAAAAAACAGAAGCAGGCTGAAGAATAATACAGTGTTACTGATCAGTGTAGATATGAATCCATCTCTGGGGTAAGGGTAAAGAAACACTCTGTATGATCTTTCTGTGTCTCCTGCTGTCTTTTCACTCCACCATCCTCAGCCCCTCTCCATACCTCCAGTTATATGACCCGACATCTCACTGTCCTGGCCAGTCCATATTGTCTTGATCAAGACAGAGTTCATCTGTGTTTTTTTTTCTCCACAGAGATGGAACATTCAGAGCGGGAAGACATACCGCATCAGTGGAGAAAGGGCAGATTTCAAATAAGGTATACTGTATTACAAAAGCTTCTTATATTTAATTGGAAATATCGATTTGTGCGATATTTGTCGAAAACATTTTTCATGTAATTTAAAACTTTATGGGGAAATTTATTAACACTAAGGGCAGCTTTACACACACAGATATCTGTGACCAACTTCTGAACAGATCTCTGGTTGCAGTGAAATCATGGACACATTGTTCCATTGTAGACAGCCACAAAATGGAACAATGTGTCCATGATTTCACTGCAACCAGAGATCTGTTCAGATGTTGGACACAGAAGTTGGTGTGTGTAAAGCGGCCCCAAGTAACACTGGAGTAAGATGTGCCCAATTTATTACTACATACAAAATTGGTGCATTTTGGTTTGGTCATGCGACAGAAATTGAAATCCAGGCCTGCTATGAGCATGGGTACATTTTTTGCTATCAGAAAATGTGCAAATTTTAAACACCAGGAAACTTGAGTAAAGTCTTTGATACATTTCATAGAGCTGGGATTCCAATAATTAAAGGGGTCGACCACTTTCTGCAGTTAGCGCATCTTTTCTCACTAAGTGACCAGCATGGTCCATAGAATGGCTGAAGGTAACCGGACCTGTCCATCTTCCTCCATGTAAAATACATCGCATGGGAAAGTAGCTTTTCTATTAGAGGAGGCTGGCCACATGCTTCTGCTCCAGTAGTCTTTTTAGACAGGTACAGTCACATGCTTCTCCTCCTCCAGCAGCCATGATATACAGGTACAGTCACATACTTCTCTTCCTCCTCTTCCTCCAGCAGCCGTTATAAGCAGTTGCTGGATAGTTTGTGAGAAAAGCTGCACTACCATGTGAAGAAAAAAAAAATGGCTTAGACTCTTTTCCATGCTAGGTGGTGAGGACACAGTGCATTTCTATCGCATTTTGTCACAAAATGTATGCAAATCCTTATGGCAGCAAAATTAATGAGGGTCCCGAAGTTTTGTGCACATGTTGCTTTATTTTCCCTAGAAGATTTTGTGAAGAAATAACTAACGCATGTCAATTCGCTCAGCGTTTTTCCACCTCAGAACGCATGGAAACTCATGGATAAAATTACATCAAAAACACGTGTTTTTTTTTTTCTGCAAGGAGGAAACTTGGTGCAGAAATTTCTGCACCCATATACTCAATGTGCACACAGCCTAAATCAGTCTAAATTCCTATAGCCATCTAGGGGATCACACTACATATAAATATTACACATTGTTAGGAATGTAGTCCCATTTTGCAGATGTTCAGGGGCTTTAGACATTAAGTTCTGCGGCAAAACATGGACATTTTGTTTGCGATAACAGCACAGAGGGAGAGAGGGATCTTGACTGCAATGACACCAAGCTACAGGCTTTGTCATCTATTGCTAAAAACAAAATTTACATTTTGCAGCTCGATCTTAAAGACAGGAGACAATCAAAAACCTACATAGGTGGCGGATAACGGTAAAAACATGACTATGTTTACCTGAAATGACTGAGCGGGTGCTAAACTCAGCGTCTGTGGCCTGTGGGCTCCCCACTTCCTGTCCACAGTGTGAATCATGGGGCTGCTTTGCACGGAAATGTACCTACAACTATGATGAGGGTCTTTTTTGTCTACATGCAACAATAGAAAATGTGTGTAATTTTAACCATTTCACGACCAAGGGCGTATATCTACACCTTTGGCCACCTCCCTTCCTTTGATGCGAGCTCACACACTGAGATTGCATCTTCCTCTGCACATGCGGGGTTATCTAATCTGCTGACATGTGCAGCTACCAACGCAAATCGGATCAGCAATCTGACCAGCATTGTTAATAATTTGAATCGCACTGTGAATTACTGACAGCGCAATCCAAATCACCGTGACAGGGATCGAGCTTTCCCCACCAGCATCGGCAGCCCCATGATGCAATCACGGGGCCTCGATGCGTTGCTATGACAGAACGGGGTCCTGTGATGACCCGGGATGCTGTCATGAATCCCTTCCTCCCAGTGATGCCCAAGTGACGGCACAAAGTGATCATTTGTGCTGTGCAGAGGGATGCTGAAGCATCCTCTCTGCATAACACAAGCGATTGGACTCTACAATGCTGAGGAGCCATAAGAGACAGAGAACAATAAAGAAAAAGTTAAACTATGAAGAAAAAAAAAAAGTTTAAATCAGCCCCCTTTTATCCCACTAAAACTATTAAAATAATTTAAAAAACAACAACATATATTTGGTATTGCTTTGTTCAGAAATGCCCAATCTATCAAAATATAAAATAATCAGATTTGTAAACTGCGTAACAGAAAAAACAAAACAAAAAAAAAAAAAAAACACACGCAATAAATTTTTTGGGTCGCCCCAACATTTAAATAAAACGCAATACAGGGTGTTAAGTGAACATATCTACTGAAAAATTGTATCATTAGAAACGTCAGCTCAAGATACAAAAAATAAGCAGTCACACAGTCCCAGATCCTGAAAAATAAAGGCACTACGGGTCGCATAAAATGGCGCAAAAACGCAATTTTTTTTTCTTCAAAAACTTGTTTAAGGGTGCTTTCACATCTGCGTTTTTTGTAATTCGCGGCAGATGCGGTGAAAAAAGAGAATTTTGTTTACGTACCGTAAATTCTTTTTTCTTTAATCATCAATGGGAGACCCAGACAATGGGGTTTAGGGCACTGCCCTCCGGAGGTCACACTAGGTACTACAAGTTTGTAGACACCGCCCCCTCCGCTTATAAACCCCTACCGCAGGGAACATCCTCAGTTTGGTCTACAAGCTGCGAGGAGGAAAATAAACCACACCCGAAACATCGGGAAGAACACCGTGCACAAACGGTTCAACAACCCGGCAAACACTGTCTCAACAGAGAACAGAGCCAATGCAAAACAAGCAAAGGAACAACTGGGTGGGTACTGGGTCTCCCATTGATGATTAAAGAAAAAAGAATTTACGGTACGTAAACAAAATTCTCTTTTTTCTGGTCATCATAATGGGAGACCCAGACAATGGGGATGTCCTAAAGCAATACCCCAGGGCGGGAAGAGTTCCTCAACAAGACGGATAACATGGTTCCCCTTTAAAGGTGGGCAACCGCCGCCTGTAGAACCCGCCTGCCCAAATTTGCATCCGCAGAGGCATGGGCATGCACCATATAGTGCTTAGAGAAAGTGTGTAGGCTGGACCAAGTGGCCGCCTGACACACCTGTAGAGCAGATGCTCTATGTCGCAAGGCCCATGAGGCACCTACGGCTCTGGTAGAGTGAGCCTTCAATCCCACCGGGAGAGGCAAACCAGAAGACCGGTAAGCCTCTTGAATGGAAGCCTTAATCCACCTGGCTAAGGTTGACTTTGAAGCCGCGGACCCCTTACAGCGACCTGTCGTAAGAACAAACAAAGAATCCGAACTCCTAAAGGAGGCGGTTCTGGACACATAAATGCGTATAGCTCTCACGAGATCCAGAGTATGGAGGTCGCGCTCAACCTGATGAACGGGAGCGGGGCAAAATGATGGGAGAACAATCTCCTGGTTCAGGTGAAACGTTGAAACCACCTTTGGCAAGAATTCCGGCCGTGGACGCAACACCACCTTGTCTTGGTGAACCACCAGAAAGGGAGACTTGCACGATAGTGCAGCCAATTCTGAGACCCTCCTCAGAGATGTAATCGCCACCAGAAAAGCCACCTTCTGGGACAGACGAGAAAGGGAAACCTCCCTCAGAGGCTCAAATGGCGGTCTTTGCAATGCCGCCAGGACCATGTTAAGGTCCCACGGATCCAGAGGTCTTTTGTAGGGTGGAACCATCCGCGACACCCCCTGCAGAAATTGACGGACCTTCGGGAGAAGCGCCAATCGTCTGTCAAACAGCACAGAAAGTGCTGAGACCTGACCCTTTAAGGAGCCAAGGGATAATCCCAACTCCAAACCCGACTGTAGGAATGCCAACAATGTCGGGATGGACAAGGGCCACGGGGACCGGCCCCCAGAGGCACACCAGGTAAAAAAGATTTTCCACGTCCTGTGGTACATTTTCCTGGAAACTGGCTTTCTAGCCCGATTCATAGTGGCAACCACTGTAGGGAGAACCCCCTTGATGTCAGCAGCCAGGCCTCAAGAGCCATGCAGTCAATCTGAGGGCCTTGGAATTGAGGTGGAAGAATGGGCCTTGCGCGAGAAGATCTGCGCGTTCTGGAAGAGCCCACCTGTGTCCGCCTGACAGTTGCCACAGGTCCGGATACCAGGACCTCCTGGGCCAGTCTGGAGCCACTAGAATGGCTACCCTGCATTCCGACCTGATTTTCCACAGCACCCTGGGAATCAGAGCCATAGGAGGGAACACATATGGTAGATTGAATCTGGACCAAGTCAAGATCAGGGCGTCCGCTCCCAACGACTGGGGGTCCCATGACCTCGCCATGTATTGCGGAACCTGATGATTCAGCCGTGAGGCCATCAGATCCACGTCCGGAGTGCCCCATCTGCTGCAGATGTCCCGAAAGACGTCTGGATGAAGGGCCCACTCTCCGGCGTCCATCCCCTGCCTGCTCAGATAGTCGGCCTCCCAGTTTTCGACCCCTGGGATGTGAACTGCGGAGATCAGGCAGTTGTTGTCCTCCGCCCAGGATAGGATGCGGTGGACTGCGGCCAGAGCCTCTGCACTCCTGGTTCCTCCTTGATGATTTATATAAGCGACGGCCGTCGCGTTGTCGGACTGAACCCGGATGGGATGTCCTGAGAGGAATCTCTGAAAGGCCAGGAGTGCTAGATAGATCGCCTTGATCTCCAGCACGTTGATCTGTAATGCCGACTCCGACAGAGTCCAGAGGCCTTGGGCCCTGTGGTGTAAGAACACCGCACCCCAGCCCTTGAGACTGGCGTCGGTGGTCACCACTAACCATGACGGTTTGATGAAGGACCGGCCCCGCGACAAGTGATGTGGTTGAAGCCACCACTGCAGGGAATCTCGGGTCGGTTGTGACAGTGTCACCAGCCGATTCAGTGAGATTGTCCTCTTGTCCCACCTGCGTAGTATCTCCAGCTGGAGAGGACGGAGGCGAAATTGTGCAAACGGCACCGCCTCTATCGCCGCCACCATGCGACCCACCAGCTTCATCAACCCACGAAGGGACGATTGTGGTGACAGGAGCACTGCTTGTACTCCCGATCGGATCGCCACCTGTTTGGATTGTGGCAGAGACACCAGGGCTGAGGACGTGTTGAAGTCCATGCCCAAATAAGTCAAGGACTGGGTCGGAACCAAGGTTGACTTCTGAACATTGAGGAGCCAACCGAATTGTTCCAGAGACCGCATGGTCACATCTAGGCTCGCTTGACAGAGGTGTTCCGATGGCGCCCTGACCAGCAGGTCGTCTAAATAGGGAATGACGGCATGGCCCTGCACGTGCAGGAGAGCCATCATAGAGGCCATCACTTTTGTGAACACCCGTGGTGCCGAGGCCAAGCCGAACGGCAACGCCACAAATTGGAAGTGTTCCTCCCCCACTGCAAATCTCAACCATCGCTGGTGAGCCGGTGCAATGGGCACGTGAAGGTAAGCGTCTCTGATATCTATGGACGCCAAGAAGTCCCCCTGTGACACAGCCGCGATCACTGAGCGCAGTGATTCCATACGGAACTTCCGAACCAGCACGTGGCGGTTGAACAACTTCAGGTCCAGAACCGGGCGGAAGGATCCGTCCTTCTTTGGGACGATAAAGAGGTTGGAGTAAAAACCCCTGAACCTCTCCCCGGAAGGCACCGGGACCACCACTCCGTCTCTGCGGAGTCCCTCCAACACCAAAGAAAAGGCCTGAGCTTTTTCTGGGGAGGGGACCGACCGATGGAATCGGGATATCGGTTTTGACGTCAGCTCTATCCTGTAACCTCGCGAGACCACGTCTCGAACCCACTGATCTGGAACGTGAAGTAGCCACTCGTCCTGAAAGCGAGACAAGCGGCCCCCCACCTGTGGGGAGGCAGGAAGAGAGAGCGAGTCATGTAGAGGCGGGTTTGGGGGTGGCAGCTGCTGCCCCCGCCGGCTTCTTTGGACGACTCTTAGAGCGCCACTGAGAAGCGGGCTTGCCCCCTCGGTCCGTGCGGGCGGACGGTGCTGATGACTGTGAGCTGGACCGAAAGGACCACTGTTTTGGGTTCCTCTTAACGGTATACCGTGGCTTAGGTTTATTCTGCGGTATTTTAGACTCAGCAGAATCCTTAATTAGCTTGTCCAGCTCTGTGCCAAAAAGCCTGTCACCAGAGAACGGAAGATTCTGCAGAATCTTCTTAGATGTGGCATCTGAGTCCCAAAGACGTAGCCACAACAACCTGCGGATCGCTATAGCATTGGCCGAAGCCACAGCTGAGCGAGTGGCAGTTTCTAGAGTCGCCGTTCTGGCGTAGTCCGCATAGGCCCTCGCCCTCTCGGTAAGTGCCAGGACCTCTGGACTGGACCTTGCCAGGTCAGTGATACCATCCAAGCAGGTAGTAATCGCTTGTAAGGTCCAGACCGTGGCAAAGTTAGGGGCAAATGACGACCCCACCGCCTCATAGGAAGACTTGGCGAGTTGCTCGACCTGTCTATCAGTAGCATCCTTCAGTGAGGAGCTATCAGAGGCAGAGAAAAGGGAGCGTGCAGCAATCCTGGTCATGGAAGCATCCACCTTCGGGGACTGCGACCACTCCTGAAGCACCTCCTGGGGAAAGGGGAAGCGATTGTCCTTGGGTTTGCGGACATAACGCCGCCCAGGATGTAACCTGGGGGCTCTAATCACCCTTCCAAAATTAGTATGGTCCATAAAGGAGCCACTTGGTCTAGCCTCCGGCCGCAGCCATTGATAGACCTCCTTCGGGTGCACCGTCACCTCCTCAGGGGGTGTCACGAGACGTAAGGTCTCGTTGATAGAGGACACCAGATCCTCCACCCCATCTGGTGGTTCAGACACAGATACAGACCCGAAAGTCGAACCCCCATCATCTTCCTCACCATCAGAGGAACGCTCCTCCTCAGAGAGAGTCTGGAGCTCGGGTGAAGCCTCACGACGAGCCCGCTTAAGGGGTCTCACAGCAGAAGAGGGAGACACCCGGGGGTAACTGGAAGGAGTAGCTGGGCCATCCAGTCTCCTATTAAGTGCCTCCAGGGATTGCGACATGGAGGACAGCTGAGACAACAGAGATTCATTGATCCTGTTCTGAGTCTCCCAAGGCCCTGAGATCACCTGAACCTCAGGGTATAGCACCGGAGCTGCTGACCCAGTAGTTGCAGCCCGGGCCTCTGGGCGTCCACAGTTATTGCAGGACCCCTCCACCAGTGTTCCATTGCACGTAGCACATGTAACGGTGGCCTCGGCCGCCTTAGCAGCAAGCTTCCCAACTGAGGACATGGCCACAGTAGGGGTAGATAAGCCCAATTGCAGACAATAAAACCGGAGATCCCGGTGGCTTACCGACCGCTGTAAAGCGGTATGAGGGAGCGGTGTGTGTGTGTGACCTCCGCGCCGTCTTCCGGTCTCCCCTCTTGGAGTGCAGACGCACGCTGCATACAGTTCCCAGCCGGGAAGTGAGGGTAAAGATGGCCGCCGACAGAGAAACTGTGGGCGGCGCCGAAGACACGCGGGAAACACACGCACACGCCCCGCGGTGACGTCACCGCACGGGCTGCATCCCATCCTCCAAGCATCCTTCTCATGAGGGAGCTGGAGCCCGCAGGGCGGGAAACAGTGTAAAAAACATTGTACACAGACTGCAAATACATATCACACATCCGCAGCCTACGGCCTCAGCCCCTGTGACACACAGGGCGGTCAGCCAGGGTGACCCCAGCACAGGGTACACCCGCAGAACCGCGGGCCCGAGGGCAACGCGCGGTCTGAGTGTCATGAAACACATAAAGTGCCAGACACTACCCCCAGGCACACAGGAGACACCGAGTGCCTCAGTGCCGGTCCGGTCTGTAAGCACCATTCAGGGAGGCCTCGGACGGGGGTGCAGCACCAGTCTGGAGTGTAAGCACCATTTAGGGAGGCCTCAGACTGGGCCGCTCAGCCCAGTCCGGAGTGTAAGCACCATTTAGGGAGGCCTCGGACTGGGCTGGCTCCAGTCCGGTCTGTAAGCACCATTTAGGGAGGCCTCGGACGGAGCGGAGCTGTGCAAGGCTCCCATCTCCCACTCACCAGAGCCCCCCAGAGAGGGATGGAGAGGAGTGTAACAGCGTACCGGGAGAACACCAGGTGTCCAGGCCCTAGGCCCTCCGGTACCTCCACCAGCGTGTGCCACTAAGGGTGAGCGGGGAGGCTGTCACCGGTCCCGACTGGGACCTTATTACCTTGTCTTCAGACGCCATCACGAAAGTAGTGAGAATGCAGTGAAGTGCAAGCAAAGCGTGATCCTCCGAGCACACTAAGTTTAAAACTGAGGATGTTCCCTGCGGTAGGGGTTTATAAGCGGAGGGGGCGGTGTCTACAAACTTGTAGTACCTAGTGTGGCCTCCGGAGGGCAGTGCCCTAAACCCCATTGTCTGGGTCTCCCATTATGATGACCAGAAAAAACCGCATCTGCCGCGTTTGCCGCATAACGGTTCCACTTGCGGCACGGTTGCGGTTTTTTCCATAGGAAGTATAGGGGGACTTGCGGCAGATGCGGCAAGTGCGGTATTGCACTTGCGGCAGGTGCGGCAGAGAAAAAAACCGCGGCTTACTGCGGTTTTTTTCGCTGCCGCACCTGCCGCAAGTGCAATACCGCACTTGCCGCATCTGCCGCAAGTCCCCCTATACTTCCTATGGAAAAAACCGCAACCGTGCCGCAAGTGGAACCGTTATGCGGCAAACGCGGCAGATGCGGTTTTTTCACCGCATCTGCCGCGAATTACGAAAAACGCAGATGTGAAAGCACCCTAAGTGGTGAAAAAAAATCATAACAGTATACATGTTTGGTATCTTCGAACTCGAACTGACCCGAGGCATCATACAAACACATCAGTTTTCCATATAGTGAACATGATGAATAAAAAAATCCACACAATTGTGAACTTGCACTTTTGTTTGCAATTTTACCACACTTGGAATTTTTCTCCCCGTTTTCCTGTACACTATGTCGTAAAATAAATGATTTAATTCAAAGTACAACTCGTCCCGCAAAAAGAAGTCCTCATATGTCTTTATGCACAGAAAAATAAAAAAGTTATGCCTCTTGGAAGAAGATGGAAAAGAGAAAATCGTCCGGGGAGAAAGGGTTAATATAAAAGGATGGATATAATGGCACCTGTCAAGGATTGGGAAATATTTGTCAGCAGGTGCACCCTTTCGCACAAAGGGATGCAACTATCCATCTATTTCACACTCTGTATGTATAAAATGGGCTCAGGAACTGAACCTGCTCCATTCAGGCAGCGGCTCTCTTATACAGCAGGCACTTGCTACTGACAGTAGGGACTGGAGCCAGCTCTGATCACCACTAACCATCTGTCAATCACTGACAGCGGTATTTAAAGTTTAGCTGTCATTGAAATTTTTATTTAATAATAAACGTAGAGCAAGGGATTATAATAAACCTTCAAATATACGTCATGAGTGAAATCTGGAAAAAACCTATCAAAAACCTTCCAGAAGATGTCCCCACTAGGCCGTCTCTAAACCGGACATATGCTGGTTGTCAGGAAAATCCGTCTTCAACTCCACACACTGAATATGGCCACATAAGGGTGGCGGGGCCTACACTGCTGATCAGTGTATCAGTTTACTTCAGTGACAGTGCTGAGCTCCATGCTGTCAGCACACACGAATCACAGCTGTGAGATCTTATCTGACTCCTCTCCATTCACATTGGCTCTTCTCTGTGTTATCAGCTGATTGCACAGAGCACAGCAATGTGTATGGAGAGCAGTCAGATAAGATCTCACAGCTGTGATTCCTGTGTGCTGACAGGCTGGAGCTTCTTTTGCCTGAGGTAAACTGATACACTCATGAGCTGTGTAGCCCCCCCCCCCTTATATAACCGTATTCAGTGTGTGGAGCTGAAGACTGACTTCCCTGATATCCAGCATGTGTCTGGTTTAAAAACAGCCTAGTGGAGACACCTTCTGGAAGGTTTTTGATAAGTGAAATCTGGAAGAAAACCTATGAAGTATATTGAAAGTTTATTACAATTGCTCTACATTATTATTAAACAAAAATGTAAACTAC
Source organism: Allobates femoralis (assembly GCA_033576535.1). Lineage (NCBI taxonomy): Eukaryota > Metazoa > Chordata > Amphibia > Anura > Aromobatidae > Allobates > Allobates femoralis. Next base: position 86,457,532 of record JARQOC010000010.1, read on the forward strand.
GGGTTTGCTTTAAATCACCCTTTGCCTGACGCTCTTCTATGATCGCAGGATGCCAATGGGCTGACATGGCAGCCAGGTTCCCGTAAAGACACCCATCATCACCACCTTGGTCCACCAAGCAATACTATGGCATCCCAGTATATTGTGCAAGTGGTTCAAGAGAAACAGGGACGTCTATAAAAAAAAAAAAAAAAAAAAAAAAGTGTAAATTACCGTACATTAAAAATATATAATAATAAAGTTTAAAAAAAAATATATAAAAATTCACTCCCACCCTTTCCCTATTCAAAATTAAATGAATAGGAAAAAAATGTCCGGTATCCCTGCATTAATTAAAAAAGTGTATTAAAATATAAAATTAACTCAAACAATAAAGTTAATCAAATAATATAAAAAATACAACATAATTGCAATGGATTTTTTGGTAATGGCACCTCCTAGAAAAAAAAACCCGAAAGAAATGTAAAAGATAACATTTACCTGTCACATAAAAACAACACAAGCAAAAATATCCAAGGTTTTAAACAGCTCCATAGACAAAAAAATAAAAAGCATTACCAAAAGTTTTTTTCTGCAAAGTTACAAACTTTTTTTTTTTTCTTTAACTAATAAGAGAAACTAGAGAAGCTTGGTATCCTTGCCTCAGTAAAAATAGTCCATTCCATTAAAATCTAAAATGAATTATCCCAAAAAGTAAAGGTTTAACAAAAAAATACAACAGGATTGAATTGTTTTTTTGGTAACGGCACCTCTCAGAAGAAAAAAAAAAACAAAAAAAAAAAAACAAAACCTAGTAAAAACGTAAAAGATATAATTGACGTCACACAAAAACAAAATAAAAATCTACGTCAAACAGCTCCACAGACAAAAAAAAATTGCAAATCTTTAGTCTTTTTTTACATGCCAAAGGGACTTTTGGGGCCCTTTTGCTGCAAGGCCCAGGTGTGATTGCAACCCCTGCACCTATCTGTTGGGCCCCTGTTAATGGGCTCATGCCTCAATATAAAGAAATAATAATTGCAAACACACATGAATGGGGGAAGCAACAAAACCTGTTTGGCCGAGAGTGAACGCCTCCGCCCGCCCTAGCTGTATATTTACACAATGTCGCACAATGCAGGTCAGACGGGTTTGGTCACATCAACTGCAGAATGACGGCAAATAGCGACATCCAGTGGTCGCTCAATGTCATTGCATTTGCATAGGGTCTGATTAATCTTTGTCTAGGTTTTGGCGTTTTTCATTTCTGCCTTTTTTAGCATTATTTTAAGTATTTGCTATGTTCGTCATTGTGGTTTGGGCTTTCCATATGTTTTCGTCTGATTAATCATCAATTTCGACTTTTAAAGAGTTTTGAGTGCAAACTTAGTAACACGAATAGAAAATGTTCTAAAAAAATAAATATATAAAATAAAATAAAGGGGCATTTTTTATTTTGGACAAAATCTTGGAATCTTGAAGAATTTCCAAAAAAAAAAAAAAAAAAAAAAATATTTGGGGGAACAAAGGTGTGTCTGATAATGCGAAAAATACGGTATGTATTTAGGAAAATGAACATCGTGAAGGATGAAGTCTTTGCTGCAATAAGGCTTCTGTCAAAAAAAACAAATCACCTGGATGTAGACCAAAAGAGCTAATAAAGTCTTCTGCAGCAGCAGTACAAGGCATCACATTCCAGTGTCAACAGATCTGGACTACTGGTAAATGGCCCAAGGACTGCTCAAGATCACTGTTTATTACTATTCTGAGGAATGGGGATGCTACTAATAGTGGAAAATATGGGACTATTACACTCATACCTCATGCCAGCAAAATACTGCTGAAAATCCTACAAAGACAGGTACAGCCCTTCTGTGATATAGAGCTGCCAGAGGAACAATCTGGATTCAGAAAAGGCCGAAGAACAAGAGATTAATAGAATTCAAATAGAATATGCGATTCTAAGGTAGAGCGCAGGTATGAGACGGGATACTTAGATCTTTATCTCCGTAACTTTATTCATAAAAAGCTCCAGACCACAACATGTTTCGACGTACAGACGTCTTCCTCAAGACGTCTGTACGTCGAAACATGTTGTGATCTGGAGCTTTTTATGAATAAAGTTACGGAGATAAAGATCTAAGTATCCCGTCTCATACCTGCGCTCTACCTTAGAACCGCATATTCTATTTGAATTCTATTAATCTAATTCCATTGTGGAAAGCGGTGACAGAGCTGCAGGAGGGATAGGGTTAATGGATCAACCTGGTGTTTCCTGACCTAACCCTGGAGAGAGAGTGTGGACAGCACGAGGCCAGGAGCAGAGGTGATTGAGGATACAGGAGCACTACAGATCCAAGGCTAGCAGCCTGAGCCACAAAACTACGCTCACAATCTGGTTGTGCGGATCGTGCACAACCTTTAGGGTATGTGCACATCAGTCGTTTCTGCATCTTTGCAGAACGACCGGGAACCGGTGGAGAATGGCAGAACTGAGTTTTCTGCACTCGCTAGTGTCCCTGGTTTTGTTAGCGTTTTGCGATCTGGTTACTAGCGTTTGTACAACATGTTCTTGGCGATTTTCCCGGCGTCTTTCTTAGCGATTTCCAGACTGGTCTTTGGTGCACTTGTTCAGCTGGACCCGCTGGAAAAACGCTGAAAAGAAGTCGCTTGCTCTATCTTTGACAACCGGTGGCAAACCGGTGAATAAACTGAAAACGACCAGACAAAAACCCTTCTAATGTAGACAGTGTTTTCTAAACTCCATTGACTAGCATGTTAATCCAACCGGTGGCTAGGATTAACATAAATTAACATAAAACTCAGCGGAAAACGCTGACGGAAAACGTTCAAAAACAGCCCACAAAACGACTGATGTGCACATACCCTTAAAGGTTAGTTTGCTTATAATACGACCGCTTTAAAGACAGGAGAGGTCCACAGGTGGCGCAACACTATTTTTTCTTTTTATTTGAAGAACAAGAGATGTAATTGTCAACATGAGATTGATAATAGAAAAGGTTAAAGAGTATAACAAGATCTATTTCTGCTTCATTGACTACAGCAAAGCCTTTGACTGTGTTGATCACCAGAAACCTTGGCGTACCATGAAGGATATGGGTGTGCCAAACCATCTGATCAGTCACATTAGAAACCTTTACATCGACCAAGAAGCAACAGTCCCAACAGAATACAGTGACACAGCTTAGTTCAAAGTAGAGCAAGGCGTCACACAAGGCGGCATCCTGTCACCATTTCTCTTCAATTTATAGGCAATCGGTATTTTCAGGAAGGCTGGACTGGACGAAAAAGTAAAATGAATTAAAATTGGTGGAAGAATCATCAACAATATAAGATACACAGATTATAGCAACAAGAGTAGATGGAATCAAGGATTTATTACAGAGTGTCAAGATGGAAAGTTCGACCATGGGACTACTACTCAAGAAGAATCAACGCCTCGAATTGTGGAGCTGGAGAAGAATATTATCAATACTATGGATGGCAAGAAGAACAAACACATCAATTCTGGAAAACAAATTAAGCCAGACACGTCACTGGAAGTAAGGATCACCAATAAATGCATTATCTACACATCATACGAAGAAACAAATCACTGGAGAAGGACATCATGGTAGGAAGAAAAGAAACAAGATGAAGAGGAAGACCAGCAACCTGTTGGCTTCATACTGTCAATATTACAGCAGAGAAGATCCTGATTGACCTATTAAGGCTTGGAGAAGACCCTGGTGGTCCTATCTAAGCTTGGAGAAGACCTTGGTGGACCCATCTTGGAGATGGCCCTGGTTGACCTATCTAGAATTGGAGAAGATTCTGGAAGACCTATCTAGGTTTGGAGGAGACCCTGGTGGATCTCCATAGGCTTGGAGAAGACCCTGGTGGACCTATCTAGACTTGTGCCAGATTGATCTTCTAACAGAGCATTCATCCATCAAGTTGTCATGGGTTCGAGATTGACCTGAAGGCCAGTAAATAAGAACAACCTGCACTTACTGGTGTCTGCTTGTGGCCTAATTGAAAGAAAAGGCTAAGACCATGGTAAGCATTTGGTGAGATTTTACCTCAGTATTTGTAAGTCCTCGTGCACACGCTGAGTATTAGTAAGATAAAACCAGGAGTTGAACAATCAGAGAAAATATATAAAAGAAAAAAAAAACCTGACCAAATACTTAGCGTGTGCACGTGGCCAAAACAGTGAAAAGGAAGAATACCCCTTCCCAGGTTTCTGGTAGAAGAAAAGGAGAGGAAGAAAGCGCACTGATCTAAATGTAAATGTATAATCAGATCGTAGGTGGATGTGGATGGCACTCACCTTTTTTAGGTCTTGTTCACTTGCGTATCGGTCACTAGGGACCATTAAGTATCCAGGCGTAGCTTTCCTCAGTAGTCGGTATGCTGCAAATCCCTGGTAGCTAGTAAGTAGCTCAGACCGAGTTACCATAGGAATATAGATCCAAAAGAGTTTTTTACCAGGCTATTTGCGCTCCAGAGGTCTATGATCCAAAGCTTCTTATAATTTCATAAAGAGTTTTTTAATATTTCTTAAGAAAAAGCACATACAACGCGTTTCGACAGTATAAAATGTCTTCCTCAGGTATATTGTACAATATACCTGAGGAAGACATTTTATACTGTCGAAACGCGTTGTATGTGCTTTTTCTTAAGAAATATTAAAAAACTCTTTATGAAATTATAAGAAGCTTTGGATCATAGACCTCTGGGAGCGCAAATAGCCTGGTAAAAAACTCTTTTGGACCTTCCCAGGTTTATAATTGGACTGCTTTACCAATTGCTCGAGACTTAATGCCAATATCAAAAGTTCATAAATAAAATCTTTAATTTAAAAAGGAAAAAATACTAAGTTAACAGGTAGCAATACATAAAGACAAGGCCTGTGGTGGACAACGTATAAAATGTACGAGTCATGGACAAATTGTATAAACGCAACAAGTGTTAGCTACAGAGAAGCACCGACACCTGACACGATGGAAAGATTTGTGGCGACTTCAACAACAATGCAATTTGTAATTTAGGCAAGTAAATCCCATCTTGTGGACCCTATGAGGAAATGATCTCCAAGATGTACGATTAGGTGACACTTGGATACTGAATGTACTTCAATTTACTTACATTGTCCACCATAGATGTGGATCGAGGAATTTCTTAACAGTACAACAAACAAGTATGTACAACAGAAAAGTATATACATTTTTATTAATAGTGAGTAAATAAACTTTTAAAAAGGAGTTTTTCCTCAATTTTTGTTCACTCTCCAGCCCCTGCGGCTCCAGTAATGCTTTACCAGACACTGCCCCCCACCGATCTTTTTTAACAGCCTACAGCGGTTACACCACACAGCACATGACTGCTCAGCGGTGACGCGGATGTAGCTTAACCCTATGATTGGATGCAGCAGTTAAATCACACAGTATGTAACAACTGCAGTCAATCACTGGGCTTTGCGGTGCTGCTGATGTAGTCAGCACAAGCCCACTTAGCCCGATGATTGGCTGCAGCAGTTACATCACACAGCACATGACTGCTGCAGCCAATCACTGGGCCCTCCAGTGACGCTGATGGAATCTTCACATACCCGCTTAGCCCTATGATTGGCTGCAGGGGTCCCGTGCTGTAGAGACGTTGTGGCTGCAGGCATGATCGTTTTGTTTGAGGAAAGCGCAGTATGTTACTTTTACACTTTGTGAACCTGCGGAGTAAATCAAATTTGAATCCTGAAAAACTCCTTTAACAAAAACACCAAAATGATGCAGAAAATGAAAATTGTTTCAGGAAATAAAACAGCAAATGAACAATATAATGTAACTGTAATGTAAAAAACAAACAAGAAACCCTCTGCTGTGGAATCCATGGAGTTTATCTACATGTGCGACTTCTGACACCACTGATCTCCAGTGGGTGCAGTCTGTGTCTATATCACAATAAATTTGACATAGAACCCATAATAAAACAAAAGTGTGAGGTTAGTGTGAACAGACCTGACTACAAAGTACAGGGGCTCGCTAACAGATAAATTATGCCTTCAGCATTGTGGAGCCGGCAAGAAAATATTGCAAATATATACACTAAAACGTTAGTGGAAAAAAAAATAAAGCTGGGGACAGAAAACTTCCAGTTGCTCATAGACTGGGCAGGTCAGAGGTGGGGTGAGAAGAGTCACACAAGTCAGAAACCACACAATTCGGACGCATCTGGCTTCACCGTGGCGCTTGCCTGCCGGTTGATCGCTTACCAGCAGCGACTTTATACAAATTCCTCTTTTTACGGACGATAGAGGACAGAAGGGGTGCAATGGGAACACGTGACAAACCTGTGAATAGAGACAATGTATAAGTTATATATATCTCACAGTAAGCCTGCAGAATTCCGTCATGGTCTCCAGCCTACCTGAGTATGCCAGGGACCTGATGGACTCTAGGAGATGAGGGCTGGAGAACCTCACAGAACAGCGGAACGGTTCAACTTTGTCAGCAATCCCAGGTTCACCATCGAAAGGAGTGTCCATCTGTTTGATAATGTCAATAACAGACAAATATGTGTTTATGTTAGATGGATGGAAGTGCTGGGAAAGAGAAATATGATGTTACTTAATGCGTTTTTTTCTGACAGGCAATGTCTGGAATGAGTATTAGGCCCTGTGCACACAGCGCATTTTTATCGATTATTTTTATACATTATTTACCCTTTTATTTTTTTTAGACCTCCCCTGGGGAATTTGAGCCCCTTAAATCACTTAGACTATATCCAGTGATACTCTAGTATTCCTTGGTGGACCAAGATGGCGGTGATGGGCATCTTTACAGCCCATCAGCATCCTGCGATCATAACGTGGAGGGACCTCAGGTAAATGATTACAGTGATCAACAAATGGCAGCGATCAGTCAGCTCCAGTCACTACTGTCAATAGCAGGTGCCTGCTGTGTGCACAAAGTGCATTTTTTATTCATTTTTTTGCCCAGTTTTGTCACAAAACTGCAAGCAAATCCTTATGGCAGCAAAGTCAATGAGAAACCTGACACTTTGTGCTCTTGTTGCTTTTCTTCCCTTGCAGATTTGGTGCAGAAACAAATCTGCATCATGTCAATTCTTGCAGGCTTTATACACCCAATAAAAAAAAAAGAAAACCGCATGTAAAAAATGCATTGCATTTTTTGGTGCATTTTTTCTGCCACAAGATGCAGATTTGGTGCACAATTTTCTGTAAAGCGTATACACACAACCTTAAGATTTGCAGCAGGCTGAACGGTTTACACAGTCAATGACTTATGATGAAAAGAAAACTGAGAAATAACTGATTATTGTGTACTCACTGTAAAATAGTTCTCTCTGAACCATCATTGGGGGACACAGGACCATGCATGGGTTTATGCTGCTTATCCCTAGAAGGCTGACACTAAGCAAATGTGAAAGCAGTTAGCTCCTCCTCTCCTGCATACACCCCCTTTCTGGGCCAGGCCACACCAGTTTTAGTGAACAAGCAATAGGAGGATTAACAGTAAACACAGACAGTTTTAACCAATTGCAAACATGCAACAAAACTTTAAAGAATCACAGGATAACAAGTGCCCTAATGGGCAACAGTGTGGGTGCTGTGTCCCCCAATGATGGGTCAGAGAAAACTGTTTTACAGTGAGTACACAAAAATCCGTTTTTCTCTATCGCCTCATTGGAGGACACAGGACCATGGGACGTCCTAAAGCAGTCCCTGGGTGGGAGAAAAAAAAAACGCAACCCAAAGAGCAAGGAGCAGTCCCAGTCTTCCTGAGCCACCTATGTGGATAGGTGCTCAACGCCGCCTGAAGGATTCGTCCACCTAGGCTGGCGTGAGCTGAGGCCTGGGTATGGACCTTGTAGTGCTTTGCGAAAGTGTGAAGGATAGACCAAGTAGCTGCCTTGCACACTTGTTCCGCTGAAGCCTGGTGCTGAATGGCCCAGGATGCCCCGACCGCTTGAGTGGAGTGAGCCCGTTGTCCGTTGGGAATGGGAACAGTCCTTAGGCGATAGGCTTCCTGAATGACAGAGCGTATCCAACGAGCCAGAGTGGCCTTCGAAGCCACCTGCCCTTTTCGCGGACCCTCCAGGAGGATGAACAAAGTGTCAGTCTTCCTGATGGGGGCTGTTCTGGAAATGTAATACATGAGGGCCCTGACTAGGTCGAGGGTATGCAATGCCTTTTCCACCCGGTGTACAGGGGCTGGACAGAAGGACGGCAGGATGATGTCCTCGTTGAGGTGGAAAGAAGAGGCCACCTTAGGAGTGAAGGTGGGAACTGGGTGCAGTACCAGTTTGTCTTGGTGGAAGGAGGGAAAGGGCTCTCGGCTTGAGAGTGCAGCTAATTCAGAAACGTGTCTGATGGATATTTTTTTTTTTTTTTAATGTAGAAGGAAAACCGGGCACTGACCTTATATTGCTGCAGTTGAAATTGTGGCACAGAACCAAGTCCAGCGTTGCTCAGCCGTAGGACATAGTCATCTGATGTAATACTGCGACTGGAATAAACATACCTGTCTTCACCGGTCCAATGAGTGCCGCCTTCTTCTTTCTTTATGTCTGATGGATATAATTGCCACCAGGAAAATGACTTTCCAGGACAAGAGAGGCAGAGCAACCTCTCTGAGGGGCTCGAAGGGGTGGTTTTTGGAGCATGTCCAAGACCAGATTGAGATCCCATTAATCTAGAGGCCTCCGGTAAACTGGGATTAAGCGGGTTACTCCCTGGAGGAAGGTTCTGACTTGGGACTTCAGCGCTAGTCAGCAATGGTAAAAGACTGAAAGGGCAGAGATCTGACCTCTCAATAAGCTTAGGGCTAGACCCGATTGTAAGCCGGACTGGAGAAAACTTAGAACCACGGGGATAGACAGAGGAAGAGGATAATAATCCCGATCTTTGCACCATGAGAAGAAAAGTACGATAGCTGATGCGAGCCGAGGTCGGTTTGCAGGCTCTGATCATGTACTGATGATGTCCGGGGAGAAACCTGCGCGCTTTTAAAACCCAGGTTTCAATGGCCACGCCGTCAAATTGAGGGCCTTGGAATTCTGGTGGCAGATGGGACCCTGCGTCAAGAGGTGTGGCCGATCTGGGAGGCACCAGGGAACATCCGTGATAAGCTGTACCGGGTCGGCGTACCAGGTGCACCTAGGCCAGTCTGGAGCTATGAGTATGATAGGTACTCCCTTGGACTTGATTTTCCCGAGTACCTCGAGAGAAAGGGTAGAGGAGGAAAGATGTAAGGTAGGCGGAACTGGCGCCAAGGGTAGACTAGTGCATCCGCTTCAATGGCCATTGGGTCGTGTGACCGGGCTATGAATGCAGGAACTTTGGCATTCCTCCTGGATGCCATGAGATCCATGTCCGGAGTTCCACAGCAACAGCAGATATGTCGGAAAACGTCTGGGTGAAGGGACCATTCCCCTGCGGTGAGACCCTGGCGGCTCAGGAAATCCGCTTCCCAGTTGTCCACTCCTAGAATATGAACCGCCAAGATGACTGATCTCGTTGATTCTGCCCATTGGAGAAGGCTCTCCACTTCCAGTGGCGTCGCTTTGCTGCGAGTGCCGCCCTGGCGATTGATATAAGCCACCGCTTTGGCATTGTCCGACTGGACTCGGATACGATGCCCCACCAGGAGGTTGTGGAATGACTTGCTAGTGTAATCGCACGGATCTCCAGCAGGTTGATCACAATGTTGACTCTTGTTTTGACCAGCAGCCATAGGCTGTATGATGTCTGTATGCTGCCCCCAGCCCAGTAGGCTGGCGTCGATGGTAAGGACAGGGGAGGGGGGTTGGAAGTTGGGGGTGAGATCAATTTGGGGAGAGTCCGCACAGTCTTTGGGAATTGCCAAGGCAAAAACATAGCGTGCTTCGATGGGCTTGCGGCCAGTGAAGCGTTTATCAGGTTTTCTCCTCTGTTTTGATACAATTGCCTGGAATTTGGGGTGATCCGCAAATACTTGTGGCTTTCTGGCCTGTGTAAAGGACACTGCGTGGTCCGGCGTTGTGTGCGGTATCTCGTCGACTTTTAGTGTGTGGTTCATTCCAGCTATCAGGTAATCAATTGATGCCTGATCCTCAGCAAAATCTGTAAGGGAAGAGTGGTCCTGGTCGTGTTCAGAGTCACCGTCCTGGTGCTCCTCAGCCAGAGTAGAAAAAGGTTCCTGATCACACGGTGGTGAAGTATGAGAACCCTGGGAAGAAACAAGCGATACGTTTCTGTGGGGCCTTTTTCTGGTTTGCACTTCAGATGTGTTGCATCCTCTGCTATTGTCTGATGGGCCCTCCAAAGAGGGATCATCTGTGTGTACTCTGCCCTGGCATTCAGCACTGCTCGGGGGGCTGTACTGCATGGCTTGGGACAGAATCTGGGACAGCTTTTCCAGTGACTGGAATAGTGCCCAGTCCAGCGGCGGGCTCCTTGGCATCTACGGGGGTACAGGCCTGACAGTGGGAGCTCAGAGTGGCAGGTGACACAGGAAGAGTAATACACACTATGGGGTTTAGATTTCTTTGAGGACTTAGAGGATTGCATGTAGCAGGAGGTAAAGAAAAGACTGCAAGGAAGGCAGTGATGGAAGCAGAGGAGCATTTAAGTGTGGCTGAGAAGTGCAGCCTGTATTAACCCACTGATGTGTATGTAGACCTGTGGGAGGTCTGCCTTACCTGTGAGGGAGGATGGCCCTGTGTCCCTCGTGGCAGGTTCCACTCGTGCCTCTGCAGTGCTGCCGCTTTCCGGTGTAGGAAGGAAGGAGGGTGGAGCCTAAAGAGCGGGCCAGAGTGAGATACTGCCTCCCTGCTTCCGGGGACATGGCCAGAGCAGGGGACGCAGTTTGCGACTTCGCGATGTCATTGGGGGGTGGCCCTGGGGTGCAGCCTACCGGAAAGGCCGAATTTAGGCTTAAAAGAAAAATTTCCGGCCGCAGAATTGGCGGTCTATATTTGCAATCCCAGCCGCGAAAGCGGCGGGCACAGCGGGGAAACCGGCCGATGCACCTCCCAGTGGGGGTGGAAATGGGATTAAGTAGCCAGTGTCTGTTAAATAATAAGTGTCTGATTAAAGTAAGGGGGCCTATTTTGCCAGTGCAGGTTACTGCATGTCAGCAGAGATGTGAGCAACCTCAGGGATGGAGTGATCTCACCTGGGAAAACTATGGAGTCCTGCGTAATTCAACTCATCCCAGGCTGCCCGTGGGAAGCTCGGTGCGGCTGATGCTGTGAGTCCCGGCTGCTGCTGAATAAATCCAGGTATGGTGCTCGTTGTGCAGGCTTGATGTCGCAGCTGGGGCTCCTATGAGGAAGCTGTGGGTAGCCGGTCATCAGTCTTTATTACTGGGGTACTGGAGTCAGGTACGGAAGGGGGTACGGGGAGGTGACACTGTGTGCCTGTTCATTGGTGGTTGTGGGAAATCAGTTCCCGGGGGAACAGTCGCCCAATGGTCTCTAAGGCAGGAGCAGCCCTGATGGTTTCATCGTCGCAGGAGGGGGTACGTGGAGGCGACACTCCACGTTCCCGCTTGTTGGTGGCTGGGAAAGCGGTTCCCATTAGTTTGCAGTCCCCCTTCTAATATGTCGGTGAAAAAAAAGGATTCCGGAAAAAAAAGGAAAAATTAGAGAGAGATGTGCCTTCTATGGACACTAAGCTAAAACTAGTGTTGCCTGGCCCAGCCAGGGGGTGTATGCTGCAGAGGAGGAGCCAACTGCTTTCACATTTGCTAGTGTCGCCTCCTAGGGATAATCAGCATAACCCATGGTCCTGTGTCCCCCAATGAGGCAATAAGAGAAATATAAACATAAAAATAAATATCCCTAAAATGTCTGGCATTAAAATCACATTTTCTATAGGAAGATAAGCGTAATTACCTTATAGTCGGCGTATTCCAGCTTTGGAAGAGGGCCGTCTCCGAAGGTTTCTAACATCACACGACGGACACGCTCTCTTTCTTTCCTTTTTTCAAAATCTACTGTTTGATCTACTGATAGAAAAAACAAGCAGCTTTTTACGTCACAGAATAAAAGCATCACCGCATAATGGGTGCCCTAGCAGCTGCTCAACTTCTGACTCTACTTAAAGGGGTTGTCTGGGACTTTACCAGTGAGGGTCTATCCTGTATAGTGCCTGGAGCTGGGTAATACATATCTGTCCCCAACTAACGAACACTGGGAGAATGTGCAACCACCATACAAATTATGGTGCGGCTCTGCAGCTGACCATTTCTGGAGGGCGCTGTGAACATTAATTATTGGTGTCGCACCCCCGCCTTTCATACTTTGATGACCTATATATCCCAAGAATGGGCCATCAATGTTATAGTCCCGGATAACCCTTTTAACTGACAGGTCTCTGCTCTACACACACCTGATGAGTTCCCTTTGTGACCATGGATGATGGACTTGGTTGGAAGAACTTGCTGCCATCAGAAAAGCAGATCTGTGGGGGGCGTGGCCTAGCGGGGCATGTGAGCGGACGCGCTGAGAAGAGCTCCCACCGACCGCCGCTCAATTATCCTGTTTAGCCCGGTTTAACACAACTGCAGCAATCCCTACACCGGTTCGCACACTGCCTGGAAGCAGTGGACCGAAACCGGAGGCCCCCGGAGCGAGACTATGCCCTGCCGCTGGCAACAAGAACTGGGAGCAGGAGGAGGAGGGGGCTCTCAAGATGGTGCCGCTGCCCGCCTGGAAGCGGAGCGGGAGAACGCGGCCTGCCAGAGGCGCATGACGGCAGCTATGAAGCTGCAGAAGTACGCTCACCATAGTGAAGACCTTGAGGTAGGTGAGGAGGAGGGAGATGCCATGTGGAGGAGAATGGCAATGGATCCAAGGGAGAGGTGGAGGCGAGGGCTGAGGCTGCAGAGAGGGAGGAGGGAACGGATGAACAACAGCAGCAGGGACTGGAGATCCCAGAGGAGCCTACTATGAAGGACTTGTTCTCTTTAGTATCATCTATGAAAATGACTCTGAACACTGTTGCTACCAGTGTTCAGGGATTAAAAGGAGAAATTGCCAGCATTAATGTGGCTTTAAAGAAATCTGATGCACGCATGTCTGAGGTGGAGGAGAGGGTTGGAGCCACAGAGGATAGAGTGCAGCAATTGCAGCAGTCTGACAACAAACATACTAAGCTGCTGGCTGAGGTTTACTGGCAAAAAACGACGACTTGGAGAATAGATTGCGGAGGAATAATCTCCGGCTAGTGGGGTTCCCTGAGAAGGTGGAGGGAAGGGACCCCACCGGTTTCATTGAACAATGGTTGAAGGATAAAATTGGAGAGTCATTCCTAACCAAAGTGTATGCTGTGGAAAGAGCTCAAAGGGTCCCGATGCAGCCCCGGCCACCGGGTTCGGAGCCTCGCACAATCCTGGCCCGGATATTGAACTTTAGAGATAGAGACATAATTTTGAGAAAGGCAAGAGATGCGGAGGACATGACATAAACGGCCAAGAGATAGCGATATACCTAGACTACTCACCGATCGTACAAAAGAAGAGAATGCGAGAGTTGGGAGTGCAATATTCAATGTTCTTTCCCGCCAGACTGAGAGTGGCCGCGCTGGGGAAAGTGCAATTTTTTGTTTCACCAGAGGAGGCATCACAGTGGCTGGACTCGAATGCTAAACGTCTTAGAGCGAGCGACGGTTGAGACATACATAGTTTGATTGATGCTGGACTGCATATGCGTACTCCGTAGTGAAAGGACGGGGAAAACCCGACGAATAATTGGTTTTGGTCTGGACTGTTTTTGTTGAGGGAAGGTTTTTCATTGAAACCCCCTTTTTTTTTCTTAATTTTACCTTTTTCTACACCAGTTTTTGAATCTTGTTGGTGCGGCAGCACAGCTTGAACAGCTGTCCTGCTGGTGATATTGTCAGAGTGAGCTCAGGGTTTTTTTTCGGACTTCTGGAGGCTTAATGTTTCTATTATTATTAATGTTTTTTAGCCTTAATAGGAGACAAGTGGGCTTGCAGTGTTGCGCTGTAATTTCTCTAGGAATGTTGCCTCGAGGGCAGAAAGGGAGGGGGAAGGGGAAAATACTTAGAGGAGGGGGATTGTGCGTTATGAGTTTCTGGAACAACGTGGGGCTGTTACTTTATTAAGGTTTATGCGGTGTTCATTAAGGCGGGAGGGGAAAGGATGGTAAAGCTGTCCTTGCATGGGAGAAGGTGGATGGCGACAGCCACTAGGATTTGGAGACCCAGACTGCCCAAAGTTGGCGAATGTGTTGGGGTAGAGGGGTGGAGCCTAGAGGGGAATGGCTTTTAAAATGTTGGTTATATGGAATGGCTGACATTAAGGTATTGGGCTGGAATGTGAGGGGGATGTATGATGTCAATAAGAGGGCAGGGTATATTCCAATATATTATAGACCAGAAAAAGTCGATTATATGTTTGATGGAAACGCATTTGGTGAAAGATAGGCTGGCTCTGGTACAGAAGAGATGGATTCAGGAGTCCTATCATTCTGTGTACTCCTCATACTCGAGGGGGGTGTCTGTGTTGATCCCCAGGACCACTAAGTTTGAAGCTATAGACACCCGTGTGGATACAGAGGGACAATATGTTATCCTGGTGGGTAAGATACAGGGACGGCTGATGGCTGTGGTGGCTATGTATATTCCTCCGCCCTACTCAAGTGTTAAAATCAAAGAAGTTATGGAGTGGATGGGGCACTTGGGTAAAATACCTCCACTGTTAGTGGGAGATCTCAACAATATCCAGGATGACTATTGGGACAAATTTAAATCTACCCAACTAGGACGCAGGGACATATCACTTCCTTTGGGATACTCCTTCAAGAGCTAGGGTTAAGGGATGTTTGGAGGGAAAGAAATCCAGGAGTAAGATGCTTCTCTTGTTATTCAGCTACACATAATACACTCTCACGTATAGACATGGCTCTGGGGATTGGTCGTATGGACGAACTGGTGCTGAAAGTAGTTATTTGCCCAGAGTCATCTCTGACCATAAACCTGGTATGTGTCACAATAAGATCTGGGGAAGTACTGACGGGCAATAAAGCGGGCTGGAAGCTGCACCCAGCATGGCTGCAGTCAATTAATATGTTGCAGATCAGAAGGAGGTGGAGGCGGTTTTCGTGTTTAATGACCAAACAGCTAGCCCATTAATAATTTGGGATGCAATGAAGGCATATTTAAGGGGAATGTTAATTAAAGAAATAAATATACGAAAGACTACAACACGTCAGGAGGAAGGAGAGAAAGTGGAGGCGGTGAGACAGGCGGAGGAGACTCTGATACAGGGGGGTGGGGAGGAGCGGCGACTAGACTGCGGACTGCACAGGAAGAGCTGGATGGGTTCAAACTTGATAAGGCACTTAAAAAAACAATTCAGACAGATGGCCTTTTATGAGGAGGGAGAAAAGGTTGGACATTTGCTGTCGTTGGTGGCCTCGGCGCAGAGGAAGACCCCATTTGTTTATTCAATGTATGGTCATGATGGGTCTAAACAACAAACTCCGCGGATATTGGAGAAATCTTCCTTGACTTCTATGGAAAGTTGTATTCCTCTGGGGCGGAGGTCGGCACGGTTAGTATTAAAGCGTATCTGGCTGATTTGAAACTACCTAAGTTGTCAGAAGCAGACAGGTCCAGATTGAGGCTCCGATTACATATGAGGAATTAAGTATAGCCTTGACATCTATGGCCAATGATAAAGCACCGGGGACAGACGGACTGCCAGTGGAACTATATAAATGTTTGGAAGAGGTATTGTTGCCAAAACTGCAGGAGGTATTAGAATGTTCAAGGGAGGAAGGGGTACTGCCTATGTCTATGAGAGTGGCGACAATTGTTGTTCTGCCCAAAGAGGACAAGGACTTGGGACTTCCGGAATCCTATAGACCTATTTCTTTACTATCCGCAGATATTAAGATACTGGCTAAAGCCCTGGCTAATAGACTGACGGGTGTTGTCAATACCTTGATACATCCTGATCAGTCGGGTTTTATACCTAGCAGGTCCACCGCTGTGAATTTAAGAAGACTGTTTCTCAATATGCAGTTACCGGCTGATAATGCGGGTAGGAGAGTTATAGCATCTTTGGATGCCCATAAGGCCTTCGACTGTGTTAGTTGGCAATTTCTGTGGGCAGTGTTGGAGTCCCTGGGTTTTGGGCCTATTTTTTTTATCATGGATACGTCTGCTGTACACCCAACCAGTGGCTAAGGTACGGGTTAATGGGGCACTATTTGGGCCAATAAGTCTGCAGAGGGGTACTAGGCAGGGGTGTCCTCTCTCTCCACTCCTATTTGCACTCGTTATAGAGTCGTTGGCTGCCAAATTGAGGAGTGATAGAGAAATGACCGGGTTCAGATATGGGGAGATGGAAGAGAGGGTGGCGCTCTACGCGGATGATGTTCTGCTGTTCCTTGAAAGCTCCGGTGTCTCATTGACAAGAGCTATGAGTATTATTGACCAATATGGAAATATGTCAGGACTTAGAATAAATTGGCACAAGTCCACATTGTTCCCGTTGGATGAAGAGCTGTCATCTGTGACGGAGAGTGGGGGCCTTAGAGTAGTAGATAAATTTAAATACCTTGGAATTTGGGTATCAACTCCCTTTACAAAATTCCTAGATTTAAATTTAACGCCAGTATTGGAGACTATTAAGGACAAAATGAAAGCATGGAGTAAGTTGCATCTCTCGGTTGTTGGCCGGATTAATTTGATTAAAATGGTGCTAATGCCTAAACTGCTTTATATTTTTCATAATGCTCCACTGTCCATCTCTCGGGCTAGGTTTCGGCAGATTGATTCCCTGTTCCGAAGTTTGATTTGGGGCAAAAAACAGGCTAGACTGAGACTGGAACTTCTCAAAGACCCAAGGACGAGGGAGGACTGGCTCTGCCTAATCCCTACTTGTACTATATTGCAGCACAGAGTCAACACGTGAGGGGATGGGCACAGAAGGCGGAAAGCTATCCTATTCAGAAAATTATGGAAAGAGTGATCAATAGGAGCCCACTGATACTGAGTGTAGAAGATGGGTCAATGGGAAGAATGGGGAAGCAATGTCCTACTATGTTACTGATGCAGGAAATATGGGAGAAACTGAAAACGATTAGGGGAGTGAAGGGATTGACAAACCATTCTCCTTTGTGGAATAACAAGCAGCTTCCGGAGATTGTTAAAATAGGATGCCTAGCAGAGTGGAGGGAGAAGGGAATTGTGATGGCACAACAGGTGCTGGAAAGACAGAGACTTAAACCTTTCATAAGCTGAGGGAAGAATATGGCCTACATGAGAGGGGGACCTATCGGTACCTACAAATGAAACATGCAATTCAGACACAGGCGGAGAGTGGAGTGCTGACGATACAGAGGGATTTGGTTCTTGACTATGTATGCGAAGGGGGACCTACGAGAGGGGTGATAGCAACGACGTACCGAGACATATTACACACCTTTTTGATTCCATATCCTCTTAGGGCCAGGAGTCGGTGGGAGATGGAGGTGGGAGCTCTAGAGTATGACAAATGGGAAGCGATATTGGAGTGGATCCCGAAACAGTCATTAAGTGAACCTGGCAGACTATCACAACTTTACATCCTGCACAGGGTATATAGAACACCCGAATTCTTACACAAAATTAAATTGAGATCAAACTCTGAATGTGCAAGGTGTCGAATGGAACCGGCTCGTCTGCTGCATATGTTGTGGCTTTGTCCACGGTTGTCAGCGTTCTGGATCATGGTGCTTGCTAGAGTGGGAGGCGCATACGGGTGTAGTATACCTCGGGATCCAGTGGTGTGCTTGCTGGGGTTTGTGGATGAGATACAGGCAGATGACGCAGCAAAGACAGCTATTGCACGATTGCTATATGTTGCACGCAAGCTGATCGCAAAACACTGGATTGGGGTGGAACCGCCATCGATAAGGGAGTTTGTGGCACAAGCTAATTATATTTCACTTTTAGAGAAAGGAATATACCGAAAAAGGGGAAAGATGGATGTTTATGATAGGATTTGGTCTCCCTGGCACAACTATGGAGTGGGATAGATATGATGCCTAGACTTGAGAATGCATTGGGAAATTTAAATGGAATAATGTACATGGGAGTAATTCTGTATTAGTTATGTCACGTACTTTTTACCTTTTATACAAGTATATATGAGACATATCTGCCGTCTAGATGGGGGGGGGGAGGAGAAGGGGGAGATAAGGGAGGGAAGGGAATGGGTTTCTGATGGGAATGTGAGGGAAATTTCTGGAATTTATTAAAACATTTTAAAGATTGTTACTATTTTTGGATATGTATCAAAATACATTGTTTAATAAAAACTATCTGATTTAAAAAAAAAGAAAAGCAGATCTGTTCAATAAATCCCCAAAAGATTACAACCAGGGGTCACTCACCAATGCTGGGAGCGTGGCTTTCCTCTGGAACTGGTCTTGACTGATACGATTGAAATGGCTGAAAATATAGCAGAGATAAGGCAAAAATTAAAATCACTCTGTAAACAACACTAAGACTCTGTGCATGTATTTTTAGTGCAGTTTTGTCACAGATCTGCATGCCAATCCTCATGTCACAAAGTGAATGAGAATCCTGTCATTTAGTGCACATATTTCTCTTATTTCCAGTGCAGAAATACATCTGCAGCATGTCAAGTATTACAGCATCTTCCCACCCCAGAATACATGAAAAATGCATGGAAAGGAAATGCACTGAAAAGGAGTAAAAGTGCAGCAAAACGCACATTTTTTTCCACCCAGGGATGGCAGATTTTTGTGCAGAAATTTCTGTAACCAAATATTTAATGTGTGCACATAGTCTAATGGATGAGTAAAGGTGTAACAGAGTTAACAATAATTCTGTACGTTTAAGTATCATTTCGCTCTTTAGTGCACATTCCAGTGGGACACAAACAGGATTTTCCATCTGGGTTTAACATAAAGAAAACCCTCATGCACATGATGCCACAAAGAATATCCACATATGTTACCAAGGATCTTGCCCTTTGTAATGCCATTATGTGTATGTGCGTACAGTCTGATGTATGTAAAGCGCTGTGGAACTAATGGCGCTATGTATGTGAATAAATATAATTATTATTCAGGGCTGCCCAGGAAATTACAAAAGAACAAGTACTGTCATGGGGACACAAGGGCAGACACTGCCGTTCACAGAACAAAATCATGAGAACATGTCAGAAAAGTTAACTTATCTCCATTCAGAAGTGATTCTAAAGTTTTTACAGTAGGTGGGAAAGAAATCCATTTAATGGCGTTTACCTGCTCACGCAGCTGTTCATGATGCAGGATTCCCAGAGCACATTTCCCACCTGCTGAAGACGTCTAGAACCAGGTCTGAAAAAACAAAAAACCAAGACTGGTCTCAGAAACACATCTAGTAATTATAGTGGTATCATAGTGATAAGATGCTCATGTTTGGCACAGATGGCCGGGGATAACCAAGCGCCGGCCTCAGCCATCTCCTGCAGTCCTACAAGAAAGGAGCTCCTTGTTTGGAGCAACAATTCCTAATTCTCATGTGTAGGAGACACTCTGTGCTCCACAGACGTCAATGACAATCAGCAACACACCGTACAATGGGGATAATGTGAGCAAAATCCACTCCTTCTATGCCACGTGAACTCCAAATTAATAAGTTCAATGAGTGCTGATGTAGAATCAATAAATTCAACAAACTGGTTGTACTCAATGACTTCTGCATTTATGATATACTGGCACTTAAATAGTGTTACAAAGAAAGGGCTTGGCTTCAATCCATTGGCTAATAGAAATAATAGGGCCGTGAGCAGTAATGTCACCTTCACCGCCCATTCATTACTACGTGTCATTGTGACATCAGAGGATCCAACCATGACGTTAAACGGAGGATGGGAAAAAACACAAAATGGTGGATTCTATTCTCTGACTATACAAAATGATCAGACAAGCCAGGGGCCATGTCCACCAGCTTCTGCTCACCTGACTAAATCGCCCGAATACAATGTCCTTCAAGGACTCCAGACAGCGACTTCTCAGGTCCATCACATGCATTCTGTTGTACCCTGTAGCAAATAATAGACCCTGCGAGAACAAAGAACAGTCTTGGTTTTCATCCACTGATATTATTCCAAGGTGGCAGAATAGACACAAGCAAAAATTATCTTGTATGAACATTGCTTATACATAAAAAAAATTTAAATGAAAATGATTAAATATATTAACAGAACATCAAAAAATAAGATACTCTGCAATATATCTTATTAAAGAAATCCGCTTCTAGACTGAGCATCACTCAAACTCACGAGTAAAGTATGTCTTCAGCGAAACTTCCCCATTACTGAGAAAGGAGATGACAGATGGTGCTCAGAAAGTTCAATGGAGAAAAGTGAGGATTCATTAGTATGTCTGCCTCTGCCTCCAACACCTCTCTCCCATCGCTGTCACCGCCTCCAACACCTCCCTCCCATCGCTGTCACCGCCTCCAACACCTCCCTCCCATCGCTGTCACCCCTCCAACACCTCCCTCCATCGCTGCCACCGCCTCCAACACCTCCTCCATCGCTGTCACCACCTCCAACACCTCCCTCCCATCGCTGTCACCGCCTCCAACACCTCCCTCCATCGCTGCCACCGCCTCCAACACCTCCCTCCCATCGCTGCCACCGCCTCCAACACCTCCCTCCCATCGCTGTCACCGCCTCCAACACCTCCCTCCCATCGCTGTCACCGCCTCCAACACCTCCCTCCCATCGCTGTCACCGCCTCAACACCTTCCTCCCATCGCTGTCACCGCCTCCAACACCTCCCTCCCATCGCTGTCACCGCCTCCAACACCTCCCTCCATCGCTGTCACCGCCTCCAACACCTTCCTCCCATCCCTGTCACCGCCTCCAACACCTCCCTCCCATCCCTGTCATCGCCTCCAACACCTCCCTCCCATCCCTGTCATCGCCTCCACCACCTCCCTCCCATCCCTGTCACCGCCTCCAACACCTCCCTCCCATCCCTGTCATCGCCTCCACCACCTCCCTCCCATCGCTGTCACCGCCTCCACACACTCCCTCCCATCACTGTCACCGCCTCCAACACCTCCCTCCCATCGCTGACACTACCTCCAACACCTCCCTCCCATTGCTGTCACCGCCTCCAACACCTCCCTCCCACCACTTCCAACACCTCCCTCCCATCGCTGTCACCGCCTCCAGCTCCTCCCTCCCATTGCTGTTACCGCCTCCAGCTCCTCCCTCCCATGTCTGCCTCTAGCTCTTCCCTATGTCTCTCTGCCTCTAGCGCCTCCCCGTTTGTCTCCATCTTTAGCTCCTCCCTCTTATGTCTGTCTCTACCTCTCGGTTCTCCAAATCCACCTCCTCCCTCCCCCTAGAATGCAATAAGCACCAATTGCCACCTCCTCTCTCAGTACTGGGAAACTCTGCCTTCACTGAACACAGATTTTACCTGTGACCCGAGTAAGGCCCCTTTCACATAGGCGTTTTTGAAAAAAATGCGGCAGATTTACCGCATCTGCCGCCTAATGGCCGCACTTGCAGCGAGAACCATGCATTGCCTATGGGGCTTGCGGTCACAGGCGGTTTTGCTGGTTGCGGCACTTGCAGCCGCGAAAAAAATGCGGTCCGTAGCTGTTTTTTTCGCGGCCACAACTGCCGTAACCGTACTTGCCACACCTGACCACAAGCCCCATAGACAATGCATGGGGCTTGCCGCAAGTGCAGCAAATCTGCCGCATTTTTTTCAAAACCGCCTATGTGAAAGGGGCCTAAGAAACATCAGTCTAGAGGGAGAAAGAAGCAGACAGCTCTGATCAGATATGTAACAAAATTTCTTATTTTCATGTGCCCCAGTGATTTATGGGATTAAAATTAAAACAGTTACTATTATTTTTAAGTCTTTACCTGACAAACCACTGGCTCCTGGGGTGTCCTAAGACCTGTGATGAAGACATAAGGGGTTTGTGTGTGGTACACGATGAAGGTTGGCCTGTACTGATTCGGCTTCATGTTGTTCTTCCCCCAAGCAATTCGGACCCACAAGGAATCTCCAAACTCCCTGCTGTGAATGGTCAACTGAAACCAAGGAGAGCAAATCAGAGGGGTGCATCTAGCTCCGCTCAATAACGCATCCACACGTGAGCGCTGCTGAAGATGGGAGTCTTTACTCCTCTGCCAGGACCCAAGGTCAAACCGCAGGTGAAATATACATGTGCTATTCATTAGACCTTATGTGGGTAAAGTACGGCCCACAGGCCACATCCAGACCCCTGGCTGTCTCAGTCCGGCCCCCAAGCCACATCCAGTCCGAAGATCCAGACAGATGAGGGACTGAAAGCAGTGGCCTGTGAGCCACATCCTGCCCTCCACCACCAATATCCAAATCCTGAAAATACAGACAGCAGTGATTACATTGGTGGAGGAGAGGGTCATCAGCCCCTTCTCTTCCAGTAATCAGCGTGTGGGACGGAGACAGTAGACATGATGATGTTATCTCATCGCATCTGCTGTACAGAGACAGACCAAAGCACAGCACCATTCAGTGAATAAATATGTGAGGGGTTTATTGTTTAAATACTATGTGTTGCCTGTATATTGGAGGCTACGGGAGGGCTCACACTGCCTATAGGAGGCTACGGGAGGGCTCACACTGCCTATAGGAGGCTACGGGAGGGCTCACACTGCCTATAGGAGGCTACGGGAGGGCTCACACTGCCTATAGGAGGCTACGGGAGGGCTCACACTGCCTATAGGAGGCTACGGGAGGGCTCACAATGTATATAGGGAGCAATGTGATGACTATAACTGTACATAGGAGGCTATGTGAGGGCTCATACTGCATATTGGAGAATGTGGTTCATACTGTATATAGGATGCTATGCGAGGGCACATACTGTATATAAGGGGTTGTGTGTTGGCTCATACTATATAGGGCTATATGAGGGCACATACTGTATAATAAGGGTTGTGTATTGGCTCATAGTATATAGGGGCTATGTGAGGGCACATACTGTATATAGGGGCTATGTGGGCTCATACTGTATATAAGGGAAAGTGTCAGCATGACTAATTCTGCTAAAAATTGACAATTATATAAAATAAATTAATGTTGAACCGAATCAATTTTGGGTCATTGTGATCAGACCTCTCCAATTGGACAATGGTGAAAATCCTTTACTACCAATGTATACAATGATACAAAAAGATGGAAGCGTGATGTATGTTTGGGCGCTGAGGTAAGGAAGATCTCTGATGCTGGCTTCTTTTCCGGACTTTATTAAAATAATTGCAGTTATAATTATTCAAGCTTAAGGCTCTCAAAACCCACGATGCATTTCGACGTGCATACACGTCTTTCTCAAGTGTATGCACGTCGAAATGCATCGTGGGTTTTGAGAGCCTTAAGCTTGAATAATTATAACTGCAATTATTTTAATAAAGTCCGGAAAAGAAGCCAGCATCAGAGATCTTCCTTACCTCAGCGCCCAAACATACATCACGCTTCCATCTTTTTGTATCATTCTGACTCCCTATGGGGAGAGTGGTGGAGTGAGCTGCAGAGGAGGGAGAGGACCTGAAAAGACGCCAGCTGGATCGGCCCTTTACCAGACGCGTGACGCCGCCCGGCACTAGTGTTTCCCCGGAGAAGACCTCGTAGGAAGCACGAGGACGGAACCGGAGGATTCTGCTGCTTCAAATTAATAAGCTTATCTACGGGCTGTGGTTTATAACCAGACCAGGTGAGTTTAAATGCAAAAGAACCACCCGTTAACAGCCCCATGTGTATAGGCGCACTACAAGCTGTTGTTGTTTTTTCTTTTACACAATGTATACAATGAGACATCTTCTGTCTGTGAAAGTGATGGTAACTTTTCATTTTTAGCAAAATGTAGTTACCGTAAATGATTGTTTACTGTGCACAGCAATAACGTCTTACGTTTTTCTCAACTGAATAGACCATCTTTTTGAAGTTCGCCAGGAAACTCGAAACATCTACAATATTCATCTCAGGATCTTAAAAGAGATAAAGATAATTGTTACTATAATAGAGGGGAAGAAAGCGCACTATAGGGTCTTATCTCAATTGTATATAGTCAATTTTCTATATGGATCCACTCACCTGCTTTAGTTGTGTATGACACAACAACTATATGCACCTCTGAGTAAAATCCACAGCATCCATAGAACTGCAGCAATTCACCGGTACAGCAGATCGAATATAAAAGGAGAAAGAAAAAAAAACGGCTTCACGATCGCGCGGTCCTCAAAAAAAGAGAATTTTGTTTACGTACCGTAAATTCTTTTTTCTTGAATCATCAATGGGAGACCCAGACAATGGGGTTTAGGGCACTGCCCTCCGGAGGCCACACTAGGTACTACAAGTTTGTAGACACCGCCCCCTCCGCTTATAAACCCCCACCGCAGGGAATATCCTCAGTTTGGTCCATAAGCTGCGAGGAGACAACATAAACCACACCCGAAACATCGGGAAAGAAAAACCGTGCACAGACGGTCCAACAACCCGGATAAACTGTTCCAACGGAGAACAGGTAAATGCAAAACATCCAACGGAACAACTGGGTGGGTGCTGGGTCTCCCATTGATGATTCAAGAAAAAAGAATTTACGGTACGTAAACAAAATTCTCTTTTTTCTGATCATCATAATGGGAGACCCAGACAATGGGGATGTCCTAAAGCAAACCCCAGGGTGGGAAAAGTTCCTCAAAAGACGTTGATATACACGGTCCCCCTCAAAAGGTGGGCAACCGCCACCTGGAGGACCCGCCGGCCCAAACTTGCATCCGCAGAGGCATGGGCATGCACCATATAGTGCTTAGAGAATGTATGCAGGCTGGACCAGGTTGCCGCCTGACACACTTGCAGAGCTGAAGCGCGATGTCGCAAAGCCCAGGAAGCACCAACGGCTCTGGTCGAGTGCGCCTTCAAGCCCACCGGGAGAGGCAGACCCGCCGAACGGTAAGCCTCTTGAATGGGAGCCTTGATCCATCTGGCCAAGGTTGATTTGGATGCCGCGGACCCCTTACAGCGACCCGCCGTAAGGATGAACAAAGAGTCCGAACTCCGGAAAGAGGCCGTCCTGGACACATAAATGCGTACAGCCCTCACTAAATCCAGAGTGTGAAGGTCGCGCTCAACCTGATGAATAGGAGCGGGACAAAATGATGGGAGCACAATCTCTTGGTTCAAGTGAAAAGTGGACACCACTTTTGGCAAAAATTCCGCCCGCGGACGCAACACCACCTTGTCCTGGTGGACTACCAGGAAGGGTGACTTGCACGACAGCGCAGCCAATTCTGAAACCCGTCTCAGAGATGTAATTGCCACCAGAAAGACCACTTTCTGTGACAGATGAGAGAGGGAGACTTCCCTCAGTGGCTCGAACGGCGGTTTCTGCAGAGTCGCCAGGACCATGTTAAGGTCCCAAGGGTCCAGCGGTCGCCTGTATGGCGGAACCACTCGAGACACCCCCTGCAGAAATTGACGGACCTTAGGAAGGAGCGCCAAACAGCACTGAAAGCGCTGATACTTGACCCTTCAGGGAGCTGAGGGATAAGCCCAATTCCAAACCCGATTGCAAGAAAGCCAACAGAGTCGGAACGGACAAGGGCCACGGAGACCGTCCACCAGAGGCACACCAGGAGAAAAAGATTTTCCACGTCCTGTGGTAAATCCTCCGTGATACAGGCTTCCTAGCCCGATTCATAGTGGCAACCACTGTAGGAGAGAATCCCCTGGATGTCAGAAGCCAGGCCTCAAGAGCCATGCAGTCAATCTGAGGGCCTTGGAATTGAGGTGGAAGAAGGGGCCCTGCGCGAGTAGATCTGCGCGGTCTGGAAGAGCCCACCGGAGTCCGCGGGACAGTTGCCACAGGTCCGGATACCAGGACCTCCTGGGCCAATCCGGTGCCACTAGAATGGCTACGCTGCACTCCGTCCTGATCTTCCACAAAACCTTGGGGATCAGTGCCAGCGGAGGGAACACATATGGTAGATGGAATCCGGACCAACCCAGGATCAGGGCATCCGCCCCCAGAGACTGAGGATCCCATGATCTCGCCATGTATTGCGGCACCTGATGATTGAGCCGTGAGGCCATCAGATCCACGTCCGGAGTGCCCCATCTGCTGCAGATGTCCCGGAAGACGTCCGGATGAAGAGACCACTCTCCGGCGTCCATTCCCTGTCGGCTCAGGTAATCGGCCTCCCAGTTTTCGACTCCTGGGATGTGAACTGCGGAGATCAGACAGTCGTTGTCCTCCACCCAGGATAGAATGCGGTGGACTTCGGCGAGGGCCTGAGCACTTCTGGTCCCTCCCTGATGATTTATATATGCGACGGCCGTCGCATTGTCGGACTGAACCCGGATGGGCTGTCCCGACAGGAACTTCTGAAACGCCAGGAGCGCCAGATAGACCGCCTTGATCTCCAGCACGTTGATCTGCAACGCCGACTCCGACTGAGTCCAGAGGCCTTGAGCCCTGTGGTGTAAGAACACCGCCCCCCAGCCCTTCAGACTGGCGTCGGTGGTCACCACTAACCATGACGGTTTGAGAAAAGACCGGCCCCGTGACAAGTGATGTGGCTGAAGCCACCACAGCAGGGAATCCCTGGTCGATCGTGAAAGGGCCATCAGCCGATTCAGCGAGATCGTCCTCTTGTCCCATCTGCGGAGAATTTCCAGCTGAAGAGGACGGAGGCGAAACTGTGCAAAAGGCACCGCCTCTATCGCTGCCACCATGCGTCCCACCAGCTTCATCAACACCCGTATGGATGATTGTGGGGACAGGAGTATATCTTGGACTCCCGATTGGATGGCCAGCTGTTTGGCTTGTGGTAGGGACACCAGAGCTGAGTCCGTGTGGAAGTCCATGCCCAGATATGTCAGTGACTGGGTCGGAACCAGGGTTGACTTCTGTACATTGAGAAGCCACCCAAACTGTTCCAGAGACTTCATGGTCACCTCTAGGCTCTTCCGGCAAAGATGTTCTGATGGCGCCCTGACCAGCAGGTCGTCTAAATAGGGTATGACGGCATGTCCCTGCATATGTAGGAGAGCCATCATAGAGGCCATCACTTTCGTGAACACCCACGGAGCCGAGGCCAACCCGAAGGGCAGCGCCACGAACTGGTAGTGTTCGTCCCCCACTGCAAATCTCAACCAGCGCTGATGAGCTGGTGCAATGGGCACGTGAAGGTAAGCGTCTCGGATATCTATGGACGCTAAGAAGTCTCCCTGCGACACAGCCGCGATCACGGAGCGCAGGGATTCCATGCGGAACTTCCGAACCAACACGTGACGGTTGAACAACTTGAGGTCCAGAACCGGGCGAAAGGAGCCGTCCTTCTTCGGGACGATAAAGAGGTTGGAGTAAAAACCCCTGAACCTCTCTCCGGAAGGCACCGGGATCACTACTCCGTCTCTGCGGAGCCCCTCCAACACCAAATGAAAAGCCTGAGCCTTTTCCGGGGATGGAACAGACCGATGGAATCGGTGTGCGGCCGCGACGTCAGCTCTATCCTGTAGCCGCGCGAGACTACGTCTCGGACCCACTGATCTTGAACGAGGAGTAACCATCTGTCCTGAAATCGGGACAGGCGGCCCCCCACCTGTGGGGCGGCAGGACTGGAGAGCGAGTCATGCGGAAGTGGGTTTGGGAGTGGCAGCCGCCGCTCCCGTTGACTTCTTCTGGTGACCCTTGGGGCGCCACTGAGTAGAGGGCTTACCCCCTCTGTCCACGCGAACGGACGAGGCTGATGACTGTGAGCTGGAGCGAAAGGACCACTGTTTAGGGTTCCTTTTCACAGTATTACCGTGGCTTGGGTTTATTCTGTGGGATCTTAGACTCCGCAGAATCCTTTATCAGCTTATCCAGCTCAGTACCAAACAGTCTGTCACCAGAAAACGGAAGATTCTGCAGAATCTTCTTTGACGTGGCATCTGAGTCCCATAGACGCAGCCACAATAACCTGCGGATCGCTATCGCATTGGCCGAAGCCACAGCCGAGCGAGTGGCAGTTTCTAGGGTCGCAGTCCTGGCGTAATCTGCATAGGCCTTTGCCCTATCAGTAAGCGCTAGGACCTCTGAATTGGACCCCGCCAGGTCAGTTATACCATCCAAGCAGGTGGTGATCGCCTGCAAGGTCCAGACCGTGGCAAAATTAGGGGCAAATGAAGACCCCACAGCCTCATAGGAAGACTTGGCGAGTTGTTCGACCTGTCTATCCGTCGCGTCCTTCAAGGAGGAGCTATCAGAGGCAGAGAATAGGGAGCGTGCAGCAATCCTGGTCATGGAAGCGTCCACCTTCGGGGACTGCGACCACTCCTGAAGCACCTCCTGTGGGAAGGGGAAGCGAGTGTCCCTAGATTTGCGGACATAACGCCGTCCAGGGTGAACCCTGGGAGCTCTAACCACCCTTCCAAAGTTAGTGTGGTCCATAAAGGAGCCACATGAGCGAGCCTCTGGCTGCAGCCATTGATAAGCCTCCTTCGGATGGAGGTCCACCTCCTCAGGGGGTGCCACGAGATGAAGAGTCTCGTTTATGGAGGATACCAAATCCTCCACCCCGTCAGGTGGTTCTGACATAGACTCAAGTATTGAACCCCCATCATCCTCGTCACCGTCAGAGTGACGCTCCTCCTCAGAAGGTTCTGGATCTCGGGTGATTCATCCCGGCGAGCCCGCTTAAGGGATCTCGCGGCAACAAGGGGTGACACCTGGGGGTAACTTGAGGGAGCAGCTGGACCTTCCAGTCTCCTAGTCAGTGCCTCCAGGGATTGCGACATGGAGGACAGCTTGGATAACACAGAGTCATTTATCTTATTCTGTGTCTCCCATGGCCCTGGGATCACCTGAACCTCAGGGTACAGCACCGGAGCTGCAGCCTCTGCAGCATCAGTCCGGGCCTCTGGGCGTCCGCAGTTATTGCAGGACCCCCCAACCAGCGTCCCGTTGCATGTAGCACAGGTAGTGGTAGAGTTGTCTGCCTTAGCAGCGCTCTTCTTTGCTGGGGACATGCCGACAGCAGAAGAGAAAAATAAGCCAAGTAGGAAACCGGAACACCGGCGGCTTACCGACCGCTTCAATGCGGTGGAGGGGAGCGGTGTGTGTGTGGCCTCCGCGAGGGTAATCGTATTCTCCCGGGAGCGCAGTAGTGCACTCATTCAGTCCCAACAGGGAAGTGAGGAGAAGATGGCCGCCGCCAGACAAGTCGTGGGCGGTGCCGAAAACACGCAGGAAGCACACACACACACGCCCAGCGATGACGTCATCCCATGGGCTGCTCCACATCTCTCCAAGCAGCCATCTTAGTAATCTGGTGCTGGAGCCCGCAGCGCGGGAGATATAGCATCACACTATACCCAGGGCTGCCGACAAAATCTGTAGCCCGCAGCCGCTGTGACACACAGGGCGGTCAGCTATAGTGACCCCAGCACAGGGTACACCTCCAGAACCGCGGACCCAAAGGTTGCGCGCGGTCTGAGTGTCAAAACACATAGTGTCAGACACTACCCCCAGGCACACCGGAGACACACAGGGCGCCTCAGTGCCGGTCCGGTCTGTAAGCACCATATATGGGAGGCCTCGGACAGGGGGTTCAGCACCAGTCCGGTCTGTAAGCACCTTTAGGGAGGCCTCGGACTGGGCTGGCTCCAGTCCGGTCTGTAAGCACCATTTAGGGAGGCCTCGGACGGAGCTGTGCAAGGCTCCTGACTCCCACTTCCCAGAGCCCCCAGGGGGGATGGAAAGGAGTGCGGCAGCGTACCGGGAGGACACAACGTGTCCAGGCTCTGGGCCCTCCGGTACCTCAACCTGTGTGTTCCCCAAGGGTGAACAGGGAGACTGCCGGAGGTCCCCGACCGGGACCTACCTTGTCTTCAGACGCCATCACGTAAGCTGTGAGAATGCAGTGATGTGCAAGCAAAGCGTGTGATTCCTCCGAGCACACTAAGTTTAAAACTGAGGATATTCCCTGCGGTGGGGGTTTATAAGCGGAGGGGGCGGTGTCTACAAACTTGTAGTACCTAGTGTGGCCTCCGGAGGGCAGTGCCCTAAATCCCATTGTCTGGGTCTCCCATTATGATGATCAGAAAATAATAAATCCACGTACCCATGGACTCCAAGCAACTCTTTATTCAACTGTAAACGCTATGCGTTTCATGTACACACTGTACACTTCCTCAGGAGATGAAGTTGAACTTTAACTCCTGAGGAAGTGTACAGTGTGTACGCGAAACGCTTAGAGTTTGCAGTGGAATAAAGAGTTGCTCGGAGTCCATGGGTATGTGGATTTATTATCTTTGAGCACAGCGCGATCGTGAAGCCGGTTTTTTCTTTCTCCTTTTAAAGATAATTGTTAGAGAGTGATAAATAAATTCACCATAGTCTCCATGTGAAGACTACGAGCAGTGTTCAGGGATTATTCATTGGACGCACTCATGTCTACAGCTATTCAATTTTTTGTTCTTTGCAGATTTCAATTAGTGAATTGCATTTTAGCAGTACCAGAGAGTGACATGGAGTCCGGGATCATACAAAAAGTTAAATATAACAAATAGATTGAACTCGCATCTATGGCCATTTTCTTCATACAACACTGTTCCTGGAGAATTTTAGCTATGATTTAAAGGGAGATATCTGTTTTGTACTGTGCAAAAGTTTAAGGCAGGTGTCTAAAAATGCTGCCCAGCAGAAATATTTTCAGAAATAGACTAATTACTGCTAATCGTGTTTTATGGAGTCCATGACAGCACTCACATGAGAGAGGGAATCAGCCCATAGGGACAGGAAACCTACAGATAAAAGGGCAGTACCCTTCGCCCCCTCAGTTGTGTTTCACAGAATGAGAGGAGCCACTGAATTAAGATAATCTCTATAATCATCAATATACACAAATAAATCAACAACCACCACCATAGTGAATCAGAACTCCACTTATACTATAAAGCTGTGCATAATAAGGGAGGGAATTGAGTGGGTGCTGTCGTGGACTCCATAAAACACGATTACCAGTAAGTAATCTAGTCTTTTCTTCTCGCCACGACAGCACCCACAAGAGATTTACAGAGAACCATCACTCGGGAGGGACCATTGTGTTTAGGACAGATCTCCCAAAAACCAAGTCAGAGTCAGTGGATAGGTCTAGCCCAGTGATGGCGAACTCCAGGCCTCGAGTGCCACCAACAGTGCAGGTTTTCAGGATTTCCTTATATTGCACAGGTGATAATATAATCACCTGCACTGGTGATGATTCCAACCTCTGTGCAATGCTGAGGAAATCCTGAAAACCTGCACTGTTGGTGGCACTCGAGGCCTGGAGTTCGCCATCACTGGTCTAGCCTATAGTGGTTGTAAAATGTGGAGGATGAAGACCAAGGCGCTGCCTTACATATCAATTCAATTGAGATGTCCGCCTTCTCAGCCCAGGAGGAAGCCATGGCCTGAGTTGAATGGGCTCGTCCTCCATCTGGGGGCGTTTCACCTTTCGCTGAGTAGGCCAGACAGATTGCATCCCTGATCCACCGAGACAAGGTGCTCTTTGTGACGTCAGACCCCTTCCTGTGGTTCTGAAGGGACACAGACAGAGACCTACTCTGCCTCCAAGACTGACTCCTGTCTATGTAGTGTAGGACTGCTCTACTAACATCTATAGTGCGATACCTCTATTTTTCAGAAGCGGAAGGGTTGGAAAAAAGAAAGGAAGAAAAATTTCCTGACTTCTATGCAACTTGGCGGCAACTTTAGGAGGGTAGGAAGGATCAGGTTTCAAAACTAACCTATCTGGAAAGATCGACAGAAAAGAAGGATCAATAGACAAAGCTTGAATATCGCTAACTCTTCTGGCTGAAATGAATGCCACTAGCAAACCTGTCTTAAATGATAAACATTTCAGAGAGTCTGACTCTAGATGCTCAAATTGGGGACCTGGGAGGGCCTTAAGAACTAAGTTCAAGTCCCAAGGAGGCAACCAAGCAATGTGCAACTGGGTTGCTACGCTCACATGCTGTGATGAACCGGGACACCCATCTTTTCCCAGCAATGTTATGGCTATATATTACCCCTAGAGCTAAAATGTGAACTTTAAGGGTGCTAACTGAGAGGCCCAGTTCCTGACCTTTCTGCAGAAACTACAGTATGGCATGAATAGGGATCACATATGAGAAGGGGGCAATATGAAATTCTAGAAATTTCTTCCATACTCCACTATGTATTTTAGTCGTAGATTCCTTCCTACTTTGAAGCAAAGTATGGATTAGGTTTTCTAAAAACCCCCTTAATCTCAATAACAGCCTCTCAAGTTCCACGCTGTCAAGTGGAGACCCTTCACCTGAGGGTGACGAAAGGACCCTGAGAGAGCAGGCCTGGATCCAATGGAAGGGTCCAAGGGTCTGACACAGACATGGCTCTGAGCTATGAAAACCATGGTCTCCTGGGCCAGAAAGGACCGATGAGGATTACCTTCGCTCCCTCTTCCCTGATCTTCCTGATAACTACTGAAAGTAGATTCATTGGCGGAAATGAAAATGCAAGGTGAAAGTCCCAGGGAGCCTGGAGAAAAATCGAACATCTCCAGTTGGTCTGCCATGTTCAGGGAGGCAAATCTCCTGACCTCTCTGTTGCCTCTGTTAGCAAACAGGTCTATCTCAGGAAGCTCCCATAAGTCCACTATCTTGTTGAAGATCATGTGACAGAGGACCCATTGGCATTGATGCAGAGTATGGCGAATTAAAAGTCTGCTTTGGAGTTGTCTACACCTCTGATCTGAAAGGACTGAGAGGGACAGGAAATGTGCTTCTGCCAATTCGAATATCTCTACCGTAGTAGACGGAGTCCGTGATCGTGTTCCACCTTGACGATTGATATAGGCAACAGAGGTCGTGTTGTCGGACAGAATTCTGTCATGATGCAGCTGTGGAACAAAGTGAAGCAATGCGTGTTTGATGGCTTTTAACTCTTTTACATTTGAAAAGTCATTAAAGTCAGTATGGGACCACCTACTCCGTGTTGGTTGTGTTCCAAATGGGCCCCTTAACCATCAGAACTAGCATCAGTCACAATTTTTGAAGGCTTAATCACCCATGGGACCCCCGGGAGAGATTTGATCAATCTAACGACCAGGACAAAGAACAGATTACCTCCAGTGAGAAAGTCAGTCGACTATTAAAATGGCTCTGTAACCGATCTTCTG
Source organism: Allobates femoralis (assembly GCA_033576535.1). Classification (NCBI taxonomy): domain Eukaryota; kingdom Metazoa; phylum Chordata; class Amphibia; order Anura; family Aromobatidae; genus Allobates; species Allobates femoralis. Next base: position 86,490,735 of record JARQOC010000010.1, read on the forward strand.
CCCAAAGCACCTCCTGTTTTAAACCCCTAGTATGAAATTGGGCCCACTGAACTGCAGGGATACAAGGTGTGAGGGAACCAAACAAGGACATAGCATCTCGCAAGGACATCTGAGGATTGTCTATAGCTCCCCTAAGCTTTGTGGTTATGATCAATTTTTTCTCTTCTGGAAGGAGACATGTCTGACTTACAGAATTTAAATGTAGCCCCAAAAACAACTGAAGTGTGAGTGGAGTCAGTCTGGATTTGTCGAGATTGATGATCCACCCAAGTCCTGCAATGATGAAATTGTGTTAGTAAGGCGACTCCTACACTGTGCTGCAGAGCTCCCTACCACCAGAACCTCAACCAGGTATGGTACAATTAGTGTGTCCTGTTGACGTAAATAAGCCATCACCCCTCATATTAGTTTGGTGAAGACCCAGGGAGCTATGGAGAGGCCAAATGGCATTGCTTGGAATTGAAAATGACGTAGTCTTTCGTCTATGTGGACTGCCACTTGCAGATATCGTTGATGATCGGTATGTATGGCCAGATGGTAATAGGCGTCTTTCAGGTCTAGAACCACCATGAAGCATCTAGGAAACAATAACTTAACTGCAGATCTTTTAGACTCCATTTTAAAATTATGAAAACGCAGAAAGGAGTTAAACTTCTTCAAATTGATGATACTTAGATAAGAACCATCTGGTTTAGAGACCAGGAACAAATGGGAATAGAATCCTCTTCCTTCGCGGCCCACTGGTACTTCAATCAGGACCTGCTTGGATAACAGACTCCGAAACTCCATTTCGAGGGCCTGCTGTGATGATGGCGGACCAGTCACCACAAACAAATCCTGAGGAGTATGATGAGATCCTACTTTTAAAAGCCTGATGTAACTAAATTTAGTATCCAGGGATTAGATGTATGTTTTGCCCATGTGTGGCTGAAAAACTTGAACCTGCCACCCACCGGAAGATCAGGTCTAACAGAATTTGTGTCCGCTCTTAGAGGAGAAGCCGCTGAAAAGGGCACATTTTTGCTTGGTCTCTTTATGCTCCCATCAGTCTCAGTCTAGATATGATCGCTTTTGACCAAACAGACATTTTCTGAATACTCTCCTGTAGAAGGGAACAGATGGATTAGGGAACCCCTTCTTTTCTTCCGCTGCTTTGGTGAGAATTTCATCCAGCGCTTTGCCAAACAGGTACTCACCCTGGCACTGCAGCGCACGCAATTTTAATTAAGAACATGTTTTCCGCGTTCCAGCCCTATAGCCAGAGGGCCCGGCAAGCAGAATTAGTGAGGCCTGCTGATCTGGCCACCAGTTGCAGGGAGTCTGCTGAAGCATCTACCAGATAGACTGATCAGCCTCGTATGAATGGAATAGAAGACAATAACTTCTCTCTAGAAACTACTTTTTTGATCTGGTCTTCCAGCTGGTTGACCCAGACCAACATAGACCTGGCTGTACATGTAGCGGAAATTGCAGGTTAAAAGGGAACCTGTCAGGTCGTTAATGCCTCCCCAGCTATCACAGTCTGTTCCTGCAGCTTCATAGTACTATTTGAATCATCCCTGTCTGAGCTCATAGTGAAAGGTGGAAAAAAATACATTATACACTTTTTCTCATGTCAATGAGGCACAATCTACATCTTGGAGACTGTAGTCTGGCAGGTTAACAGTTAATATTTCAGCTGAATGTCAGAACATGCTGCGGGACCTGATGTGATGTCACAATCATGTTTGCTAACTTAGCTCCGCCCACTATGGTCATATGATCGTGACATCACACAGATTCTTTAGACATGCAAATTAATAGCGAGTTAACTATTAACCTGCCAGACAGTCTACCTCCTCCAAGCTGTACATAAGGACGAAGTGTCGTACGATCCGTGCTGCTACCAAAAGACGACCAGGACAATGGATCATCTGGTTGAAGTAGTTCTTTAATCCGACGAGTTTCGGAGCTATTTCCCAGCTCCTTCCTAAGGGACAAAACAATTGTTGCTGAATTATTGTGACGTCACTGAACAGGGAGGGACAATGCTGATTATGCTGATTTCTGACCGCGATGACCCGTGGATGTGTGGATCCAGCAGCAGCTACTGACTAAGCGTTCATACTGGTTGTGGGTTACACAACCAGATCAGGTGAGCAGGCCCTTGTCGCCATACATATACCTCTATATAATAGAGATAAGACACAATTGCGCATTTGTCTCATTTTTATAGATTCCTCCAAGCTGTAGACTGACTGCCTCATTCACATAAGAAAGTGTAAGTGTATAAATGGTTCTTTTTCACCTTTTACATTACACTATGAGCTCAGACAGGGATGGTTAGAATAGTACTATAAAGCTACAGATAGCTCCTTTATGCCTCTCCAGCTATAACTGACAGGTTCCCTTTAAAGGCACAGGTACAAGTCTCCTATAAGCGCTTTCATAGCATTCTCCTGGTGAGGACAACCATGCGGCAATACCGGCAGTTGAACGCTGCCAGCCTTATACTCACAGCTTCCTCATGTCAGAGCCACCTCCCCGGACCCCCAGAAACAGTTTGTGACATCACTTCTGGGTCAGGATGCTTAACGGCCACTGCACATGCACAAGGCCTGAACCCAGACGTCTGGCCCCATGGAGACGCCGGTGTCTGCTGCATTCCACGCCCCGAGATAAATGAGGCCTAATCCATCCCCAGCACCGTGTTCTCACGAGCCAGGGTGGCCATACAGAGCACAGGCATCGTGACATCCATGCTTCAGATGAGGGGAGAGTCTGTCAGGGAGGGCTCTCCTGATGCTGCTTCTGGTGCCCCAGACCCTGCCGTTTCCGCAAGATACCGGAACAGAGGCTGCTATGAACCCAGGTAACCTTCTTGCTGCAGGTTTCCATAAGGATAGGAAAGAAACTGAGGAGGCGAGGGGGACCACCCCTTTTTATCTGTGGGTTTCCCATCCCTATGGGCGGATCCAGTCTCTCATGTGGGTGCTGTCGTGGCGAAAAGAAGCATTAACAGATTATTTTTATCAATAAACAAAACGCAAAAGAGAAATCTAAATCAGATTAATATTAGTTGTGGTCGCCCTTTGCTTTCATCAATTGTTCTTTCTACGCTCGCACACAATTTTGAAGGATCTCAGCAGGAGATGGTTCTAAAACATCTTTGAGACCTGACCCACTGTCACATCGCCATTGGACTCGGTGGCCGGTGTTCCTGCCTCGGCCGCTGGGAGGAGCCGGATTCCTTCGTCTGGTGGTGCTGGTGATAGGAAGGCCTTGTCCTCATATGGACCTGCTCCAGCGACGTCTGCCTCTGTCGCTGAGCGCCGCTGTGTTTCCCCTCTGGGTGGTGTTGGTCGCAGAAGAGCGGGCCCTACAGAGGTGTCCGTTAGGCGCAGCCTGCGTTCTTCTGTCAGAGGTGGGATGGGTGGAGCCAGTCGTGCATCTCCATCTGGCCTGGCTCTAGGGGCGGTCCGGATGAGGTCATCAGGCTGTGAGCTCCAGCCTATGGGAGGTAACCGCGCCCTTCAAATACATTGGAGCCTGTCTTGCAGGCCGCCAGATATAGTTTTGGTTCCCCAAGTGACATAGTGTGTGTGTTTGGTTTTGACTCTGACCTTTGCCTGGATTTTTGACTCTGTACCGCCTGACGATTTTGTACCTTTGCTGCCCTCTCGTTTTGACTCTGACCTTTGCTTGGATTTTCGACTCTGTACCGCCTGACGATTTGTACCTTCGCTGCCCTCTCGGTTTTGACTCGGACTCCTGACTACGTTCTTCGCTTCCTGATTTTTCCCTTCCAAGACGACCTCCCTGCTCTGCTGCTCCCATAGGTAGCTACCTCCTGGGCTCCGCTATAATTCCAGATCCCTGTATAGGGGTTAAGGGTCTCGGGGTTTCTCGGGGTGCTGCCTTACCAGCAGCTCAGCCTTACAGCGGATGGTCGTCACACCCACGATCTTCTGTGTATGAGGCTTGCGCCGATCCTTCTGTATATTCATGGGATGATGGGAGGTCAGGGCTCTGTGGATCAACACCTCCAGGACTCCTCGTTCTTATTCACATTAGCTGGATGTTGGGGGTCATTGTTCTGCTACCAAATAACTTTGGAGCTGATCAGATGCTTCCTGATGACGTTACATGATTGATAAGTATCTGCCTTGATTTCTCATTTGAGGACACCAAGGAATGGACAACACTGAGGACCAGAGAAGTGATTGGCCAAGTGTCACAAGTTTATTTAGAAGAATTGTTGGTGTATTAAGGCAACAAATATGGATTCTATTTTTAAACCATTCTTACATTGCAGGACATATTTCCACACCTGCCTAAAACATTTGCATACAGACCCGTGGAAGCTGAACATCAGCTAAACGTGCCGTCGTCTGCCTCCAACACCCCTCCCTGCACAAGATGTAACCCACATAAAGCGATAAAAAAGAAACCGGTGAGTGCCGTCTCTTTTCTATAAACTGAAGATTACATTAAGCACTTTAAGACTGAGCAACACTGGTACAGGTGATAAGCCAAGGTAATTAGGTGGGCCAGACACTGTCCTAAAAGAAGGTTTGGGGCTATAGTGCCGGGTGATACTCTTTTGTATCTGGACTTTATTTGCATATTTCTATATACATCCAAAAAAGTGGGAGCAGCGTTTCACACTAATAAGCTAATTTTAACAGCCCAGAATGAGGATCAGCCACTCTTGTATACGGACTATAAGTAGACAAAAAATACGGACTGCAGCACTCCTTTCAAATGTATTCAGCCTTAATTGGCCTTCAGGCTTGTATTGCAACGTTTCAGTCACATATGTGACTGAAAAGTCGCAACACAAGTCTGAAGGTCAATAAAGGTTGAATACATCTGAAAGGAGTGCTGCAGTCCGTTTTTTTGTCTACAGTTCTGGAAAAATTAAGAGACCACTGTAAAATTTTCTCTTTATAGGTATATTTTCTAGTAAAATGTACATTGTTGTTTTTTTTCTATAAACTACTGACAACATGTCTCCGGAATTCAAAGCTAAAAATTTTGTATTTATTTGCAGCAAATGAGAAATCATCAAAATAATAATAAAGAAACATCAGACCTCAAATAATGCAAAGAAAACAAGTTCATATTCATTTAGAAACAACAAATACTAATGTTTTAACTCAGGAAGAGTTCAGAAATCAATATTTGGTGGAATAAACATGATTTTTAATCACAGCTTTCACGCGTCTTGGCATGCTTTCTACCAATCTTTCACGCTGCTTTTGGGTGACCTTATGCCACTCATGGCACAAAAATGTAACCAGTTCTTCTTTGTTTGATGGCTTGTGACTATACATCTTCCTCTTGATTACATTTCAGAGGTTTTCAATGGGGTTCAGGTCTGGAGATTAGGCTGGCCATGACAGGGTCTTGATGTGGTGCTCCTTCATCCACACATTGATTTACCTAGCTGTATGGCATGGGGCATTGTCCTGCTGGAAAAATCAGCCCTCAGAGTTGGGGAACATTGCCTGAGCAGAAGGAAGCAAGTGTTTTTCAAGGATAACCCTGTATGCGGCTTGATTAATACGTCCTTCGCAAAGATTAACCTGCCCAACTCCAGCCTTGTTGAAGCATCCCCAGATCATCATCGATCCTTCACCAAATTTCACAGTGGGTGCAAGACACTGTGGACTGCACGCCTGTCCAAGTTTCCGTCTAACCGTTAGACGGCCAAGTGTTGGGTAAAGCTAAAAATTAGACTCATCCGAGAAGATTACCTTACTACAGTCCTCTATGGTCCAATCCTTATGGTCTTGCGCAAACTTCAGCCTGGCTCTCCTTTGCTTCTCATTGATGAAAGGCTTTTTTCTAGCTTTACATGACTTGAGCCCTGCCTCTAGGAGCCTGTTACGAACTGTTCTTGCCGTGCACTTCACCCCAGCTGCCATTTGCCATTCCTTTTGTAGGTCACTTGATGTCATCCTGCGATTGCTGAGTGACATTCAAATAAGATTACGGTCACCCTGGTCAGTGGGGAGTCGCTTTCGCCCTCTGCCAGTCTGTAGCTTTGTTGCCCCCAATGTCTGCTGCTTGACCTCGCTGTAATGGACGGCTGTCTTCAAAATTGTAAGGATGGAGGCAACATGATGCTCACTGTATCCCTCTGCTAGTAAAGCCATAATTGTGCTCTTTTCCTCACTCAAGACTTCTTTTTAACTCCTTTTTCATGGTTAAAAGTTAATTTTTCATTCAAATTACTTTTGGGCTATTCCTAGCACTTGTTTTGCCATCCAGGTTGTCCTATTAAAGACCACAGCAGTGTTTTTTATTCCCTCGTTAAATAAGATTTGGTTCAGGTGATCACCTAATCAGAAGCACATAAAAGTAGAATGAGGTGTAGTTTAGTTGAAATTTAACTTACACTGGAATGGAATGGCTGTCAGACAAGTAGAGATGGGGATTTTTTAGAAAACTGTGCAGTGGTCTCTTAATTTTTGCCAGAGCTGTGTGTGCAAAATGCTACATTATGAGTCTATTACCATAGGTTCCTATGAATCTAAAAAAATAAAGGGTATGGTCCACCTGCTGCAATCCCTTTAAGAGAAAATGGACATGAACCTTGTGGTGAGGTTCTGCTCACTTGTCAGGGGGTCTCCCATCCAGAGCATTTAAAGCAAATCTTAATTATTACTGTGAATCAGGGGACATGAGTTCCCATTCTTCAAATTTGTCAGGGTCTTACACGTATCGGTCATTTATTTTCTGCCAGTTGTACAGTATTTAGCTTTTTAAGATTCTTTTGGGAGTGATGACTAGGATATCATCTTGTAATATCCAACTGTCCAAATGGAGCTTTGATATTTATTACTTTTTACCTGATTGCTCGGACATTTCATACACGACCCACTTTCTCTGATCTGATTTGGAATGATTATCTATGTAAACGACAAAAAAGAAAAAATTAACAAAAACCCATAATCAGTGCACATCAGTATAGTAGCAGCTCTGTCTAGTATGGCGGGTATATTGCTCGATGCCCCATACACTGTAGATGGCCGATTCAGCCAATGCTTTGGTTGACCTCATCTCTCCCGAATCTTGCTTTGTTCTCTGTGAGAGACGCTGCCAAATTCTTTGTTTGCGGCTCATCTTGCCAAGACCAAAAGTATCAGTTGTCTGAAATCAGACAGATGATGTGATATCGGGAGAGTTGTGAAGTTCCCAACACATCAGACCAATGATAGAAAGGGTTTATGGCAACCAAAATCAATGTGATGATTCAACCCTACATTTTGGGTCTTCATCAGTCACCATGATGAAATAATCCAGAAAAAAAACAAAATCATTAAGGGGTCGCATACCCATGCATCCTATTTAAAATAGTAAGACATAATACATTAATAGTATGAAAAATCAGGATTGTGTCTATCAAGCGCATTTGGTATACATCTTACTTGTATCATGGAAAAACATGGGAAAAAATTCTAATGCAATATGACTACAATTGTACATCAAGGCAAAAGGAAATATAAAGACATAAAAAAATGAATGCAAAAAGTGACGGCAACAGATAAGTAGCCATTAGAATCTATAATCCTGTGTCCCATTTGGTAGAATAAGTGACCTAGGAGTAATACGAGATTAGTATTATGTGCCAGATTTTATTACATTAGATTCATGTTCAGGAATAATATAAAGAAGCAGAAGAATGAATGGAGGAAAAGTACAAGAATATCTGGAAAGGTCTCAAAAAAAAAAAAAAGGAGAGAGGGTAACCAAGAAAAAGGGGGACATAAAAAGTGGAAATAAATGAAATAGTGCTGCATGCAAGTACATAAAATGGGCAAAGAAGCTCATGTTTATAGGAAGATATGTCTGGTGTGGTAAAAAGTGCCACAGAGGAGGATATACAAAAGAACGTATAAAAAGCTCCTTATCAGCATGCTAATGTAGTGAGGAATAGTACTGCAGCATTATGGCATGGTACACATCATGTGGTGCTTGGGACATGAGTCACTATAGTAATGACTACTCCCAGAAGTGGAGAGATAAGACTACAATTTAAGATAGTACCGTATATACTCGCGTATAAGCCGAGTTTTTCAGCCCAAAATTTGGGCTGAAAAGTCCCCCCTCGGCTTATACGCGAGTATCAAAAAAAAAAAAAAATACAGCCGCAGCCCCGGAGGTATACAGGCCCCCCATCAAGTTCCAGGGCCCCCCCCCACTTGCGCGCCAGCCTGTAAGGTAAATTCATACTTACCGGTGTCCAGTCGCGCCGCCCGCAGCTGCCGACATGACGATTCCGGGCTCCATTCAGCGTGTCTTCCCGCGGCTTCCTGTAGTCGCGGGCAATGACGTCATTGCCCGCGACTACAGGAAGCCGCGGGAAGACACGCTGAATGGAGCCCGGAATCGTCATGTCGGCAGCTGCGGGCGGCGCGACTGGACACCGGTAAGTATGAATTTACCTTACAGGCTGGCGCGCAAGTGGGGGGGGGCCCTGGAACTTGATGGGGGGCCTGTATACCTCCGGGGCTGCGGCTGTATACAGCCCTGGGGCTGCGGCTGTATACAGCCCTGGGGCTGCTGCTGTATAAAGCCCTGGGGCTGCGGCTGTATACAGCCCTGGGGCTGCGGCTGTATACAGCCCTGGGGCTGCGGCTGTATACAGCCCTGGGGCTGCGGCTGTATACAGCCCTGGGGCTGCTGCTGTATACAGCCCTGGGGCTGGGGCTGCTGCTGCTGTATACAGCCCTGGGGCTGGGGCTGCTGCTGCTGTATATACCTCTGGGGCTGCATATGGGGCTGCATATACCTCTGGGGCTGCATATACCTCTGGGGCTGCATATACCTCTGGGGCTGCATATACCTCTGGGGCTGCATATACCTCTGGGGCTGCATATGGGGCTGCATATACCTCTGGGGCTGCATATACCTCTGGGGCTGCATATACCTCTGGGGCTGCATATGGGGCTGCATATACCTCTGGGGCTGCATATGGGGCTGCATATACCTCTGGGGCTGCATATACCTCTGGGGCTGCATATGGGGCTGCATATACCTCTGGGGCTGCATATGGGGCTGCATATACCTCTGGGGCTGCATATGGGGCTGCATATACCTCTGGGGCTGCATATGGGGCTGCATATACCTCTGGGGCTGCATATGGGGCTGCATATACCTCTGGGGCTGCATATGGGGCTGCATATACCTCTGGGGCTGCATATGGGGCTGCATATACCTCTGGGGCTGCATATGGGGCTGCATATACCTCTGGGGCTGCATATGGGGCTGTATATACCTCTGGGGCTGCTGTATACTACCACTGGGGCTGCTGCTGTATACTACCACTGGGGAGGCTGCTGTATACCTCACTGCTGGGGGTTGTATACCTGTGCTGGAGTCCACCCTCGGCTTATACGCGAGTCAATACGTTTTCCCAGTTTTTGGGGGCAAAAGTAGGGGGGTCGGCTTATACACGGGTCGGCTTATACACGAGTATATACGGTAATAATATTATAGCATTACTTACTGGATAAGTAAAGGGAGATCAAACAATCAGAGGTCAGGTCCAGGAAATGGCGCAGTACAAACGGGCACTTCCGGATACCGCAGGGAGGATCAAACTCACAGTGGCAGGTAATATACATTACATAAATACTATTTAAAGACACAAAAGCACTGTGTCTGTAGGCTCCATACCCTAAGGAAACTGTCATGCGGCAGCGACATGCGTATTGCGATAGGGTGCCTTTGCCATCAGCCCACAACCTTGTAGCCCTTACATAGGCGACATGACTAGACTATTCAGGCCTTCAATGGCTCACATCACTATTGCATTATTTTGCACTGTTATTGGTACATGCAGTCTGGTCAGAACTCTACGCATTGTTCTTAACCCTTTGATTTTTTTCTGCTTGGTTACTTTTTGTGGTTTCACTCATGGTGCTCTGCACCTAAACCTTTGAGTTTTTCTGTATTTATATTTTTCAGTCATATCATCTGTTATTAACTACCTTGTGCATAACTCTATTCTAACATGTGGACTTATAGCTCTCATGCCCACATGGCGTTTTTGACATCTGTTCATAGACACACCAGCTGAGTAATTCGATTCAAAGGTGCTAATAAGTGCTGTTCATTCCAATTTGGTGCACACTGGGTTGTTATTGTCATTGTGTAATTTTCCACGAATAGTACACCAAGTGATCTATTGCACATCTTATTGTTTGTATCGGAGAATATCCATGGCATTGTCAATCTGTGACTCTGACTAGCATGTTATCTCATTTTCTTGTCAACTAAGGGAAGATTCCACTCGTTTCTTGAGGACTTTAGCCTCAGAAGAAGATTTATACTTAATCTGTGTTGCGGGCTCCTAGAACATGTTTTATTGCTTTTAATTTAAGTGTGCTTTTGTTTGTCTTCTTTGATCCAACAATAAAATATATTTTTGAATTTTCTACAAAATCATTTTGCCAGATCTTCCTTTGATCCCAGTCAGATTTACACGTTTCTTTATTCTCATGCTTGTTTATAATGTGTGACTGGTGGATCACGTTCTAGTGCCACCCAAACCTCTTTTGCTCCCCTATTTAAACATACACGTTAATAAATTTGTATTATTATTATTTATATGTCTAGGAATATTATATTGCATATGTACATTTATGCTCCAATTTTCTTCCTTTACCAACTTTGATAGTAACATGGTGGAGGTGATAGATCATTACTGGCATCATTTTTTCATCCTAACTTTTTTTTAGTTTTTACTTTAATTACCTATATTTATTTCTATACTCATTCTTAATATACTTGCCTAGAACTTTTTTGTCTTTCATTCTCATTTCATTTTTCAAATTTGTTTTCATTTATTTTTCTGTTCTCCCTTTCATACACTTATGCATCCATAACTTTTGTTTTTGGCGCCATCTTATGGTTTTTATATGGGAGAGCATCTTCCATCTGTATTCACCTTCTACAATACACTATGACCAATGCCTATTATTATTATTTATTATTAGTTTATATAGCGCCATTAGGTTCCATGGCGCTTTACATGAGGATGAGGGAGACAAGAACAAGTACACTAAATCTAGGCGATCAGGACGTACAGGGACAGAAGGGGCAGGAACCCGAGGGCTCACAGTCTAAGAGGGGCGGGTTAGTATACAGTAGGATGGGGGAATGTCAGGTATGGGGCGGTCGCCTGCGTCTCATGGCAGGTTGTAGGCTTGACGGAACAAGTGAGTCTTCAGGTGACACTTGAAGCTACTCAGGGTAGGAGAGTGACTGACGTGTTCGGGCAGGGAGTTCCAGAGTAAGGCAGATGCCCGGGAGAAGTCCTGGACTGGGTTGTGCGAAGAGGTGATGAGGGGGAGCAGAGGAGGAGCTCTTGGGAGGAGCGGAGGTTGCGTGAGGGTAGGTATCGGGAGACCAGGTCGGAGATGTATGGTGGGGCCAGGTTGTGTATGGCTTTGTACGCCATGGTTAGTGTTTTCAATTGGGATCTCTTGGAGACGGGGAGCCAGTGAAGGGCTTGGCAGAGGGGGGAGACAGGGGAGTAGCGGGAGGACATGTAGAGGAGTCGGGCAGCGGAGTTGAGGATAGACTGGAGAGGTGTGAGGGAGTTAGCCGGGGGCCATTGAGAAGGAGGTTGCAGTAGTCAAGGCGAGAGATAAGAGCATGGATGAGTGTTTTAGCGTGTCGTGGGTGAGGAAGGAGCGGATCCGTGAGATGTTCTTGAGCTGGAGCCGAGGGATGTGGTGAGGGCCTCGATGTGGGGCTTGAAGGATAGGGAGGAGTCAAGGATTACCCCAAGGCACTTGGCTTGGGGGACTGGGGAGAGGGCGCAGTCGTTGATGCAGATGGATAGTGTTGGGAGGGGGGGGAAGACTATGAATTCAGTTTTGTCCATGTTGACTTTAAGGAAGCGAGCAGAGAAGAAGGATGAGATGGCGGAAAGGCATTGTGGGATTTTCGAGAGTAGGGAGGTGATGTCAGGGCCGGACAGGTAGATTTGGGTGTCGTCGGTGTAGAGGTGGTACTGGAGGCCATGGGACTCAATGAGTTGCCCTAGGCCGAGATGTAAATGGAGAAAAACTGAATTAGTCCTTACCGGTAATTCCTTTTCTTGGAGCTTCCACGACAGCATTGGAGGATGTCGTCCACGCCATATTGGGGGACAGGAACACAGAGAGGTTAAAATGGCCCTCCCCTTCCTCATTACTCCAGTGTTTACCAAGATCACCCTTAGCCATGGATTACCTGATACAAACCGAATCAAACACCAACAAGGGGGAAACTGATGCTGTTGTGGAAGGCTCCAAGAAAAGGAATTACCGGTAAGGACTAATTCAGTTTTCTCCATTCGCCTTCCACGACAGCATTGGAGGAATACCACAGATACTCCTCAGGGTGGGACTATGGCCTGTAGGACTTTCCTACCAAAGGACAGATCCCGATTGAAGGACAGATCTAACCTATAGAGGCGAGAAAAAGTGAGTAGAGACTACCACGTAGCCACCCTGCAAATCAGCTCCGATGAAGCACCAGCCTGCTCCTCCCAGGACGTAGCAGCAGCCTGAGTTGAATGAGCCTTCAACCCCACCGGAGGAGCAATGGACCGGAGCGACATAGGCCTCACAGATCACCTTTCGTGATCCAGGAAGTCGTCTTCCCTGTATATTTCCCAAATTTCTGAGAAAACAGGTTCTGATCTAACCTCCAGGAAGCAGTCTCTCGGAGGTAGTGGAGGACAGTCCAAAAAACATCAAAGGAGTGAAACATGGCCTCGCCGCATTAGCAGAGATTGACAAAATGAAGGCAGAAACACATCCTGGGACCGATGGAAAGCCGACACAACTTACGGAAGAAAAGATGAATGCAACCGAAGCGTAATGCGAACAACGGACACCACGAGGCACGGAGCCTGGACAGAGAGTGCCTGCAGTTCTCCAACTCTGGAGCAGAAGTGATGGCCACCAAAAAACGCCACCTTGTGAGAGAGACGTAAGGGATGCAGCCGACAAGGGTGCAAAGGGACTTCGAGAAAACCCGTGGAGAACAATCTTCAAATCCCAGGGAGGGACAAAGGCCGAACCAGGGACACCGCCCCCAAGCAGAAGTAAAAAAAAAGCTTGAGCCATCAATGGGAAGCAAGATTCCGGGCAAAACTGCTCCAAGTGCCGACACCTGGACTTAAAGAGTGCTCGGCCGAAGCCCCAAAGCAAAGCCACGCTGCAAAAACCCAAGAGTTGGGCCACATTAGGATGATGCATGGCCGGGATGGAAGGAGCACACAGGACAGGAACCGATTCCAGCCCTCCCGTAAATAGCGTGCGACACAGACAGCCTGCCCTGCCGAAGCGTGCGGATCACTGCCTGGGAGAGACCCTTGGACCTCAGGATCCCGGCCGCAACAGCCAGGCCCCAGATAGAGCCATTGAAGGCTCGGGTGAAAGAGGACCCTGGGACAGAAGGTCGAGACAGTGGGGCAACCTAATCAGTCCCCCCAGGCCCAGGTCTCGAATGGCATCGTACCACGCCCGTTTGGGCCACAGGGGAGCCACCTGGATAGTCGACACCCCCTCTGCCCGAATCTTTAGCAACGCCTTGGGAAGCAGCGGGATTGGAGGAAATGCAAACACCAAACGGAAGGCCCAGGATGGGCAAAGGTGTCCAGCACCCCCTTCCTAGGGAGAAAAAGGGCGGCACCTTTGTATTAGAGCCCGAAGCAAACAGGTCGATCGAAGGGACACCCCAACTGTCCGCAAGAGAGCGAAATACATCCGGATGGAGGCACCATACTCCTGGGTGGACCTCCGTGCGGCTCAAGAAATCTGCCTGTACATTGGCCATTCCCTTCATGAACTGCCGAGGAGGAGAGAAGATGGAGTACTGCCCACAAAAGATCAGTCTTGCCAGACCCTGCAAGAGAAGCCTCGAGTACCGCCATGGTGCCGCAAGAAGGCAACCGTAGTCACGTTGTCCGCCAGGATCTTGACATGATGACCCCGGAGAACGTGAGCTGCACATGAAGCACTTCTTCCACCGCCAGAAGTTCCCAGACGTTTGAAGACTGGCGACTGACCGAGCGACTGCAAATCCACTGGAACGGTGTGCGATCCACCATCGCGTCCCAACGGAACTGCTGGCAGCAGTGGGAACGGAGGTCACAGGAGCCTGCAGCCAGGCCACCCTCGTCCGAAGGTGTCCGGGATTCATCCAGGAAAGCGAGGTGACCATCCCCCCTGGGATCCGGACCCGCGAGTTTAAGGAATCCTGACGCCTGACCCAGGAACTCCGTATGTGTTCCCGGAGTAGACTGGAAGGAGCCTGAGTCCATGCTACGACTGAATGCAGGCCGACATGGCCTCTAACAGGGATATTGCTTCCCGCAAGGAGGGCGACCTTCTTGCCCGGAAGCAGGTCAGATGCACGCAGCGCAGAAGCTGATGTGCCGCAGGAAGGAACGAGGCCTGTCTGGAGGAGGCCAGCAAGACTCCCAAAAATTGACGACGGGTTGCCGGCACCCGTTCGATTCCCAAAGGATTGGGCACCCACCACAGGGACTGAAGAATCTCCAACGTTTGGAGACCAGGGTGCGCAGAACCACTACTGAAGGAGCAACCACCAACATTTCGTCTAAATAGGGAAGCACACATATCCCCTGGGTCTGGATGAATTTGATCACTTCCCCCAAGAGTTTGGTAAACTCTGGGGCCTACGAAACCCAAAAGGGCAGCACATTAAACCGATAATGGACCGCCCCGCCAGCCCCGGAGAATCGCGAATCGCAGAAAGGGCTTGTGGGACGGGCGAATGGGGACATGCTAATACGCGTTCTGGAGGTCAACAAACAACCTGGAGCAACGCCCCTGGCCCTCCTCTCCAGGAGGAACCGGGGACCCCACACCCGAATCCAACAGGTCTCGCAGACCTGACAACAAAAAATGTGCGAGAGTCCCCCTGAGGAAGCGAGGGGACTCGAAGACACGGAGGGGCTGGCTTTTTAATTCCAAGTGCAGACCCTCCCAAACGGTCGAGAGGATCCAAGGGCACGAGGAGATTGCTTGCCACTGTGGCAGAAACCGCAGGAGCTGCCACGCAATGGGGAAAGCGGCATTGTTTAGGGGGCGGCTGGTGATGCGCTGCTGGGGGAGCAAGATATTACGGGTCTTGGCCCCTTTCTGGAATGCCCAGCGACCAGACTTACCCTTCCCTGTAGACTGGGAGGGTTGGCTGCGCTTAGGCGAAAGGACTGCCTCTGAAAGGCTTCTGTTCCAGGAGAACATTTTTGCGGTCTGACATCTTTCCCAGGATGTCATCCAATGCCGGACCTAAAGAAAAAAGACCTTTGAAAGGGGAGGCCACACAGCTGGAGTTTAGACGTGACCTACCCATTCCACAAAGTAAGCCACACAGCCCTGTGAGCTGTGTTAGCCAACACTGTGCACCTGGCGCCAATGCAGATCGACTCAGCAGAGGCATCGGTCAGGAAGCTTGTAGCACGTCTCAGAAGTGGAATGGAGTCCAAAGCTCCTCCCTGGGAGTACCCTGCAGGAGGAATTCTTCCAGCTGGGTTCCACTTAAAGAGATACTTGATTAAAAGCCTCGCCCAACGGCTAGTGGCCCACAGTCGCCAGAGCACAGGGGCCTGCCAGGGGGATAGTCTTCAGCCATCATGTGTCTTGGATGATGTACAGCTTAGGTTGAACCCACAGCCACGGCTAGGTATGAGGCATGGTGCAGGTGATTAACTGCTACATGGTTGCTGCCAGAGCAGCCCCACACATGTAGAGAAAAAGTTCACCTCTAAAGACACAGCACCCACCTCTCAGGAGTTTTTGAGGACACTCTCCATCTTACGATCGAGGGGGTCTTTCAACTGGGAGGAATCTTCAAAAGGCAACGCAGGACTTATATGCTACCTTGGCCACCTGGATGTCCACCTTCGGGAACTCCCAGACAAAGTCATCACCCTCCAGTCCACTCGGATGGGTGAGCAGCCGATGTTTTGAAGATTCCCACTCCTGGCAGATGAGAGCCCGGATGACCTCATGGACAGGGATGCCCAACTGCACGCTTAGACTTTAGGCCTCTGAACATTTAGTCCTGCACCGAAGAAGGGGGTTCCACCACCTCTACTCCCATGGTACTGTGGACATTGTCCACCAATTCACCCATGGATTCCGTGGCAAAATAGTAGTGTCCAGATTCTCGTGTCTGGACAGAGACAACAGAGGCAATATCCTCGCCGTCCTCTGATGCGGAGCTCTGGCAAGCCTCCATGAGATCCACAGAGTCACAAACCTGGAGCTTCCTCTCTTTCGGAGGGGAAGGCCTGGAAGCTGCAGCAAATCCCGGCAGTGCCGAGCCTGCTCCTCTTCCCTAATGGATTGGAGCTCCTCAAGCAGGGATGGGGAGTCCATCCTGACAACACTGTCAGTCAAGACCGACACCTTTTTGTAGGAAGAGGGAGAGAAGTTCGTGCCGCAGCCACATGCCTGGACGGGATTTTTGCTCCCTTTCACAGGTGGCCCTTGTCTCCCTATAGAAAAAAAGGAAAGAGAAGGGGGTCGCAGTGGGAGTGCAGGGCCTAAATAACTCTACCCCTTGTGACCACCCCCAGAAACACTTAGATGAGCTGGGGGTACGCTGGGCTCTGCAGAAGCAGAGGTGGAAGCCTATCACCCTCCATGTTTCAGGGATCAGCCTTACCTGGGTGTAGCTTCCAGCGGGTACTTGTCCAGAAGTACCGTGCCCCCAACGAGGAACACCTGTTCCCTCCCTCCTCCTGGTCACCGGCCGCGGGCAGTAGCGCGCGATAGGCCTGCTGGGTTCCCTGGAGCCGCGCCCAGACTGTACAGGAGCACCGCCCAACAAACCTGCCCGAAACAGGAAGTGCCATCCAGGAACCTCTGATACATGCCCCAGGGACCGCAGCTGGAGGAGGGAGACGCCGGAGAGCTGAACAGGCCTCCGACGCGCAAAACACGGCTTGCTTTGCCCCGTAGGACACAGGAAGGCCGGATGGTCCCATCATGGGAGCCCGAGAAGGAGGAGGAGGCGCCCCCGACGTCCATCTCTGGCCCGGCTGTAAGTACACCCCAATGCTGCCTCTGCCGGCCTGACAGCACTGGAACCTCTCCATGCCCCAAGGGGGACAGGAAGACACTGGAGTACTGAGGAAGGGGAGGGGCTTTTAACCTCTCTGTGTTCCTGTCCCCCAATAGGGCGTGGACGACATCCTCCAATGCTGTCGTGGAAGGCGAATGGAGAAAGTAGGGGTCCCAGGACCGAACCATGGGGGACTCCGACAGAAAGGGGGTAGGGTGAGGAGGAGGTGTGGGAGTGCGAGACGCTGAAGGTCCGGTCCGCTAGGTATGAGGAGATCCAGGAGAGGGCAAGGTGGGTGATGCCAAGGGATTCCAGGATCCGGAGGAGAAGGGAGTGGTCAACCGTGTCGAAGGCGGCAGACAGGTCAAGGAGTAGCAGGATGGAGTAGTGGTGTTTGTTCTTGGCGGTCAGTAGGTCATTGGTGACTTTGGTCAGGGCTGTTTCAGTGGAATGGAGGGGTCGGAAGCCGGACTGTAGGCGGTCGAAGTGGGAGCACGAGGAGAGGTGAGAGGACAGTTCGGAGTGGATGTGCTGTTCAAGTAGCTTAGAGGCAAATGGGAGAAGAGATATGGGGCGATAGTTAGAGACTGAGGTAGGGTCAAGTGAGGTTTTTTTTAGGATGGGCGTGATTAGGGCGTGTTTGAAGGCCGAGGGGAAGGTACCAGTGCTAAGTGAAAGGTTAAAGAGGTGGGTGAGGGCTGGGATGAAAATGGAGCTGTGGTTCGGAATGAGGTGGGATGGGAGTGGGTCATGGGCGCTGGTGGTGAGGTGTTGATTTTGACAGGAGGGAGGAGAGTTGGTCTTCAGTTATGGGGGGGGAAGTGGCTGATGGAGGAGGAGGGCAGTGTAGGTGGGAAGGGGAGTTGTGGGGATAGTGGACCGAAGCTGCTTCTGATCTTGTCGATCTTCTCCTTGAAGAAGGTCGCAAAGTCTTCAGCAGAGATGAGGGGAGAAGGGGGGAGGAGCAGGCGGGCAAAGTAAGGAGTTGAAAGTTTTGAAGAGCTG
The DNA here is from genome assembly GCA_033576535.1 of Allobates femoralis. Lineage (NCBI taxonomy): Eukaryota > Metazoa > Chordata > Amphibia > Anura > Aromobatidae > Allobates > Allobates femoralis. Next base: position 86,508,825 of record JARQOC010000010.1, read on the forward strand.
TTTGGGGTTGCGGGACAGAGAGGTTATAAGGGATGAGAAGAACACTTCCTTGGCGGTAGCAAGTGCCGTCTTGAAGTCAGTGATGGATTGCTTGAGCAGAGCAAAGTGCTCGGGGGTGTGAGACTTTTTCCATCTCCTCTCGGCGACTCTGGACGCCCGTCTCAGGTTTTTAGTGAGGGTGGTGTGCCAGGGATGCCTGTTAATGCGTGAAGCATGGAGAGTGAGGGGGGCGGCTAGGTTGAGAGCGTTCGTTATGGTGGTGCTGTATAGGGTGGTGGCAATGTCAATGTCGTCAGCGCAGGGTATGTCGGTGAGAGGGAGGAGTGATTCAGAGAATAAAGGAAGATCAAGATCTTTTAGGTTTCGGCGAGGGTGATCAAGTTTGCGGAGAGGGGGTAGTGTGGCAGGGGAGGACAGGGCGGAGAAGGTCAAGAGATGGTGGTCGGACAGTGTGAGTACCGAGGTTGTGAGGTTAGAGAGGGAGCAAAGGTGGGTAAAGATGAGGTCAAGCGTGTGGCCTTGTTCGTGGGTGGGAGAGGAGGACCATTCGGAGAGCCCTAGGGAAGTGGTCAAGAAAAGAAGGTTGGAGGTGGCTGAGGAGGGAGTGTCAACGGGGATATTGAGTCGCCCATGATGATGGAGGGGATGTCAGTGGAGAGGAAGTGAAGTAGCCTGGTGGTGAAGTGGTCAAGGAAGGAGGCGGTGTGTCCGGGGGGGCGGTAGATGATGGCTATTTGGAGGTTGCAGGGGGAGAAGATTCGGACTGAGTGGGCTTTGAAGGAGGGGACAGTGGCGGATGAAGGCTGGGGGATAGGGCTGAAGGTGCAGGAGTTGGACAGCAGTATGCAGACTCCACCACCGTGTTTGCCAGAGCGACGGGGGGTGTGGGACAGGCTGAGACCGCCGTAGAATAGTGCAGCAGGGGAGGCCGTGTCGGAGGGGGTGAGCCAGGTCTCTGTGAGGCCAAGGAATGACAGTTTCCTGGAGATAAAGAGATCATGGATGTCGGGGAGTTTGTTGCACACTGAGCGGGCATTCCAGAGTGCGCCGGGTAGAGCGGTAGGTGGGGCATGGGTTGGGGGAATGGGTCTGATGTTGGTGGGGTTGCGAGGGCTAGTGGTGGTGAGGTTGCGAGGGTTGGCAGTGGGTCGTGGGATGAAGGTTGTTGTGGGGATGTTGCCGGGGTGGGGCCAGGATTGGGGGAGATGTCACCAGCAAGGAGGAGGAATAGGCAGAGGGTTAGCAGGTGGGAGCATGAGAGCTTGCGAGGCGGGCGTGCTTGTTTGGTGATTGAGGATTGAAAGTGAATGAAAAGGTTGGTGAAGTGGGTGAGGTGGTTTGGCAGGATGGAGGGTGAGAGCAGTATTTTGTTGCTGGGAGGGGGGATAAGTGGGGGTAGTAGGAAGTGGAGAAGGATGGGAGTGAGAGTGAGGACTAGCGGGAACATTGCATACGGAGAACAGGGAGTGAGTGTGGCAGCAGGGGTCAGAAGCAGAGTGGGGAAAGTTGTGGTAGTGGGTGAATGGTCATCAGTGGGGAGTGGTCACGGGATGAGGTGATGACCGGGGATGAGATGCAAGGTGGGGGGGGGGTCGGATGGATGGGTCAGATGGGGAAGTTGGGGGATTAGTCGAGGCGGTCGGGGTTGACAGAGGCGATTGCTGGGTTGGCTGATGGAGCAGCTTTGGGACAGGTGAGGCATCCAGGGTTCAGTCCGGGGTGGAATACCGTCAATGTATGAGCTACAGTCCAGGGGAGATGTGGCTGGGGACGAGTTCTAGCAGTCCGGGACAGGATGGTGGAGCCGAGGACAAGGTGATGCAGCCAGTATGGTTGAGAAATAGTCAAGAGGAGGTAAGACGATGTCAGGTACATGGCCTCCTAACCTTTCCTCCTGACCTCCCATGCTGACATTACCTTCCTGACAGCAGCACTATAAAGTGCTTCTGTTATGCCGTAACCCCCACGATATCTGCCATGTTATAGCGTTGCTGTCCTATTCCTCACCATTAAGGAGCTTTTTCTATACCTCTTGTGTATCCTCCTCTGTAGCACTTTTTCCCACACTGGACACATCTCCCAATAAACATGAGCTTCTTTGCATTTTATATGTACTTGCATGCAAAATTATATCGTTTATTTCCACTTTTTTCTTTAAGTAGCCCCCGCTTTTTTCCCTCTGATTAACCCTCTCTTTTTCTGGATATCTTTCCAGATACTCCTATTATTCCTTCATTCTTCTGCTTCTTTTTGAGATCACTCCTGGACATGAATCTAGTGCAGTAAAATCTGGCACATAATCCTAATCTCGTATTACTACATATAGGTCACTTATTCTACCAAATGGGACACAGCATTATAGATTCTAATGGCTACTTTTCAGATTTATTTCCTTATGTCTTGTTGTACAATTGTTTTGACATTACAGTGGATTTTTTTTTACCTTTTTTTTTCCCATGACATACAATTAGTATTGGGTCTTCTGTTATATATATTACCGTATATACTCGTGTATAAGCCGACCCGTGTATAAGCCGACCCCCTACTTTTGCCCCCAAAACCTGGGAAAATCTATTGACTCGTGTATAAGCCGAGGGTGGACCCTAGCACAAGTATACAGCCCCCAGCAGTGTGGTATACACCAGTCCCAGAGGTAGATACAGCAGCCCCAGTGGTAGTATACACGCAGCCCCAGTAGTATATACAGCCCCAGTGGTATATACAGCCCCAGTGGTAGTATAGACACAGCCCTAGTAGTATATACAGCCCCAGTGGTAGTATATACAGCCCCAGTGGTAGTATACAGGGCCCCAGTGGTAGTATACAGGGCCCCAGAGGTATATACAGCCCCAGTGGTAGTATATACAGCCCCAGTGGTAGTATATACAGCCCCAGTGGTAGTATATACAGCCCCAGTGGTAGTATATACAGCCCCAGTGGTAGTATATACAGCCCCAGTGGTAGTATATACAGCCCCAGTGGTAGTATACAGGGCCCCAGTGGTAGTATATACAGCCCCAGTGGTAGTATACAGGGCCCCAGTGGTAGTATATACAGCCCCAGTGGTAGTATATACAGCCCCAGTGTTAGTATACAGGGCCCCAGAGGTATATAGCAGCCCCAGTGGTAGTATACAGGGCCCCAGAGGTATATAGCAGCCCCAGCGGAAGTATACAGGCAGCCCCAGTAATGCAGGGCCCCCCCAGCCTGACTCCGGTCACCTGTAAAGCAAACTATACTTATCAGTGTCCCGCTGTCCGCGCCCGCCGCTGCCGACATCGCGATCCTCCATCTTCATGCGACTTCTTCCTGTTTCCTGTGCTCGTCGCAGGGAATGACGTCATTGCCGGCGACGAACACAGAAACAGGAAGAAGACGCATGAAGATGGAGGATCGCGTACGGCAGCTGCGAGCGGGTGCGAGCGGGACACTGATAAGTATAGTTTGCTTTACAGGTGACCGGAGAGACGCTGGGGAGGCCCTGCATTACTGGGGATGCGGGGGCTGCTGTATACCGATGTATACATCGGTATGTACCGATGTATACATCGGTATACAGCACTGACTCGCGTATAAGCCGAGGGGGGTACTTTTCAGCCCAATTTTTGGGCTGAAAAACTCGGCTTATACGCGAGTATATACGGTACATGCCTTGATAGTCACAATTCTGATATTTTCCATACAAGGAATATATTATGTTTTACTAGTGTAACAGGATGCATACAGCATGTGGCTAGATAATGATATATTTTTCTATATTAGTTCATCACAGTGTCTGATGAAGACCCAAGAGTTGGAGTCTAAAGGCCACGTCACACGCATCAATCTTATGAGCGATATCGCTTAAGCGATCTGCTTTTTTGATCGCTTAAGCGATATCGTTTGTGCGTCGCTGCGTGTAACCAAGCGATTTTACGATGTAAAATCGCTTGATTGATTGATCGCAGATTTGTGAGCAGGACCTCAAATCAAGCGATAATCGCTTGATCAATCTGCTTCATCGTGGTGTGTGACACCACGATGAACGATCTCCCAGCGGCAGAGCCTATGCTGGGAGATGGTATCTATGGTAAACGTCGGGTTACTAAGCGCCGCGCGGCGCCTAGTAACCCGACGTTTACCATAGTTACCAGCGATCTCACTGCTCAACATCGCTGGTGAGTCTGTCTGTGTGACATCTCACCAGCGATGTGAGCGATATTGTTAGCGATCGCGCGTGCACGTGATCGCTAACAATATCGCTCATAAGATTGATGTGTGTGACGTGGCCTTAAATGTCATATTGTTCTTGAGTGCCATAATAAAACCGGTTCCATCTTCTGGAGTGTCCAGCACCTTTTCATCATTACTGTATATGGGTTAGACCCTTATCCAGCACAATCTACAGTCCTGCAAGATGGCCGTACACCTCCAAAGATACACAGACTGTCAGCCTTAGACTAAAGGCCCAGTTACACACACAGATAATTGTGCAGAGATTGTTCACAGATCTCTGGTTGCAGTGAAATCATGGACACATTGTTAGGCCGGTTTCACATTGCGATTTTGTGGCTATCCGTGGGATCCGAGTTTTTGCAGGATCCCCCGGACAGCCACGGATCCACACGGATCCCTGCAATCGGATGGCAAATAGCCATCCGATCCGATTCTATGCAGGATCTGTGTGGATCCTGCGGTCCCCTGTCTCTCCCTGCTCTTGCCTCCTCCGTCTTCTTCCCTCCGCTATTCTATTCTGTTCCCCCGCTCCTCTATCCTGATCTAATCCCTATCCTGTCCCCTGTTCTCTTCCCTGTGTGTTTAAAAAAAGAAAAACTCCTTCCGGAGGATACATCACCTGTCACCGGCTCCCAGGATGCGACACCATCTGGGCAGAAGGGCCTGTGGTGATGTCAGACAACCGATCACATGACACGTCAGCTGACTAGCTCTGTGACATCACCACAGGCCTCCTTCTGCCCCAATGGTGTCGCATCCTGGGAGCCGGTGACAAGGTGATGTATCCTCTGGGAGGAGTTTTTCTTTTTTCAAACACACAAGGAAGAGAACAGGGGACAGGATAGGGATTAGATCAGCATAGAGGAGCGGGGGCACAGAATAGAATAGCGGGGGGGGTGGACAGAATAGAGGAGATGGGGAGGAGATGGGGAAAGGAAGATGCAGGGAGAGACAGGGAACACGGAGCCGACATCAGATCTGAGGTGAACTCGGATCCGATGTCCATAGGTTCACATTTTGTGTGCACTCGGATCAGCAGTGATTCAATGCTGTCCGATTTGAGTCACGGACACAAAATTGCAGCAGGCTATGATTTTGTGCCTGTGATTAAATCGGACCTTATCAGATGGTGCCAAAATAGGATGCCAACAGTGGCACACATCCGATCCGATTCCCATAGGGGGACATGGGATCAGATTTTGGATCCGAGTGTATCCGTTTTGAAACGGATACAATCGGATGACCGAAAATCGCAATGTGAAACCAGCCTTACATTTGTACACGGCCACAAAATATAACAATGTGTCCATGATTTCACTACAACCAGAGATCTGCGAACAATCTTGCTCAGTTATCTGTGTGTGTAACGTGGCCTTAATATAGATGGCTCAGCTATGTGACCATACTGAGTATTTTGTTAGGGCCGCTTTACACACACCAACTTCTGTGACTAACTTCTGAACAGATCTCTGGTTGTAGTGAAATCATGGACACATTGTTCCATTTGTACACAGCCACAAAATGGAGCAATGTGTCCATGATTTCACTGCAACCAGAGATCTGTTCAGAAGTTGGTCACAGAAGTTGGTGTGTGTAAAGCGGCCCTTAGGCTGGGGTCACACACACAGATATCTGTGCAGAGATTGTTCGCAGATCTCTGGTTGCAGTGAAATCATGGACACATGGTTCCATTTTGTGGCTGTGTACAAATAGAGCAATCTGTCCATGATTTCACTGCAACCAAAGATCTGTGAACAATATCTGCCAGACATCTGTGTGTGACCCCAGCCTTACAGACATTTTTTAACTAAATCTGCAGTGTGAATACAGAAATGGTGCAGATTTGTACCCTGTGTTTTTAACTATCAAGTCAATGAAAAATCAGCTTCAAGAATTGACGCTGTAGATTTACCTGCAGCAATAAAAGAAAGGAAAAACAAAAAAAAAACCCACAATAGCCATGAATTTACACGTTTCACACAACTATGTCCTACGGACATCGTTGTTTGACACGCATGAGGTTCATTGCCATTTTTTTTTCCTTATTTTTTATGATTTAATAAATATTTTTTTTTTGCGGGGGCTGGATTTTTCTATTTTAATTGGTTTATGACAGCGGTGGGGAACCTCAGGCCCCAGGACCGAATGAAGCCCTCGATGAGTTTTTGGCAGCCCCCGGGCAGATTCCTGGGGACTGCAGTGCTCAGGCTGACAGATGAGTTTTGCTGACTGTCTGCCCTTTAAATCCAGCTCTCCAGGGATCTCTACGCCCCAGCCTTGGCCCCCCAGTGAGGTATATGCTTCCAGCCTATCATGTGATTTCTAGGGCTTTAGCAAACCTGGAAAAGCAGTTGAGAAGCAAGATGACCAATATCAGCCGTGCCAAAGAGAAGAAAGCCACCACAGTAGGGGTGAGTTGATTGTTTAACCAGATATAGCAAGCAATTTTCAAGTTGATAATTTTGTACGGACCCCGAAGGATGGTAGAAATTTTCCAAATGGCCCTCGGCAGAAAAATGGTTCCCCTTCCCTGGTTTATGACATTATTCTGATGTGACTGATGGCCTATACCCTGAAAATCTATCAGCATATAGAGTTCCAACCCAATCAGCCATGAATGGGTAACGCAGTGATCTCCATCTTGAAGATAAAGGTGTAGAATCCGGTGCCACAAAATTCCTTTTTGTTTCCAAAAAAATTTAAAAATCACACATGCTCCAGAGGAGCTTCTGGACGTGTTTCGTGGGTCTAGCCCACTTAATCGTCAGTACAATGACAATACAGACAACAGAAATATATACAATTTAAAAGCAAAAAACACCCCCTCTCGCATGTGTGACAAATATACATCAATTATTTCTATCCAATCACACACCTGCAGATTTTAAAAGAGTTGAAAAGAAAAGAAAAAAAAAAAGGAAAGGGGGGGGGGAGGGAAGAGAAGAGCTGATAACAGAAAGTAAAAGAGAAAGAAAGAAAAAAAATGGGGAAGGAGAGGGGGAGGTGGGAGGGAAAGAAGAAAGGAGCTGATAACAGAAAGTAAAAAAGAAAAAAAAAAAAAGGGGAAGGAGAGGGGGAGGGGAGGGAAAGAGCAGAAAAGAGCTGATAACAGAAAGTAAAAACCTGCAGGTATGTGATTGGATAGAAATAATTTGCTTTTAAATTGTATATATATTACTGTTGTCTGTATTGCCATTGTACTGACGATTAAGTGGGCTAGACCCACGAAACGAGTCCAGAATGTGTGATTTTTAAATTTTTTTGAAAGTAAAAAGGAATTTTGTGGCACCGGATTCTACACCTTTATTCTATTGCTACTGGTGGTTGCCAAGCCACCTTCCGGTTTGCCTGGGAGTCCTGGGAATATTAGTTGGTTGGAGCTAATCCTTCTCTAGATTTTTCATCTCCATCTTGTGCCTTCGCTTGCCAAGGCATGCTGGGAATTATAGTTTTTCAAGAGCAGAAAATCCCCAGTTGGCAGCCATTACAGCTTATAATAATTGTAAAATTATCCATATGACTTACACACAATATCCAGGTCAGCTGCGTCATTCATCGTAGCCTTTCTATTCTGGGAGAGAAAAAAAAACCTCTTTACAAACACTTCAGCGATGAGAGGATACCCAATATAAGGCTGCCTTCACATTTGCGTATGTGTCTGCATGCTGATGGCATGCAGACACATACGCTGTGCAAAGCAGGGTCCAAATGATGTGTCCGCAGCGGAGAATGTCCGCCTGCGGACACATCATTGTGCAGGCTGCCAGCCAATCGGCGTTGTCAGGGGGCGGAGATCAGCGCCGGAGATCTCCGCCCCCCGGCCGCCGGTAACCTTCGGGACGGTGTCGGCGGGGAGAACAGCTGATCTGAGAGCTGTTTGAATCTTCCCGCGCCGACACCGAGAGGAGATGTCGGCGCGGGAAGATTCAAACAGCTCTCAGATCAGCTGTTCTCCCCGCCGACATCGCTAGCACATTACCAGCGGCCGGGAGGCGGAGGACAGCAGAGGCTCCAGCTGATCTCCCGGTGGCCGTCGGTGAGCTCCTGTGACATCACCGGCGGCCACCGGGAGATTATTCAATGGGTCCGCAGCGTTCTCCTGCGGTGTCATGCAGAGGACACTGCGGACCCATTGAAGCCAATGCATTTTTTGTGCGCTTGGGGACGCTTGCTGATTGTCCAAGGTCCCCAAACGCACAAAAAAAACCAACATGCTGCGTCCCGGGTGCGGATGCTGGACACCGGAAGCAGCAGATATCGTCCGCATCCGCACCCGAACGCAGCAAACGCAGGCACCATGCGTTCCTATGTTAAACATAGGAACGCAGTGCGCATGCGTTTGACTGCGTATGGGAACGCAGCAATACGCTGCCTTCCCATACGCAAATGTGAAGCCAGCCTAAGGCAGGTACTAGAAAAAGATTGGCGTCCGGCTCAACAGGACTGGATTTTCATTTTCAAAAAATATATATAGTGTACAATAAAAATTTAATATGGTCAACATGAACCAGTTAACGCGTTTCGACTGCACTAAGCAGTCTTATTCTGCAGTCGAAATGAGTCGACTGGGTCATGTTGACCATGTCAATTTTTCTTTTGTATGCAACATATTTTCTTTTGAAAAAGAAAAGGAAAATCTAATCTGTTGAGCTGGACTCCAATTTTTTCTATTATCGTTGATGGGAGGCCAAGGCGAGGCCGATGTCAGAGCCCCAGGTGGATGAGCATAGAGCAACTGGGTGAGCTAGAATCAAGTTTCTATAATAAGGCAGGTACGTGATGGCTCGGTGGTCAGTACAGCATCAGGATCACAGATCAGGACAGGAGATGTCCAGAGCTGTGGAATATGGTGTTAGAGATGTACAAAGTGGTCATCTCGTTCTCTGACTAAATTATTCCAAAATTTGGACCCATTTAATTAAATAGAACATCTAAAGAATTTGAGGGCTGGCTCAACTCTCGGTTCACTTTTATTGTGTCCATCAAGAAAACTCACGCAGACACAGGTTACGCACACAGAGCTCCGAGACCTGAGTGTCCTTTTGGACACCAACTGTTTGGTAAATATCAAATACACCAAAAAATAAAAGTTTTTGCTTTATTCTAAATGTATAGCATTTTTTTGCACACATACAAGCACGTATTGACTTTCATGGAGCAGATCATGACACAAATTCCAGGTTACCTCACAGAGCTGAATGACTTCCATGGCCAGGATGTCCTTCTTCCTCTTCTCTTTAGTCAGGGATGGCAGGTCCCTTTCTGCTAAAAACCCCCATGTCTTTAGTGTGGGCAGGATTTCGGCTAAACACATCCGTATAATCATCTGTTTTATAAATTCAGTAGTGCATTCGTCCATGGCAGGAATGCTTGAGAAAAAAAGAAAATATATGCAGAGGATAAAGTACAAACAGGAGGCAAAACCAGGCATCCACTAGAAAGTAGATCGCTGTGGGAGCAATTGGCAGGACCTCCCAAAATCCCCCGGATCCCAAATTCTTCCCATCCTCAAGGAAGTTGACGAAAAATTGGTTGTTCATGCAGCCCACCGCATGAGAGCCTATGGTACTGACAGTAATCATCCGTGTGAACTGTAATACCCCTAGATAGATGTGGTGCTTTTCCATCAAAGTACTGAAGAAGCCATTTTTATATAAATTCTCCTGCCATATAAAGATTGGTTGTTGTTGCATTAATGAAAATAATAATTATTATTGGTTTTAGGAGATTATCTGATTGCCAGAAATATCAAATGGGTAGTCTCAAGTTGTGTCTCGTATTTGACGTTCACACCATACAATGCACGAACGTTATCAGGTCCAACGCACGAACCACGTGACTTTTGGTCGGAGTTGGACGCCGATATTGGGGCGTGTAAACCCACCATTACAGTCCTGGTCAGGAGCTTACCACTACATTTGGGCCTCGAGCACAAATTCAGTATTTGGTGAGTTTTTACCTCAGTATTTCTAAGGCCTCGTGCACACGTTCAGTATTTGGTGAGTTATTTACCTCAGTATCTGTAAGGCCTGGTGAGCATGTTCAGTATTTGAGGAGTTTTTACCTCATTATTTATAAGGCCTCGTGCACACGTTCAGTATTTGGTGAGTTTTTACCTCAGTATTTGTAAGGCCTCGTGCACACGTTCAGTATTTGGTGAGTTTTTACCTCAGTATTTGTAAGGCCTCATGCACACGTTCAGTATTTGGTGAGTTTTTTACCTCAGTATCTGTAAGGCCTGGTGAGCATGTTCAGTATTTGAGGAGTTTTTACCTCATTATTTATAAGGCCTCGTGCACACGTTCAGTATTTGGTGAGTTTTTACCTCAGTATTTGTAAGGTCTTGTGCACACGTTCAGTATTTGGGAGTTTTTACCTCAGTATTTGTAAGGCCTCGTGCACACGTTCAGTATTTGGTGAGTTTTTTACCTCAGTATTTGTAAGGCCTCGTGCACACGTTCAGTATTTGGGGAGTTTTTAACTCAGTATTTGTAAGGCCTTGTGCACACGTTCAGTATTTGGGGAGTTTTTACCTCAGTATTTGTAAGGCCTTGTGCACACGCTGAGTACTTAGTGAGTTTTTTACCTCAGTATTTCTAAGGCCTCGTGCACACGTTCAGTATTTGGTGAGTTTATACCTCAGAATTTGTAGCCAAAACCAGGAATGGAACAATCAGAGGAACAGTATATTAGAAACACGTCACCACTTCTGTATTTATCATGCACCCAGGCCTAAACATAGAGAACAGGGCCTGTGGACATGCACAAAGCTCAGGAAAGTGAGAGCCTTGGTGGATCAGTCTGAATAGTGATTTTGCAGGACAGATAACATGTCAGTAGCTGACATGGAGGTGAGCAGATAGCTGCTGTAGAAAAATTAAAACACCACTGCAGCAATCATGCCCTCTACATGTGAGCTCACACCCATCCATTTTGGGTGCTCAGTCACGGCCATCACACATGGACACATCGCCGACAATTTCACAGGCGACGCAAGGGCATGGCCTATCGCCGGCGACAGCGCGTCGCCTAGTGTAAAGGGGCGATAATGAGGCGAAAAATTGCCTTAGAGTGGTCGCCTGGTTTCGCAGCACTGCTCTGAAACCAGGCGAGCACTCTGGGGCAATGTGTATACAGCGCCCCATGTAACATGGCGATCGCCGATGTTACAGGCGATGGGAGCCATAGGCTCCCATGTTACAGGATCATTGTTAGGGTTTGTAGACACCCCAACGTTGACGCCACCTGTAACATGTAAACATGAGACGGCGACGCTGGCGGGGTGCCAGAAATGTGCGTGCTCCCGTGTGTCGTTGGCGATATCTCCGGCGATGTGTCCAGGTGTGACACTACCCATAGTGTTTTGTGTTTCTCTGCCCAATGTGCCCAAGTGATGATGATCACTCTTTCAGCTCTGCCCCGTCACAGCCATGAACTTCTGGCCGCTTAAAGGGAACCAGTCAGGTGGTTTATGCCCCCCCAGCTATCACTTTCTGTACCTGCAGCTTCATAATACTATTCTAATCATCTCTGTCCGAGCTCAGAGTGTAATGTGAAAGGTGAAAAAAAAGCATTTATACACTTACATTTCAGTCTACACCTTGGAGGAGGGAGACTGTCTGGCAGGATAATAGTTAACTCACTATTAACTTGCATGGCTAAAGGACCTGTGTGATGTAACCATCATGTGACTATAGAGAGTGGACCTAAGCAAACTCATTATGTTATAGAGATTTAGCTCCGCCTATTGTAGTCACATGGTTATGACATCACATCAGGTCTCCCAACATGTTCTAACATAAGGCTGAAATGTTAACTATTAACCTGCCAAACAGTCTCTGTCCTCCAAGCTGGGAGACTGTGCCTCATTACATAAGGAAATGTAAGTGTATAAATGCTTTTTTTTCTCCGATAACATTACACTATGAGCTCAGACAGGGATGATTAGACTGGTATTATAAAGCTGCAGCTACAGACAGTGATAGCTGGAGGGGCATAAACCAGCTGACAGGTTCCCTTTAAACTGCAAGCATGCCCCGTTTGTTCCAGTCAGAGGAAAAGGAAATGATTTGTAAGGTCTATCACACATCCGTGTAAAAACGCATGTGAGAGGGGCTGTGTTCTTGTGCCATGTGTGTGTCATGCGTGTAACATCAGGATAGCACACGGACAGCATGTCTTTGTATACTCACCTGTCTCTAGCACTGGGTGTTCCTTTCACTTCCGGGGCCTCTGCAGCTCTCAGTGCAGTGAATATTCATGAGACTAATGAGCGGTCCCAGTATTGAGAGCAGCAGGCTGCACTGCTGGAGGGAGGGGGAATATGAAATTCAATAACTCCTGGCTCATGTCTGTGCACATGCATGACATCCGTGCGCAGGACATTTTTTCCACGGACCCATTGACCTGAATGTAAATGGACACGAGTCCGCTCCATGGACACGAGTCCGCTCCATGGACACGAGTCCGCTCCATGGACACGAGTCCGCTCCATGGACACTTGTCTGCTCCACACGGAGACATGGTCTGTGCGGAAACATGAACGTGTGACAGAGGCCTTTGATTAACACGTGTCTCTGTATGTCTGCGCCTCTAGTATGTGTCTGCACATGTGACAGAGACACGCATGTGTGAACGAGGCTTTAGACGCTGTGTCCTGTAACAGCTGGAGATGGGGCTGGTGGACTATTCCGGGGTCACCGGGCTCCAGTATTGGGTGTGAATGTAGAAGTCATATGTCGGTCACACAGTGGAGCCCACACACCTGTGTGTCACCTACCGTATGTACCGGCCGTATTCACCACACAGACCCCCGGCACTGTGCCCGCAGCCTGTGCCTCACATGACCTCCACACACACATATAAATAGGCCCCTGAGGCTGTGTCTCCCACCCGCTCCCCTTATATCATCACCTTTCCCGCCTCGGTTTCTTGCTGATCCCGGGTGTCGGAGCCATGGCGCGAAACAACTCGTGTCTTCAAACTAACCAATCATCATAGCACAGCGCCTGCGTGGACTTCTCGTGACGTCATCTCTAGGCGACGCCATGGCAACAACTGGTTTCTATGTCCGCCTAGCAACTAAACATCACCCCGCCCCTTAGTGAGTACATTTCACCATTCATTGGGCACCTCTGTAGCCACGCCTCTTTAACGCAATGTCATTGGTTGCTTCTTTTTCCGCCTTTTATGTATTCTTTCCTCTCATTGGCTGGTTATGTTTTGATGGACAGGCTTTGCAGCCAGTTAGGATAAAGCTTAGGTAAGGAGGAAAACAAGTAAGCTTTTGAGGATTGTTCCGGATGTGGAGCAGTGAGCGGCGGCTGTCAGTCATACAGGTAGGCTCAAGCCTATAGTGCGGGCTGCTGCTGGGGGAATGCGCAAGGTTCTCTATCTGAAGGTCACAAGCTGCTGGACAACTACAAGTACCAGCATGCACCACTGCCTCGGCTCTGTCACTCGATGTCCGGCAGCATCAGGTGTAGGTCATGACCTGCTGTCTCTACAAGGTCAGAACCTGCGTGGTGACGTCAGCTTTATAGCTTGTTCTGTATCTGCTCTACACTTCTCCCGTCCAGTTCAGCTACTTTAATTTTTCTCATGTAGAAGTCCCTGGGAAGTTCCCCAGCTGCAGGCGAGGAGGGTGGCACAGGCTGTGCACCATGAGCCCCCATAAAGAAGAATGGTGCCATCCATCTCCACAACCAATCACATTCAGCTTTTAATCTTTCACTACGCGTTAGAAAATGAAAGGAGTGATCTGATTGGCTGCAATGTGAAAACCGTCCCCTTTACTTCTGCACATAAGGAGGAGCAGTTGTCTTTAGTGGTGGACAGGGCAGGAGGTAGACAGATGTGGTGTGCACCGCCGCTGCTCAGCTGTTAGTGGAGGGTCTGGCCCCAGGATCTGGTGTTATTGATATTACAGATTGTAGACAGGGTTTGTTGGGTGGCGGGGGGATCTGGAGGCGGCTCACAACCCTCTCCCCATTGGGTGTGCATATGGTCAGTATGTACAGGAGAGCAGTGACCAGGGGCGTAACTACAATAGGTGCAGGGGTTGTGATCACACCTGGGCCCTGCAGCCTAATGGTACCATCACACGCCGCAATATCGGCTGGGAATCCTAAAGGTAATACGTCACCCCGGAGCACTTTCCGTGAAATTGCCTCATGGTACCTTCACACACTGCATATCGGCTAGCGATAAGAGGCAAACTAACGTGCGCGTACATGTTTTTCATGCTCACCTCAGATCGCCGATGGTGGCGTCACACGCCGCAATCTCGCCCTGAAAGTAAGGCGATGTGTCCTCCGGAAATCGCCTCACCCACAGCGGAAGAAGTCCTGCCTAATTCCATGCCGCTTCACACGCAATCTCAAAGGAAATGTGGGCGTACATGGTCAGCGTTGCGAGGACATAGGCGTGCCACAATGGTTTACACTGCGCCCCATACGCGCTCATTGGACAACGCAACGGCGTTACGATTGATCAGCCTGCTCTGAAAGGCTGACTAATACATGACGCCATTGAAGATGTGTGTGTTGCTGAACGGACATCTCTTCAAATATGGTGCCCTGTGAACTGACAGCCAATGGGAACACAGTAGCCAACACCAATCATCGCAGACGGGGCGTAGACTACAGATCTGTTGAGGCACGCCTATGGGAAATCCTAGGCAACACTGTTTCCATCACTATCGCCCGTTCACACGCCACAACACAGAGATATCGCCTTCATGGTTGAGGCTGATTTCAGAGCAGTGCTCAGGAATCAGGCGAAAGGCGATTTATCGCCGCAAAATTCCCCAATCACACACCGCAACTGTGAGGCAATTTCACGGCGATTGCTCCGGGACGACATATCTCCTTCAGGATTCCCAGCCGATATTGCGGCATGTGAAGGTACCATCACAGTTGCAGCGTGTGATTGGGGAATTTCACAGAGAAAAATCGCCTGATTCCTGAGCACTGCCTGAAATCAGCCTCAATCTTGAAGGCGATATTTCCGTGTTGTGGCGTGTGATAGGGCGATAGTGATGGAAACAGTGTTGCCTAGGATTTCCATAGGCGTGCCTCAACCATTCTGTAGTCTACGCCCAGTCTGCGATGATTGGTGTTGGCTACTGTGCTCCCATTGGTTGACGTTGACAGGGGCCATATTTGAAGAGATGTCCATTCATCAACACACACATCAATCAATGGCGTCATGTATTACCCAGCCTTCCAGAGCAGGCTGACCAATTGTAACGCTGTTGCGTTGTCCAGTGAGCGCGTATGGGGCGCGGTGTAAACCACTGCAGCACGCCCATCTCCTCGCACCGCTGAACATGTACGCCCACATTGCCTTTGGAATTGCGGCGTGTGAAGCGGTGATGGAATGAGGCAAGATTGTTTCGGCTGTGGGTGAGGCGATTTTCAGAGCGACACATCCCCTTACTTTCAGGGCGAGATTGCGGTGTGTAATGCCGCCAACGGCAATCTGAGGTGAGCATGAAAAACGTGCACGTTAGATCGCCTCATATCGCCAGCTGATATTGAAGGTACAATAAGGGGGCCCCAAAAGTCCCTCTGGACTATAGAAAAAGACTAATACTATTAAAGATTTGCAATAATTGGAGGCCCCATTGCAGCTGCCGCATCAGGGCCCCTGGGCCTGACGTTACGCCACTGGCAGTGACCATACACTCCGCTCTGCATCCACACATTTTTTCTTTTCACTTGGGTTTTTGCTGTATTTCCTTTGCTCCCTGCATCTTTTTGATACTGAAAATGTAACATTTTACAGCCTAAGCAAAGTAAATGAGATTCTGCACACTCTGCTCTTCTGCTTTCCTTGCAGATTTTAACTTTTGAAGCGGTTTTTTTTTTCTTCAGATCTGCAGCCTGTCAATTTTTTTCATCATTTTTGACCTATTCAAATGAATTGTGGGCCGCACATTTTACCGGGGCTGTGGAGTCAAGAAGCCAAATATCTGACTCCTCAATTTTCCTGAATTCGACTTCACCAAAATGGACACAAACTCCACGACTCCAACTCCACAACCATGTTTGTAAAGGTACCTTTAACTACTTCCGGCGACATGTCGCCCTGGCATCATCACCGTCAAATTGCCTCCCAGTTGCGGCGTGTAATTTGGGTATTTGGCGGCGCTAAAAAGTATATCGCCTGGTTCCATTTCAGAGCACTGCTCCAAAATCGGAGGCGACATTCCCTGTTTTTGGCGTGCGAACGGGCGATAGTGATGTAATCTGCGTCGCCTGTTGATTTCCCGTAGCCGTGCCACAGCACGCTGGAGTCGCACCCCGTCAGCGATGATTGGTGGCTACTGTGTTTCCATTGGCTGTCACTTGACACCGCGTCATATTTGAACAGCTGTCCATTCACCACCACACAATGGCAATGGCGTCATGTATTAGCCAGCCTTCCAGCGCAGGCTGCCCAATCATAACGCTATTGCGTTGTCTAATCAGCGTGTTTGGGGCGCGGTATACACAGTCTGCCATGCCTATGTTCTCACAGCGCTGAACATGTACGCCCACATTCCTTTGGGGATTGTGGCGTGTGAAGCGCGAGGGAACTCACTGGATTGGTTCCGCTGTGGTGTAGGCGATTTGTGGGGCGGCCCATCGCCTTAGGTTGAGGGCGAAATTGCGGCGTGTAAAAAACCCATTGGTGATCTGAAGCGACCATGAAAAATGCACGCACGTTAGATTGCCTCCTATCGCCACCAAAAATTGTGGCGTGTAAAGGTACCTTAAGCCAATCATCCGACTCCAACTCCACAACCATGTCTGTGAAGTCAGTAAGCCAAACATCTGACTCCAACTCCTCAGTTTCCCTGAATCAGGACCCCACGACACCCGACTCCACAGCCCTGCATCTTACAAAGCATTTTTCCTGTCCTAACACGGTTTTTGATGCAGAAATGTGTGCTTCAAAACGCAACGTATGCACAAAGCCTTAGATTATTTCTGTGGCTTTGGATGTGCTGTCTTCATAGGTGGGCATGTGGGTCTTCAGCAGGCTCATGGTGTGGGAGTGCAAAGTACTGCACATATCAGCTCTGCCAAGGTCTCTCTCCCCCATAGCTAGAAAGTTACAAAGCATTGAAAGTTGCAGGGACAGGAAACTACCAAGTAGCTATGGGGAGGGGAGACCATGACAGCTGATCAGTGTAGTGCTTTGCCTGTTCTCCCAACCTCATACATGTCAGTACACATTATGCACCATCCTATCATTGTACAGCAGAGGATCACAGCGTATATTTATATCTGCTTGGTGAGTTGATTGCATTTCAAAACACCCTTGTTGCATTAGGGGCTGGATTGTAGTATAAGCATGTGACCAATGACCACGCCCCTTGCCATGCCCCCTCCCTATACAGAAGTGTGAGGGGGCTGGAATGTAAGATGACCCTGTAGCCCCCAGGGTCCACACCCCCAAGACATCTCCTGCTCTCTGCTTCTACATGAAGCTGCGAGGCTGAAATGTTATGTTCTCTGAGGAAGGGGGGAAAGCAAAAGAGCAGGTGGGATTTTATTGATTTATAAACAATCTATAAATCCTAGAACTGCAGTGCACAGCTCTGCTTCATCATGTAGGAGTCGCGGGACAGTACTAAAAGTTTAATTTCCCTGGAGTTCCCCTTTAATGTTTCCTGAATCTTCTGTAAAGTAGTGAATATGTTACATTATGCTGCAGATAAGTGAGTAATTCAGTATTTTTTGTCCCTGTAGTTGGCACATGACATCCAGCGATGGTTTGTCCTGGGGTGGAGCCGGTATCCTTTCACTTGGAAATTAAATAGTTTATGTTCGGATTCAGCATCCACATTGCTAAACCGCGGATTCCATCCTATGAGGATTGTTACAACTTTGCCTTCCAAAAACTGAACTCTCCCTTCTAGAATGTTAAAATTGTGACTAAAATGTTTGGTAACATAATAAATTCTTTTGTGGCATTCACACCTCCCCAGCTCCCCCCCCCCTTGCCCCGGACGGGCCCTCACTCTGCCATGTGCAGTACTCAACATTGGAAGAAATTAGTGGTGGGAAATTGATTAAAATTCGAGGAACTTCACTCTGCTACTTATTGACTAACTTTGGGGAGTTCTCCGAACTCCTTAAAGGGAACCTGAGGGGCATGGCCTAGCCAGCTATGTGAACGGTCGCAGACTGGAGATCTCCCGCCTGCAAAACTACTTTTAGCCTGTGACCGCCGCTTTGTGGAGCAGATTGATTTACCGGAGACAGAAGCAGGAGCAAACCCAGACCCCGAGGGTGTGGCTGGAACAGAGCGGGCCGCGCACATGACCCGCAGGAGGCAAAAAGGGGTTGGAGAGCGGCCGCATGCAAGATGGCGCCGAGGTGCTGGAGGAGGCGGCAAAGGAAAATGCGGCGTGCGCCAGGAGAATGGCGGCGGCTGCCCGTCTGGCAAGTTTTGCAAGGGAAGAGGGGAGTGCACCGGGGAGCAGGGAGTTGGAGTCTGGGGTTGAAGAGGATGGGGGAGAGCAAGAGCAAGCCCAGGAAGACCCCATGGAGGGAATAAATGATCCTCCTGTTTGCCCCAGTGCAGAAGCAGGGGCTGGCAGTGCACGAGTTAAAGCTACACAAAGTGCTGCAGAGCCAACCATTAAAGATGTGTTTGAGATTGTGGCGTATGTCAAAGACACTTTTAATACACTGACCCAACAGATGCAGGGAATGCAAGCAGATATGACCCAGATGAAAGCAGCAATGAAAAAAGACACTAGAACTGGTGAAGTTGAACAGAGAGTGGGTTATACTACAAAAGTCCCATACTCAATGCCTAAAACAGCTTGCAGATGTTACAGCCAAAAATGACGACCTTGAGAACCGTTCACGGAGAAATAATGTGAAGATAGTGGGGATTCCAGAAAAAGCTGAGGGCGCTAACCCCACTGAATTTATAGATAATTGGCTGTTACAAAAAATTGGTGCAGACGCCCTCTCTAAGGTGTTTTGTAGTAGAAAGGGCGCACCGAGTGCCGATGAGACCTCAGCCTCCTGGTATGGCTCCCTGTGCTATTCTAGCCAGAATACTGAACTACAGGGACAGAGACGCCATTCTCAGGAAGGCCAGAACTGCCAAGGATATGACAATCAATGGTCAGAATCTATTCAGACTACTTCCCAACGGTACAGAAAATGCGGATGCGTTTTGCGGAGGTCAAAAAAAGATTGAGAGGTTTGGGAGTGATGTACTCCATGTTGTACCCGGACAAGCTGAGGGTGGCTGCATTTGACAGAGTACAATTCTTCAAACACCCGAGGACGCCTGGATTGGATTGACCGCAACGCCAAAAAGCTGCGAGAACAGGGAGCTGGCTGAGTGGTAGTGGACAGACAAGTATCACCAGTGTATTTTTCTATATATATTTTGTTTGTTTTGAATCCCTTTCATTTTTTTTTTTTGGATTTACACAAATTTCCTTGTTTTTCTGTCCTGTTGACAGTCCATTTGAGTGACTGGGAGAGAGAGGAGGGAAGGAAAGGGAGAACAAAAACATGTTTTTTGTTTTTGTTTTTTTAGTAGATATGCTGCTGTATTGAGTGACTGTGGAGCCTATTTGGAACACTTTTGTAAGGAAATGTTGTTTTCTGTAATTGTTTACTAAAGGTGGGAGGGGGATCGTGGGAAAGGCTATTGATATAATTTAGATTTCCGTGCTAGAGCGGAGTTAGGCCTTGTGTTGCTGTAGTTGGGTTGGGGCTGGTTGGGTGATTTTACCCACTCTCGAGCAGAGAGAAGAGAAGTTAGGGGAGTGGGAATGGATGGTGGGTGGGAGCTGGGGGAGTTCGGGGTGATATGTTCAGATGGGTGGGGGTGGGGAAGGTGGTAGGAGGGGTAACAGCAAATTGCCAGGTTCTATGTGTTATGGAATATGTCATATGATGAGATATGGCTGGAACAATTAAAGTAATTGCCTGGAATATTCGGGGACTTGCAGAAAGAGTAAAAAGGGCGGCGGTATTGCATCATTCTTTTTCATTTAAACCTTCTATACTTTGTTGATGGAAAACACACTGGTTAAAGAGAAGACTGGTGTGTTGGCCAGGAAATGGATCAGAGAGGCTTATCGCGCCACGTATTCCAGTTATGCAAGGGGGTCTCGGTCCTGGTACATACCTCAGTGCTATATGAAGAGGTGAAGGTGCGTGTGGATAAAGATGGACAGTATGTGTTCTTAGTGTGTCGTTTGCAAGGGAGAATGTTGTGTTTGATTGCAGTATACTTCCCACCGCCGTATACGGGGACAAAGCTTTAGGAGGTCTTAGCACTAACTAGACACAGGGTGGGGATCCCAGTTTTGATTATCGGGGATATGAACAATGTTATGCACTTAGAGCTGGATAAATGTGGATCTAGTATGAGGGTGCCGGGGGAGAAGTGGATACAGCATTTGCGAAACACGTACGGGAGTTGGGGCTGGTTGACTTGTGAAGGGTGAGGAATACTGAAGTGCGGGGTTTTTCGTCCTCACACAAGACCATGTCACGCATAGACCTTGCTCTAGGGGATGGGCTACTGGATTCTTGGGTGCAGGAAGTGGAGTACCTACCCAGAATAGCATCGGACCATAAACCATTGGCTGTGGTGTTACACACTGATTGGACACGGGGAGGCAACAGGAGTGAATGGAAGGTACACCCGACATGGTTGAAATCTATAGACATGGAGAGAATTCGAGGAGAGATGGAGGTGTATTTTCAGGAGAATGAGTACATAGTTAGGTGTAGTGTGGGATGCCACGAAAGCTTTCCTTAGGGGATTATTCATGCGGGATATCTCCAGGTGCAAAACTGAATCCAGGAGGGAGGAGAGGCAGGTATTGGATGTGTTGAGGGTCGTGGAGCAGGAGGCGGTTGGTCAGCCCACCCCGGGGCGCAGTTGCGTTTGAAGAGAGTGCAAGAGGCACTGAACCAACTCTCCCTGGAATGCTAGGAAGAGATAGGAATTTCAGGGGATGAAATTTTATGAGGAGGGGGAAAGGGTTGATCACCTACTGTCATTGGTGGCTGCTGCTCAGAGGGAATTATTATTTGTGCATAGTATATTCGATGAAAGAGGTACACTAGTCACTGAAACAAGGGATATTCTAAATATTTTTAAACAGTTTTATATGGATTTATATTCCTCCAAATTGAATGCATCCAGGGATGAGATTACAACCTTCTTGGCGGGGGCTGGCCTGATGAAACTTAATTTGGAAGACAGAGATAGTCTAGAGGCCCCTTTGACTACAGAGGAATTAGAAGCGGCACTGGCCTCTATGTCAAATAATAAGGCCCCGGGAGCAAACGGGTTACCAGTGGAGGTCTTCAAGCAACTTAAAGATGTGCTTCTGCCTAGGCTTTGTGAGGTTTTTCAGGGGGCACTGGGGAGGGATGTCTACCCGAATCTATGAGGGAGGCGACGATAGTGGTACTCCCTAAAGAAGACAAGGACGCCCGCAAGCCGGAGTCCTATAGGCCCATTTCACTACTGTCGGTAGATGCCAAGCTGCTTGCTAAAGTGATGTCGGCCAGGTTGGCTGGGGTGGTTCACACAGTGGTGCACCCGGACCAGACTGGGTTCATGCCTAACAAATCCACAGCTTTTAATCTGCGAAGGTTATTCTTAAATATTCAACTTCCTGCTGATAACGCAGGCTATAGGGCGGTGGCATCTTTAGGCGCCCATAAGGCGTTTGACAGTGTGGAATGGGACTCTCTCTGGTTGGTTCTTGAGCAGATGGGTTTCGGTCCAGTATTTATATCATGGGTGAAGCTGCTCTATTCCTCCCCGGCGGCAAGAATCATGGTAAATGGAGAGCCATCAGAGAAATGTGTTCTAAATAGAGGGACACGGCAGGGCTGTCCCCTATCTCCATTTTTGTTTGCCCTGGCATTGGAGCCTTTAGCTGCTCATATTCGTAGGGCAGCTGGGATTAAGGGGTTTCAATTTGGGCCGGTGGAGGAAAAAGTTGCGCTTTATGCGGACGATGTCCTTTTGTTTCTCCGGGACCCCCTAGACTCCCTGAGTCAGGCAGTGTTGAAGGTTGAGGAATTTGGGAGATTGTCAGGGCTAAGTATAAATTGGGACAAATCCAACCTAACGATAGTCGACAGGGAGAATGTGGTGGACAGGGGAGTATTGGAGTGTACTAAATTGAGACTAGTTGATCAATTTAAGTATTTGGGGGTACAGGTTGCACTGCCAATAGAAAACTACATGAAACTGAATCTGATGCCGCTCCTGGCTAAACTTATGGTACCTTTACACGCCGCCACTGCAGGATGCATACAACCCGCTACAGGCTACAAATGTAGCTTGTCGCGCCAATATCGCCCGTAGTAGCGGCGTCTGAAGACGGGACAACACAGCCGCCTACAGATACCTCTGTATCCGTGCACTGCCCATAAACAGATGGCTACATCGCCGATTGTAGCGAGCTGTATCGGCGTGTAAAGAAGGAACAGAAGGGTTGTTCCTACCCCATGCTATGTAGCTGGGGCGTGACACAGGCTCCGGGTTTCCACGCCCCCTTCAGCGATCATTGGAGGAAGCTCCTGCGTTGCGATTGGTTGTCGCCGCACAGGGCGGCATATTTAAGGAGCTGACGAGTCACACTACACAATTGCTCGAGCGTCATGTATTAATCAGCCTCCTGCGATGCCTGGCCAATCATGGTATTATTGCTTTGTCCTATCAGCGTACGGACGTCTCGTAATCCACAATTGTGGCACGCCTATGTGCTGTCCCTGCTGCACCAGGTCCGCCCATATTAGATGGTTGTAGCGGTGTGTAAATGACGTACGATGGGCTACAGACGGCTACTTGAGACACCCGGCGATGTAGCTAGCTGTAGATGTAGCGTAGCGTAGCGCACCTTGTGGCGGCGTGTAAAGAGGGTGCGTTTCCCGTTGGTAACCGTTTGGGCGTGCTCGTGCACGTGAAGTAGCCGTTGGTATCCATCCTGCAGTGGCGGCGTGTAAAGGTACCATTAGGGATAAGACCCAGACTTGGGGCAGGTTGCATCTCTCGGTGGTGGGCAGGGCCAACCTGACTAAAATGATACTCATGCCTAAGCTCCTTTATGTACTTCACAACTCACCAATATGGCTTCCGGGAAGTATCTTCCAAAGGCTCAACTCCTTCTTTATAGACCTGGTTTGGGGGGGGGGGGGAAACAACCCAGGATTAAGCTGGAAATTCTGCAAAGGCCCAAGGAAGAGGGGGAACTGGCTTTGCCTAACCCCTGGATATATTTTTTGGCGTCTCAGAGTCAGCATCTGAGAGGCTGGTCTTCGGAGACGGGGTGGTTCAATACAGGCAGTACTGACTTATTTCATAGGAAGAAGCCCTCTGGTGCAGGGATTGGAGACCGGTAGATTTAGCTGGTTGGGAGGGAAGTTCCCCACTCTGTGTCTAATACATAAAACTTGGTCCACAGTGAAGAGAATAAGAGGAGTTTCTGGCCTGACTATATACACTCCCATTTGGATGAATGAAAAACTGAGTGAAGTATACAAACTTAGGGATTGGAAAGACTGGTGTACCGAAGGGATACAATACGTGACGCAATTACTAGTGAATCACCAATTGAAAGCGTTTGACATACTGAAGGAAGAATTTGGCATTCTAGAATTAGATAGATATAGATATCTCAGGATTCAAAATGCACTCAGAAGGCAGAGACGGGAAACTGGACTCCAGGTACAGAAAGATATAGTCCTTGATTATATTTGTATGGAGGGGACTAAGAGGGGGGTAATCACCAGTGTATATAAAGATATTCTACATACATTTCTGTTGAAGCATCCGGTGGGTACTCGGAGTAAATGGGAGGAGGAATTGGGGGTGCTGGAGGATGAGATTTGGGAGTTGGTTTTGGAGTATGTACCAAAACTATCACTAAGTGAGCCGGGACGGCTTTCGCAGTTTTACACCATTCACAGAATATACAGATCTCCTGAATTTTTATCTTGGATTGGGATGAGAGACACGTCAAAATGTCCAAAATGTAAGAATGAGAATGCATATTTATCACAGATAAGCTGCCGTGAACACACCTCGCGCATGCCCACTCGGCATCGCGAGGTCGGCAGTACACCCTAATGGGTGCACTGACGTGGGTAAAGCCGGATACGACGCGATTTTCGTCATAGATGCTTTACCACTCCTTTGATGACGCACACAGGCTCTCTGCTCTCTAGCACGCCCGTCGGGGCGTGAATAATTACCAAGCAGGCGGCGGGGAGAGGCAGCCTACCCTCCCGCCAATACTCGTTATAAAGCTGAATGTGTGTGGGCGGAGCCTAACATTGGAGTCGCTATTCGGACGAGTACGCGAGTATTGCATAGTACTCGTTACAAGTATAGCGAGTGCAGGTATTTTGATACTCACTCCCAGTTCTGGCATAATGCCACTAGTGATGAGCATGACAGATGGGAGGATTGCAGGACTCAGATCTGGCAATCATGTCCTACTAACATCAGCATCAGACCAGGGTCCTGCAAATTCTTTTCTACAATGAGTATCTGGTGAGTTTTTACCTCAGTATTTGTAAGGCCTCGTGCACACGTTCAGCATTTGGTGAGTTTTTATCTGTGTTTGTAAGATAAAACCAGGAGGAAAAGTGTAATAGAAACTCATCACCTCTTCCGTATTTATTATCCAGTCCTCGTTTTGGGTACAAATCCTGAGGTAAAAACTCACCAAATACTGACGTGTGCACACGAGGCCTTATAGATACTGAGGTAAAAAACTCACCAAATACTCGGCATGTGCACAAGACCTTATTGTCTACACCTAAGGGTAGAGGCACACTAGCGTATGTGTAATTGGAGTGATTTTGATGCATGACAGTGCTTAATGTGAGTGCTGCACCCATAGACTTTACAATGGGAAGTCTCCTGCGATATACGCTTGCAATCGCAGCATGTGCAATTTTGCACGCAGTTCACTGGAGGAAAAAGTGACCAATATGACCTGACTGATTGTTTATCATTGGTCCAAGTGCAATGCGAGATTTTCTCGCATTGCACTCACACAAATTTGACACCAGTGTGGCTTTACCCTAAGGCTCAGGATCATCATTCTGTCTGTGACCGGCTCTGTGTCCTTGTATAATTAGATCCCATATTCTTCTATTCTTTAACCTCACAGTTGCTTCCTTAATGTACGATGCATCCAGACCTGTCTCCGCACCTCCACACTGAAGAATGCAATGTCATCATTAATTTGCTGAAGCAATGCCATGTAGATGTAAGTATGACCCACCATGGAGTGAAGGAATTTACAGGGTACTGCGGCCACATTTTAGATTGTTGCTCTCCTTACACCTACACTTACACTAATCTACATTTGAAAAAAAAATTATTTTGACAAAAGTAATTTTGTAGATTTTATGATTTCAGATATGAAGTTTAAAAATATGCAATACATCAAATTGTTCTCACAAATGAGAGATATTTGATGTAGCCACGTGCACTGTTCAGTATTTGTTTCTCTCCTGGTTTTTGCCTATAGATACTGAGGTAAAAAACTCACCAAATACTGAATATGTGCACAAGGCCTTACAAATTCTGAGTTAAAAACTTGCCAAATGCTGAACGCGTGCACGAGGGCTAAAGGTACCGATTACATGGCATGACATTGGAACGATGTCAGCAACAGTCTCGTGGGCGTTTCCGATATCGTTGGTGAGCTGTCACACGTCTAGATATCGTGGCCAACTCGCCAATGATGTTGTGAGCAGGTATCGTTCGCACAAGCCAGCGAACGATACCGGCTCGTTGCTGTGAATGGGCGAAGTTGTAAACGACATCGTTATCGCAGTGTCACACACAATGATATAGCAGGTTGGCTGATTGTTGATCGTGTGGTTTGAGAACGTGTTCTCAAACCTGCGATCAGCGATCCAACGACTTATCGTAGTTGAATCTAAGTGTTACACAAACAACGTTCTAACGATGTCGCTGGAACGACTCCAATCCCGTGACGTGTCAGCGACATCGTTAACGATGTTGTGCCGTGTAACGGGGCATTTACAAGTACTGAGGTAAAAACCTCCCCACAAATCAACTGGAACTTGAGTGCCACGAGGCCTTACAGATACTGAGGTAAAAATTCCCCAAATACTGAACGTGTGCAGAAGGCCTTACAAATACTAAGGTAAAAACTCCCCAAATACTGATGTGTGCACGAGGCCTTACAAATACTGAGGTAAAAAACTCCCAAATACTGGACGTGCCACGAGGCCTTCACAGATACTGAGTAAAAACTCCCCAATATTTGAACGTGTGCATGAGGCCTAAAGTTGAGAATAAACCTCCGAAATTACTGAATTCTGCTATGATGTAGTATATTTTGAGTTTCAATCAAAGATAAATTACGTGTCAGGAGACCATTTCATCTGATGTACTCAAAAATATGATTTAGGCAGGCGTCAATACTGAGGTAAAAACTCACCAAATACTGAACCATGTGCACGAGGCCTTACAAATACTGAGGTAAAAACTCACCAGATACTGAACGTGTGCACGAGGCCTTACACATACTGAGGTAAAAACTCAACAAATACTGAACCTTGTGCACGAGGCCTTACAAATACTGAGGTAAAAACTCACCAAATACTGAACCATGTGCACGAGGCCTTACAAATACTGAGGTAAAATCTCAACAAATACTGAACCTTGTGCACGAGGCCTTACAAATACTGAGGTAAAAACTCACCAAATACTGAACCATGTGCACGAGGCCTTACAAATACTGAGGTAAAAACTCCCCAAATACTGGACGTGCGCACGAGGCCTTACAAATACTGAGGTAAAAACTCACAAAATATTGAACGTGTGCATGAGGCCTAAAGGTTGTGAATATCTGCAGTCATGAGAAATTCTGAATTACTGCTATCGTGTAGTATATTTGTTTCATGCAGAAGAGTTATGTAAATTTTACTTGTCAGGGAGACATGTTCTCTTGGACGCTCTGGAATAATTATTATAGGCATGGACGTAATTACAATGGTGCAAGGATTGCAATCGCACTTGGGCCCTGGACCTTTACGGGCCCCAAAAGTCCATTTCACCCATATAGAAAGACCAATGGTATTTAGGATTTGCAGTAATTGGGGGCCCCTTTGGAGCTTTTGCATTGGAGCCCATGAGCTTCAATTTACTGCCACTGATTGGGGTTGTTGAGCTAAACGCCAAAGCTGACACTGTCTCCTACCATTCGTCCCCTGTCTCAGGTTTTCAGCACGTCCTGTACATTTTGTGGTACCAAGGGGTGTTTTCTCATCACCTAGTATTATGCCAAAATATACATGATACGCTTTACATAACAGAATACTGAACTGTTTGAGTGTTGGATGACCTATTCAACAAAACAAAATTTGCAGCGACTTGTGAGCCTCTTGAATGACTGAACGCTGCCATCTGTTTACCCACTGCTTAAGTAGCCATAAAATCCCGACCCCGGCAGTATTTAACTTCTTATTAAACAGTCTTCCTATTAGTTGCACCATTGTATATTCAGTAGTTTTTTGCATATTCAGAATATCTGAATTATATAATCAAAATTATATATAATATACTGTAAGCAGGTTGGTAAACAGCATTTTGCTGAGAAATTGGACATGACTGGAGGAAACATGAGATTTTTTTTATTCAGCACCTACCAAAATCAATAAAGATCACATGTTCTCTTGTAGCCGTACAATTGATGTCGATTCGTTAGATTACGCACTCTTACGGCCTGCTTACCTCTAGTCAATCACAGTTGTAGCGGTCCATTGACTTAAAAACAGAGCTCTGGATTTGCAGGCGGCATTAGGAAGCTGAGATGGGCATTGGCCTTTAAATGCCACTTCACACGCTACGATATAGGTGAACGATATCGTTAGCTATGTCACGTGACCACGATCCTTCCGACATCGTTAGTGCGTTGCCACACGCAAGGATATCGTTAACTATGCGAAATTCGGCAATCGCACCAGCTACTTGGAGACGAACGAATGAACGATGTTACAAAGCAGCAGGAATAGGAGAATTATGAACGACATCATTCAATAAGGTGTCACATTGAACGATGTTGCTTGCTCAGAGAACGTTAATTGGACGACGAATGATAGATTTGAGGTCAGGATCTCAAATTTTTGATGAACGATCCAACGATTTATTGTTTCAAGATTGTTCATTTACACGCAACGACACACAAACGATAATGTTTGAACGATCACAACTTCATGACGTTTCAATGATACCATAGCGTGTGAAGTGGCCTTAAGGTTGCATCTTAAGAAGCTTTGCCCAGGTGTCCTGAGATAGAATGATTGTTCTTCTTTGGGGGTGAGGTGTCTACTTGAAATGACAGAGGTTACATTGTTGTGTTCTCATCTTTCTGCAACTTCTGACAATGTTGATGATTTTCCCTGAAGATCTGGGGAAAGCCCCTAGTAATAGTGAGGTGCTATCACAAGTTGAGCTCTGCTACATCTGTATGTTCTTACAAAGATCTCAAATGATTTCTCTTACATTCTTTCAGAACAAGTTTCTGAAATTTTTTGGACAATGCAATGATATTGACCGAGTGATGAGAAAGTGTCTAAGGAAGGAGGTGAGAATGAAGGACTTTTTCTTTTTGTTTCTTCATACTTCATAAATCAAACTGTAGAGAGAAACATACACGACCTTAGATAAGATTAGCAGTGAAGTCATTCATAGACATGAAAGTTTACCTGGGCAGTCAACATTTCGAGGGATAATCCGGGATCTGCTCACTTCTGCTGATGGCGCAACGTCTACAAATGTCTGCCAGTTTGTGTGGGTGAATATACTGCACACCTACATCCATTACGCTTCTGTAGACATCCAGTAGTTAGGTGAGCAAGGGCTGGGATTACTACAGTAAAAGGAAGCAATCATCAGAAAGAGGATTGTTCAGGATTTTGTATTAAATGCATTAAAAATTGCTTGTAAATAAATATCACAATCTGTATTAAAAATGCCTTGAAACGTTTTCTCTCTCTTTATTCTGGCATTCGGCAAATGTTAATAATTATGGTAATCCTAATTGACCTGAAACAGGAAAGGCTTTTTCTGATTTCATGTCAGATAGTGATAAAAACCTGCATATGTGTCTTATTATATAAGGCCGGGTTACACATAACGATGTGCCAGTGACCCGACCAATGATTGGAATCGCTGGCACATTGTTATGTGATCGCTGGTGAGCTGTCAGGCAGGCATACTCGCCGGCGATCACCCAGTACTGCGCTGACACCAGAAGGTCATTATGATCGTTCAGGGTCTCGGGCGCAGACTGGGGATCGCTGGTCGTTGCCCCTGTCACACATGCCGATGCATGCTGGACAGTGGCAGACCAGCAACCAAAAAATGTTCCTGGCCATTCTGCAGCGATCAGCAAACTTATCACTGGTCGCTGCGGCATGTCACATGCAGCGACGTCGCTGCAACGTCTCAAAACCTGTGACGTTGCAGCAATATCATTAGCAATATCACTGCGTGTAACGGAACCTTTAGTATGTATGTGTGTGTGTGTGTGTATGTATGTACATGTAAAATGTTGCCAGTAAGGCTTTTGGAATGATTTGTAGGAGGCAGAAGACAAAAGCAAAAAAAAGGTATTTGCCTGGTCCTGAAGTGGTTAAGATGGGGCTGATCTGCAATGCCAGACACAGACAATGGGCAAGGAGAGGCTGATTTTGGAGAAATCCCCTCTTTCTAATCCCACACATGCATTTTACCATTAGATCATTGTGTTTTGTTGTTGCGACTTCTCCTCCTATCTCCCGTAATTCATTTAACTTTTTTTGCTTTACAGTATGAGGACAAAAGAGCAGAAAGCCGCGCCAGGGCGGAAAGGATGAAAGAGAAATTGCTGGAGGCCAGAAAGGCGGAAAATTAAGAGATGCCCCTTACTTGCCAACCAACTATGTATCTATTATTCCAAAACCTTATCAAACATGCTTTGTATTTATTAAACAGCCAAAATAAAAAGAGCTTTCTTTTTTTTTAGGAAAATTTATGTATTTATATAATTTTTTCTTTTTAATGAAATAAATCGAGAAAGCATCTCAGCGTACCACAGGTACATAGTTTTTTGTTTTTTTTTCTTTTTTTTTTATAAACATATATACCGTATAAGCCGAGTTTTTCAGCCCAAAAATTGGGCTGAAAAGTACCCCCCTCGGCTTATACGCGAGTCAGTGCGGGGGCTGCTGTATACAGCGGTATACAGCAGCCCCCGCATCCCCAGTAATGCAGGGCCCCCCCCCCTCATGCTCCGGTCACCTGTAAAGCAAATTATACTTATCAGTGTCCCGCTGTCCGCGCCTGCCGCTGCCGACATCGCGATCCTCCATCTTCATGCGTCTTCCTGTTCCTGTGTTCGTCGCTGCCAATGACGTCATTACCGGCGCCGAACACAGGAAGTCGGAAGAGGACGCATGAAGATGGAGGATCGCGATGTCGGCAGATGCGGGCGCGGACGGCAGCGGGACAATGATCAGTATAATTTGCTTTACAGGTGACCGGAGTCAGGCTGGGGGGGCCCTGCATTACTGGGGCTGCCTGTATACTACCACTGGGGCTGCTGTATATAGGGGCTGCTGTATACACCAGTGGGGCTGCAATACCACTGGGGCTGCTGTATATAGGGGCTGCAATACTACTGGGGCTGCTGTATACACCACTGGGGCTGCAATACCACTGGGGCTGCTGTATATAGGGGCTGCAATACCACTGGGGCTGCAATACTACTGGGGCTGCTGTATACACCACTGGGGCTGCAATACCACTGGGGCTGCTGTATATAGGGGCTGCAATACCACTGGGGCTGCAATACCACTGGGGCTGCTGTATATAGGGGCTGCTGTATACACCACTGGGGCTGCAATACCACTGGGGCTGCTGTATATACCACTGGGGGCTGCTGTATATCATACTGCTGGGGCCTGTATACCACTGCTGGGGGCTGTATACCTGTGCTGGGGTCCACCCTCGGCTTATACGCGAGTCAATAGATTTTCCCAGGTTTTGGGGGCAAAAGTAGGGGGGTCGGCTTATACACGGGTCGGCTTATACACGAGTATATACGGTATTCTGTTTGTCATAAGAAAATGACATATTGCTTATATCATGTAAAAGGGGCTAGGTGGAGACTATGAAAAAAGTGAGCAAACTGAACCACTATTCAGGGTTCCAGGGGCAATGGAGAAGAGATGCCAAGGGGAAAGCCGTTTGAAGGCCAGACATGTCCAGCTGCAAAATCGGAAGTATCCACTGTAAATCGAGGTTTGAAAGACATTGTCAGCTAGGCCCTGGGGAAAAGTGGATTACCCAAAATGGGATACATAGAAGTAGATTGCAGGATAACATGGACTCTTACCCAGGGGAAGTGTACAACAGGCACAGGTAGACCTAATTGTGGGGGGACGGGGGGGGCTGTTTTAAGTGACCAGGGATGAGTCCAACCAGGGAGACTCCATGAGAGGGGCATTTATAAAGCTTTCCTGGTACTGTTCCTACACTAGTACAGGATTCTAGAAATTCGGAGGCTATGTAGTAGGATCTGAAATCGGGCAAGGCTATACCGCCTGAGGATTTCCAATAATACAATATGGTTCTTCTAATAGGGGGAGGGGGTTTACCAGACCATATAAACTTGGTTTCAACCAATACAAGACTCCTAAATAAGGAAGAGAGGTCCCCAATAGAAAGAGCTGGTATGACATTCAGGATCCAAGGAACAATGTTCATTTTAAATATCACGCTTCTACCAAACCGCGTAAGAGCATTCCTCGTCCATCTGAAGTAGTTCTCAAGCACTGATTGGAGTTGTTTTTAGGGAGTTCAGTAACTATGTGAAATTTACATCTCTTGGTAAAAGGATCCCCAGATATTTTAAAGCTGAGTTAGCCACTTAAAACTAAAGGTGGTTTTCAAGGGTGCGTAGATGGATAAAGGGATCTTACTAAATGATGCTTCTGACTTGGAGAACTTGATTTTGAGATTCGACAGAATGTTGTATATGCAAAATTCTATCGTCAGACTTGGCAGAGAGATGGCTGGTTAGTGATAAAAAAGTAGCTCCTATGTGTAGGCTGCAATCTCGTGAGGAGAATCTCGAATACAAGGACCATAATGTTAGTGCTAGACCAAATCCTCCTGCGGAAAGGCTCCATCATAATCAGAGGCGACAGCAGGCAGCCTTGGCGGGTACCATTATAGGTCTCCATTTACCTTCACACTGGCTTTGTATAGAAGGCTGAAATCCAACATGGCATATTATACTAGACCTAAACCACGGAGTGCCTCATTCATGAAAAACCAATTTACCCAATCAAGGGCAATTTTGTATTTTTAATAAAGATTATAATACGGATAGAAAAAAAAAACAATTGGTGCATTTATTTGTTTACTTTTTTTAAAGACATGTCCTGATAACACATTCCCTTTAGATGAACATATATCTAGTGTAGGACATGTGAGGACTGTCCATGCTGGGTAGCACTAGGTAAAGAACACAGCAGACTATTTATAAAGACACATGTACATAACTTTGGCTTTATAGGTGGTAGTATGTGTTTTGCACAAAATGCGCCAGGAGGGGTGGCCTGATTAGAGATCCCATGCTCCAAAATTTTCAGAGGAAACCAACCAACACAAAAATGGTAGAAACGTAAAGGGATTTCCCTCCTCTTACATTTTTATCTTATCGATGGGATACAACAGAAATGTATAGTAGATGCAGATCTGGACAGAAAAGGAAAAATTGACACGTTGCAGAACTGAAACTCGCACTGCAGGTCAGTTTATACCGAGTAAAAAAGAAGTGCAGTGGGCGCGAGGTTTCTATAACTCCATCCACTTTGATCAAATTTAAGAATATGCAGTGTTAAAAAAACACCTAAAACTCTTCATGGGAACATAGCCTAAAACTCATATGGCGATCCATCCATTCTGTGCTTGGTAGTGTATGTCATCGATATGGCATTGCCATGGAAGGGAGAACTATTGAATATAAATGATTAAAAAACCCTTGCCTTTGAAAGTAGAGATAAGCGCACCTTTCCAACTGTGGGTTCGGGTGGTGTAGTCAAACGTTTTGGTGCACTGTTCGTGACCCTGAACCTCAATGGAAGTTTCTGATTGGCAGTTCAGCTCTCCACTCACATACAGCCAGTCATACGTAAAACACTTTCAGGGGTGGGAGGGCAGTTTTTTTTCACATTAAGTTTGGACACACCCAAAAACTTTTTTTAAGCAGCCAGTCAAACACTGCACACGGCTCACTTGGTGCCAAGCACTGGCTGTACCCGACGGCAACGATGTACTCTCCAGTGATTTCAAACATAAAGCACCCCAGCTCCGAACCTGAACAGGTTTGCTCAACACCGGTAAGTTCGGTGACTGGAACCGAACCTTGAAAGTTTGCTTATCTCTATTTGTGAGTGAAATGAGCATTTTGGGGCAAAATCTTCACATTTCAGCCAAATGTCATCTCTTCCCTTCTGAATTCTGCCAATAGCTTAGACCACAAATGAAGCATTGCCGTAATCAGTAGAAACTGTGGGAGTGATTTTTCAATTTTCACCTCTTGTGAGACCAAAGAAAAACTATGGTAACTAAAATGAAACCTTATTAGAAAAAAAAAATAATTTTGCATTTCACGACCCAATTTTGAATAAATTCTGTAGACTGCCTATGGGGTGAAATAGCTCAGTAAACTCATGAATAAGATCCTTGAGGGGCTGGGATTTCAAAAAAAGGATCTTCTTTGGGTCTAGATCTTATTTCGCCATTTCCAAGTCATCTCTAAAACCCAACATATTGTCTTCACTACATCCTAAAAATAGGAGGCACCAAACCAAAAAAAAATTTGCAAAAAAAAAAAAATAATAATTGCATTTTCAAATTTCATATTGACATTGCTATAATTCCTGTGAAACACAAAAGGTTAACAGTTCCTTTTCTAATAAATTTTAGGGGTAAAGATTTTAAAATTTAGTTTAAAATATATATATACCGTATATATATATATATATATATATATATATATATATATATATATATATACTGCATATAAACATTACAAATTTTAACTTTTTATAAATTTTAGATTTTTTTTTATCGATCATAATTTACAACCAAACAAGATATTAAATAAACTATTTAAAAAGTTAAAACATTCCTAAATAATCACCTCTGTAAGGTGACACATTCTGGATTCCGAAGATCAGACCCTGTCCTAAAATTTATACCTGGCCCTATCCATAAGGGGTTTGGCCCTCGTAGAAATGGATTTTTAGGAACTTGTACTGTTAAATTTAGCTGTAAAATAAGAACAGATCCATCAACAGTTTGTCTCTATGTAGTGATGTTCACATACAGCACAAAAAAACTGAAAAAGTTTTCACTCTTCTCTGTCTAACGGGTAAAAATAGTGCATCTACAGACTTTATTCACTAGACTGAATTAAAAAAAAAACACCTTAAAACACTGATTATTTTAAACTCTGCTTAGGCTGGGGCTACATGTTTCGCTCGGTGCCGCTGCTGCATTACAGTGCAGGACAAGTGAATGAGGTCACATTGCGACCATGTGTGTACAGTGACGAGCAAGTAGCAGGAAGTCCAGCCTCGTTGGATTTTTTGAGACTTGCTTGTCGCAGCGCTCTCAGGTCCTACTCACTTGTGTTGTGCTGCAATGTGGCAGCGGCACAGAGCAAAACATTGTTACCCAGCCTTATTGGATCAAACAAGGAAGTTCTAATGCCGTTGTCCTTGCACTGTTTCGCCTCGCCCTCTTGGCAGGGATGCTGAGAGACTCGCCACTACAGCCAAAGTGTGCACTCCCCTTTGCTCCTCTTCTGGTCTCCAATCATCATACAGATTTCCTGGCAGGGCCCTTAGGGCGCACATACGTACTCCCCGCCTTTTAAAGGGACAGTGCACAATCCAAAAGTGTTCCCAGACTATGGCTGAGAGACACTGGTAAGGCACCTTAACCTGTAGGGAGGTGCCTGAGCCATCAGGTCTGAGCAATTGGGTTCCAAGGGTTCCTGTACCTGCTAGTACTCTAGTCCGTTGTTTCAGTCTCCAATTCTGTTTCCTGCTGATCACTGTGGTCCGTCCTGCCAGTCGTTAGTACCCGTTCTGTCCTACTTGCCATCCCATACATGTGTCCCTGACCCTCCGGTCAGCTGCTGCAGAACCTGGTGTCTAACTGCAGCTCAGTCAATCCTCACCATCAGTGTCTGTGGTGAACACCTGGTAGACTCTTACAATCCAACGAACGCAAAGGTAGTGGAGTTCAAGTGCGTTTCAACAAGACTGTGCATTTTTACCAGATTATTAAACAATACTCCATACTCCATGTAGCTATATGATTCAAATTAAAGGGTCAGGGAGGTTATACCCCCCTATAGACCCCATGCCTCCACAAGCAAACTACAAACCAACGAACAAAAAGGTAGTGGAGTTCAAGTGCGTTTTAATAAGACTGTGCATTTTTATTAATACAGGAAACCATATATGCCTCTAGGGCAACAGAGTTCAGGCAGTTCGGTATCTTAACTGACAATTGCAGATGGAAATATTACAACACCCAAGGTAACGTTGTGGTAATTGCATTATATACAAAAAGCTGCAGTAAACAAATTATATCATAAAATAACACTAGTGCCCATATTCCACATGGCATACCCCATGATTAAGCACTGAATACCGCCAATGCGAAACACGTGTAGGGGGTCAGCCTGCCGGGGATCCCGGTCCCCATCCCACTTGCCTGACACAACAGCACTTTATGGTAACCTGTAACCTTGTAACTATTTGATATTGTTAACATGCAATCTATAATGGATATATAGGCTTAACCGTGAACGCTGCAGCACTTTACCATTGTAAACACATGAATATGTGCAATATGGGCACTAGTGTTATTTTATGATGTGATTTGTTTACTGCAGCTTTTTGTACTCATGCAATTACTGTAACGTTACCTTGGTGTTGTGATATTTCCATCTGCAATTGTCAGTTAAGATACCGAACTGCCTGAACTCTGTTGCCCTAGAGGCATATATGGTTTCCTGTATTAATAAAATTGCACAGTCTTATTAAAACGCACTTGAACTCCACTACCTTTTTGTTCGTTGGTTTGTAGTTTGCTTGTGGAGGCATGTGGTCTATAGGGGGGTATAACCTCCCTGACACTTTAATTTGAATCATATAGCTACATGGAGTATGGAGTATTGTTTAATAATCTGGTAGGCACTTGGTTACGCCCCTCCAGGGTAAGCCTGGTCGTGCAAAGGGGGGCCACATCAACGTACATGACAATTGTTTTTTGGGTGATCTTTTATCTGGCAATCGGAATCAGAGTTTATATGCTACATATTTTAAAGTGAATCAGGAGAAAATTACTTTTCAAACCAAGCAAGAAATCTAGGGTGCACCTCTTCCTACTTAATTAGTGCCTATCTCTGCCCTCCT
This sequence comes from Allobates femoralis, assembly GCA_033576535.1. NCBI lineage: Eukaryota > Metazoa > Chordata > Amphibia > Anura > Aromobatidae > Allobates > Allobates femoralis. Next base: position 86,545,568 of record JARQOC010000010.1, read on the forward strand.
CTTGCTTGATTGACAGCTATGGCTTTAGAGTAGCCAGAAAAGGGCAGCAATAGATGGAAAACAAGCAGCTGTGAGGTGAGGTGCCATGTCAAGAGTTACACCTGGTTCCGGAGCGTGGTGTGGACAGTCATTTTCTGCTGACAGATTTCCCTCAAGATTATTGATCGGAATAAGATCAATGACCATAAACTGACAACAGATAATAAAAATCAGATGTTTGACTATGGCCTTTAGGCTACTGTGGCACCCCATGGGTTAATGTGCCACAGTGACATCACATGGGTTCCCTCCCCACAACACACTGACAAACACTAGCACCTCTGGGCCAGGAGGGGGAGCACAACCTGCTCTCTTAAATACTCCAGCTCATGAGGAAGTGCAGGCCTAGTGAGGGTCTGAGGAACAGGAGAACTACAGACTGAGGAACAAGTCTGAGAGCCTGAGAGCCATCCTTATTCGCCCCAGAAGAGCGCACAGAACGGACACCGGATCCGGCACGGTGTCTGGCACCCACAGCACAGTGAATCCAGGAGTAGTGGAGCCTTTAGACGACCACAGTACCAGCGCAAAGCAACACGGAGGGGTCAGCACAGCACAGAGGACTCAAGTTGCCTAGCCAAGTGTTACCAGCAGAACAGAGAGACAGTGAGACAGTCCCAGCAGCTCAGCTAGAAGCAGCAGCCAGGACACACACACACAGCGCAGCACGAGGAAGCTGATGACCCGGACAGGGTGGGAGGAAAGCCTAGCCCCAGTACAGACTCTGTGGACTATAATCTGCAACAACATCTGCAGTAAAGCTTTGGAAAACAGCAAAACTGTGAGTCTGTGTATTGATTGCAACCTTTGCCCTACATCCAACAGCAGAGAGGTCCCACCTGAAGAGCTACAAGCCTGTCAGCTCTGCACACAGGCTGGAAGAAAGCTGCAGCATCAGGAGAGTAGGAAAATTGCCTCTTTTACTACAAAACGTGAGTGTGTGTTCTTTAACCTCGCTCCATTATCTATATCCATTATAGACTATACCATCACTGCCCTGGGGAATAGAGTTCTACCCACTGGAACTATTCCATCTGCGCTGCCATTACACCATCCCCGGAGGTTCTGCAGCGGCGGCCCCATCACTGGCCGCACATAGTGGGTGGCGTCACGATAGACTATTCTCCCCTGTAAATACGCCCTTTTATTTGCCAGGGCCCGGGACACGGTCCTGACCAGGACCACCCGTGACTTCCCCAATAGTAGACACGGTCCGGTACCGAGTACCCTCGTCCCGGTGCGCTCGACACTACATTCAAAGGTGGTCAAATTACTGGTGAATTACAGTGCAGTACATGGAGATGGCGTCTTCTAAAACCTACACACACAGGGAAAAGGCTCTGTGCCGAGATCAGAGCATGCTTCAGGCTGCGGCTCATGCCTATGTTAGACTGTATTTTACCATTTACAATGAAAAATCTGCGACAATAAATATGTGTGATGTCCGGTCTAAAGGCCCAGTTACACACAGATAATTGTGCAGAGATTGATCACTGGCTGCAGTGAAATCATGGACACATTGTTCTATTTGTACACAGCAACAAGATACAACAATGTGTCCATGATTTCACTGCAACCAGAGATCAATCTCTGCACAATTATCTGTGTGTGTAACTGGGCCTTAAGCCTAACTTGGATGAACTTTCTGGAGGAAGATCCTCATTGTGGCCTGATGATCACTGACGCTCCCGACATGACTCATCTACTGCAGGAAATCCACCGACCAGAGCGACCTGCCACAACCGACATCCTAAGCGGCCCCAATTCTACTGGGAGCAAAAGAGGACAACTTTCATCATTTGCGGCATCTACGTTACCTTCCCTGACACTACTACATCTGTGTTCTGGAGAAAAGATAAACTTTTTTTATTTGAGAATGAGGGTTAATTAGTGATGAGCGAATAGTAGGATACTGGGGTTTGGGTTAGTTTAACTGAATACTATGACCTGTTTCAGTGTTACTGAGTCAAAAGTAGAAAATGAGCAGCACCACTAATGATAGAAGAGTATCAACGGGGTGCTCACCATGCCAACAAAAACAGTATGTAAGGGGAGAAAAGATATTGGCATATGTAGGGAGCACACCACAATATAATTGAATGTAAAAGAACAACAAAGTTTTATTAAACAACTGTGAGACACACAATATAAAATCACTACCCCCTTGGTTGTTCATGATTCCCTTGATTACAGTCACACAACATTTTACACCTATTGTTATTTATCAACCATACTTGGGAATAGTGCAATATATATATATTGCTTTGTATAGTGGTTGCTATATTATTTATAGTATTCTGCCAATCTCATTGCACCTTATAAGTGAATATTCTTTGCACAAGATAGATTCTGCATTGTATAATCCAGCTATTACTTGCTATCTGTACTGGTGATTGTGGTAATTCCCCTCTGTTATCAGTAATTATTTTCCTCGCATATTCTGTTTTGAGGAATGATGGGCCCCATGTCTATTGTATGTTTATTTTAAGTGATTTTATATTGTATGTCTCACAGTTGTTTAATAAAACTTTGTTGTTCTTTTACATTCAATTATATTGTGGTGTGCTCCCTGTTTCAGTGTTAGTCTCAAATTACTAACCTAATGCAAGTCAATGAGGAACGCAAATATTTTTCAGGGAAATGTCCCAGGAAATTGCTTCAATTTCCCATTGACTTGCACTAGGTTTGTTATTTGTGATGAATAGTGGAACAGTTCAAAGTGTTCATTTAGACTAATCCAAACCTGAATATCTTAATATTAGCTCATCATCACTAGTAATTAGAAATTGGACTAGATTAAAACTTAAAAGTAACTTTTTTTTAATAATGTTATCCAGCATGGAAAGTTATGAAACATTTAAAAAAACTTTATAAGATTTGTCTTCAGTCCTGTAAAAAAAATGTATGTAACTGGCTTCCAAATCCCGTTTTTTCCCCAGTCTACTTTCATGTCTTCATCTGCAATTATATCAGAATGTTCTCATGTGGAGAACAGATGATGGCAGTGAGGTGTGAGCTCAGCTCCAGGGTCACTAACTCTGAAGATACACAGATGCAGGAGATTGTCCTGATAAGCAGAACACTCAGATGAGGAGACAGGAGCTGCCCCATCACTGTCATCATCCATACTCCTAATGACCCAACAGTGACATCATCTGTACTCCTTATGACCCATCACTGCCATCATCTGTACTCCTTATGACCCATCACTGCCATCATCTGAACTCCTTATGACCCATCACTGCCATCATCTGTACTCCTTATGACAGATCACTGCTATCATCTGTACTCTTAATGACCCATCACTGCCATCATCTGTACTCCTAATGACCCATCACTGCCATCATCTGAACTCCTAATGACCCATCACTGCCATCATCTTTACTCCTAATGACCCATCACTGCCATCATCTGTACTCCTAATGACCTATCACTGCCATCATCTGAACTCCTAATGATCCATTACTGCCATCATCTGAACTCCTAATGACCCATTACTGCCATCATCTGAACTCCTAATGACCCATTACTGCCATCATCTGTACTCCTAATGATCCATCACTGCCATCATCTGAACTCCTAATGATCCATTACTGCCATCATCTGAACTCCTAATGACCCATCACTGCCATCATCTGTACTCCTAATGACCCATCACTGCCATCATCTGTACTCCTTATGACTCATCACTGCCATCATCTGTACTCCTTATGACCCATCAATGCCATCATCTGTACTCCTTATGACCCATCACTGCCATCATCTGTACTCCTAATGACCAATCACCGCCATCATCTGTACTCCACACGAGGACGTGCTTATATCTATACAGCAGAAAGCGGGGAAATAGACTGGGGAAATGCAGGGGTCTGGAAGCCATTTGATTTCACAGAAATGAAGAAAAATCCTCTAATAAAGTGTTTTGCAAAGTTTCATAATTTTCCATGTTGGATAATCTATTATATAATCACGAATGGGTTTTTTGCCCCTTTTGAGTCCGCTCACGCTGCGAGTCAGCGTGGTCATGTAGATACGCCCGAAGCATTGGCCGCGCAGCGGCCATTGCGAGCAGTTCTAAGGCGACTCGCTATGCCCGCGCAGCGGCCAAGGCGAGTCGCCTTAGCAGCGCGAAGCATTGGCCGCGAAGCGGCCATTGCGAGTCAGAGACTCGCTCTGCTAGAATCCCGATGCATGTGCATCGGGCACCCAGCTAGTATTATATATTATGGTACCTTTACACGCCGCTACCGAGGGTTAGAAACCACCGGGTGTCGGAGACAATTGTAACTTGTACCTTCAAAACACCGCGAGGTAGCGTCAAGTAATTCAGGTTGTTGCCACCGGTCTCTTTGGACACCTGTCTTTCAGCCTTGCTCAAAAACAAGCAGGTGTAAACTCTATGGTAGCGGCGTGTAATCGGGGCACAGGTACGGTTTTTGAGTTACCTGGGGTGTGCTACAGCGTCATGTATACCATGCCCCATCTGCTATCATTGGAGGGGAGTACTGTGTACCCATTGGCTGTCCCTGTACAGGGCGGCATATTTAACGAGATGACCAGTCACTACACATTTGCTATAGCGTCATGTATTAGGCAGCCTCCCTGCGCTGGCTGGCCAATCATGATGTTATTGCTTTGTCCAAGCACTGTACGAGCGTCTCGTAATCCACAACTCTGGCACGCCTATGTGTTGTCCCTGCTGCCCCAGGTCCGCCCATATTCCCTTGTGGTAGCGGCGTGTAAATGAGGGAAGGTACTCTACAGAAGGTAACCTGCGGCACCCGTCGGTGCTTCCAGGAATCGAAAAAACCTACTGTGGAGCACCTTGTAGGGGCATGTAATTGCGGTATCAGGTACCGTTAGGAACCGTTGAAACGTGCGCGTGCACGTGCGACACCCGGTGGTTTCTAACCTTCGGTAGCGGCGTGTAAAGGTACCATAAAAAGTTGCTTTTAACTTTTTGTCTGGTCTCATTTCTAATGGCCCCTCATTCTCATACACATACCTCTTTGTTTGCAGGCTGAGTTTACAATTTTGCTGTAGTCGAAGATGAATGTGTCATACATTATGTGTAGAGCTGTCTGCAAAACAAAAGAGGAACATAATAAAAAAGGATAAATGGGAACACTAGGATAGCTCAGCGCTGCAGAACACCGAGTTATGTCACACTTTACTCCTCTATTCCCATAGCAACCTTGCCCACACAGCGCAAAGACAGATTTAATATCACAAATACAGAAGAAAAAGCAGTAGGTGTTAAAAGGGTCATCTGGTTTACAAAAAATTTTCAAATAGCCTTTTAGGAACTCTTTCATTAATGGATGAGGGCTTTATTCTTGACCAGTACATTATTGTCCGAGCATAAAACCATAGTTAATGCGCTGGCGGACCCAATTGTGTAATGCTTTATTTCTCCAGTGGGGGCACTGTAGGAGACTGAACACTTAAGATTCCACCCCACCTCCCAACCTATCCATCTGCATCAACGACTGCGCCCTCTCCCCAGTCCCCCAAGCCAAGTGCCTTGGGGTAATTCTTGACTCCTCCCTATCCTTCAAGCCCCACATCGAGGCCTTCACCACATCCCTCCGGCTCCAGCTCAAGAACATCTCACGGATCCGCTCCTTCCTCACCCACGACACCGCTAAAACACTCATCCATGCTCTTATCATCTCCCGCCTTGACTACTGCAACCTCCTTCTCAATGGCCTCCCGCTAACTCCCTCACACCTCTCCAGTCTATCCTCAACTCTGCTGCCCTACTAATCTACCTGTCCTCACGCTACTCCCCTGTCTCCCCCCTCTGCCAAGCCCTTCACTGGCTCCCTGTCTCCAAGAGATCCCAATTCAAAACACTAACCATGGCGTACAAAGCCATACACAACCTGGCCCCACCATACATCTCCGACCTGGTCTCCCGATACCTACCCTCACGCAACCTCCGCTCCTCCCAAGAACTCCTCCTCTGCTCCCCCCTCATCACCTCTTCTCACAACCGAGTCCAGGACTTCTCCCGGGCATCTGCCTTACACTGGAACTCCCTGCCCGAACACATCAGACACTCTCCTACCCTGAGTAGCTTCAAGTGTCACCTGAAGACTCACCTATTCCGTCAAGCCTACAACCTGCCATGAGACCCAGGCGACCGCCCCATACCTGACATTCCCCCATCCTACTGTATCCTAACCCGCCCCTCTTAGACCGTGAGCCCTCGTGGACAGGGTCCCTGCCCCTCCTGTACCTGTACGTCCTGATCGCCTAGATTTAGTGTACTTGTTCCTGTCTCCCTCATCCTCATGTAAAGCGCCATGGAACCTAATGGCGCTATATAAATAAATAATAATAATAATAATTCACACGGGCCAATAATTGGTAAAGCAGGATTTATAGGAACATATGCACATGATGCAGATTAGATCATGAGCGTGCAAACCTCTTGTTGATAAGCTGATTGGATTGTTAGGGTGGAAACACACTATCCTACTTACATTCGAGTCTCTCGGACGAGACTCGAATCAGTGACCCTGAACGGCCTCTCTATCTCTGGGCGGGAGTGTCAGCTGCTTATGTTTTTGTGCAGCATCACACTCCCTTTCAGAGATGGAGAGGCCATTCAGGGTCCCTGATCTGAGTCTCCTCCGAGAGACTCACATGTAAGTAGGATAGTGTGTTTCCACCCTTAAAATCATTGTTGTTGAAAGGAGAAGTGCTGCTGACCACATACATGCTGTGTAGGCACTGACAGATCATATAAAGTCATTCTGGACCATAAACAAGTACTGATTGACAGATTGACTTATATATAGATGATCAGCCCTATATAGGGACCCAGGTCCCACCCAGATTACAACCATTTATTGAGGAGACATTAGAAGCAGAAGGACAAGGGAGACTTAGCGTTAAACCTGGGGAGGGTAAGCAAACGTTACCAGGGGACAGAATTTTTCTGAAACCAGAAAACTCTTTTAATTATACAAAATAGCTTCTGGAAAAAAATCCAAGGTAAGTGATTCACTCAAGGGCCTAGGGAGACTCGGTACCTGGGCGTGGAGTCTCAGGGATGTCACCAGTGTCCCGCCCGGACCCGTGGCCCTAGTGAACAGCCTAAACATTGGGGGATGATTAAAGGGGAATAAAAGCTTGTAAGTTTATCATGACGCCACCTGTGGTTTCTGTTGAATGCACCAGCGCTGCTGTGGGCCTCTGGGGGTGATGGTCGGGCAGCTTGGTTGGTGATATAGCTCCTCATAGGTGGAGCAAGGTCCTCGGGGCTGTGGTGAGGTGACCGGGATTGCAGCAGGGAGTTGGCTGTGCTGCCAGGCAGCTGTGGCAGTCTTTGTGCTGGACAGGGTTAGGGACTGAGGAATTGATCAAGTCTCAGGGAAGGGGGGAAGGGGTGGTGCTGTCACTGGATATTTACCTGAGAGCTGGTTTAGTGCAAAGGAGTGGAGTGTCTGCAGTGGCGTAACTTCAGGCCCAGGGGCCCCGATGCGAAAGCTCCAACGGGGCCCCCAATTATTGGAAATCTTTAATAGTATTAGTCTTTTTCTATAGGCCAAAGGGACTTTTGGGGCCCTCTAGGCTGCAGGGCCCAGGTGCGATCGCAACCCCTGCACCTATTGTAGTTACGCCCCTGAGTGTCTGTTATCCAATCAAGTTATGCAAGGAAACTCCAGCACTTGGCGTGATCTTCATAATAGTTCATTTATTTGTGCAGATTAAAAATGAACATACAATTGAAAGGGAGACATGACCCCACGCTGGACGCGTTTCGGATTACATCCTTTTTCAACAGCATGTTGAAAAAGGATGTAATCCGAAACGCGTCTGGCGTGGGGTCATGTCTCCCTTTCAATTGTATGTTCATTTTTAATCTGCACAAATAAATGAACTATTATGAAGATCACGCCAAGTGCTGGAGTTTCCTAGCATAACTGAGGAATTGACACACACTGCAAGTTGTTTCTTTACCTTCAATGGTGGAATTGCAGGTGATGTCAAGGGTAGTCTCCGGTGGTCGGGAAACACTTCTGGATCTCCACGGTGAGTGAGTTTAAGGCCTCCTTGTCACTTTTCCCCTTGTTGAAGTCCCTGCCCTGTGTAGAACTAGGCCTGGCCTTCTCTGCTCTTATGTCACCTGTGTGTGTAGTGGGAAACCTTCATGTGGACTGCCGCTATATTCTCTCCTGCAGTGCCTGGCTCCCTTCTTGGTTGATACACAGATGCTCGGGAGACTGTAGTCTCCTCGGTGATCTGGTTTCTCTGCTGGGCTAGATGCTCTCCTGTATACTCGGACTCCGGTGTCCGGGTGGCTCTCTGGGGTGAACCGGTATGGCTCCTCTGCCCCAGTCTGCTTCTCACTTCGTTCCTCTCGCCTTGCCTTCGACCTCACTCTAAAGGCCTAGTTACACACACAGATAATTGTGCAGAGATTGTTCGCAGATCTCTGGTTGCCGTGAAATCATGGACACATTGTTCCATTTTGTGGCCGTGTACAAATAGAACAATGTGTCCATGATTTCACTGCAACCAGAGATTTGCGAACAATCTCTGCACAATTATCTGTGTGTGTAACTGGGCCTCTAGGTGTCTGCACTGGCTAGGCTGGTAACTGCTTAGTTGTCAACTGGCTCGGGCCTAGGACGGCTCCAACTCACCAGGACGCCTTCACAGTTCTCCTAGCAACTGCACACTCTGATGTACTCCGCCCCCAGCAACGGTATTTATAGGGGATCTTGCTTAAAGGCAGCAAGTTGGGCTCCCCCTACAGGTCTGGGGTGGAAGGTGTTGTATGTGTTTGGGGTACTCACTGTGGAAATCCATCCATGTTTTTGGCTAGGTCTGTGGTTATCTATACTGGCAGGGCGCCACATAGGAAAGGTGCTCAATATCCTTCATTTGGGTGAAAAGGTTAAGGCTAGAAGGAGACCTTAAGGCCCCGTCACACCTGGCGACAGGGCTGGAGATGTCGGCGGCGACTGGCAGGTGCGCGCATGTTTTTGGCGCCACGCTAGCGTCGCCGTCCCCCATTTACATGGGCCACATCTCCGCCGGTGAGCTGACAGGCGGCATTACCGCCGGGGTGTCTCAAAACCCCAGCGACGATGCAGGACAATAGGAGCCTATGGCTCCCATCGCCTGTCAGCTCGCCGGCGGCCGGTTACATGGGGCGATGTGTGCACATCGCCCCAGATCGGTCGCCTGGTTTCAGAGCACTGCTCTGAAGCCAGGCGACCTCCCGGCGGCGCCGACATCACCCCTTTACATGAGGCGACGTAGGGGCGATGTCACTGCCGATAGGCCATGCCCCTACATCGCCTATGTAATCGGCGATGTCGCCCCGTTTGACGGGGCCTTTAGAGTTTTAGCCAAACGGATGTGGTGGGACGACCTTGGCACATATTGTCCAAGTTTTTGAAGGCAAACTCTCATGATAGAAAATTTGAAGATAAGATATTAACGTCTTCCTAAATATAATTTGGGGGCAGATCAAAAGAATGTGTGCGAAAGATCCAATTTCAGATGTAGAGGGATGGGTAATGGGGTTGTCCCTTGTATTTTTGATCATGTGTTTGGCAGAGCCGGCTTCAGGTTTAGGTGAGCCCTTGTAGACCCCTCTTCCCTTTAGATTTGTCTTCATCACCTTCCAAGAGCTAACATTTTTTTTATAATTTGATCAATATCTTTGTATTTGGGCTTGTTGTTTTGAATTATGAGCTGTAGTTTTTATATTGGGGTCCAAACAACTTTCTGATTCTCAAATGAATCCCAGCCAATTGCTGCGCTTCATAAATGTACAAACATGGCAGCTGTGTTTGGTGCTGTTGGAACCCTTCAATCATATTGCGTTAGGCCGATGGGGATCAAAAGTGACACCTTTGGCAATTCCTAACCTCTTGATTGCTGCTGTCCATTAGGAGACTAACCTGCTGCAATCAGCATCACCTCCATTTGCAGCATTTAGACTTAGGCACCAGATGTATCGGACAGCCTTCATCTGAGCAGCAAGAAGCTTGTCCTAACATGCAGCGTGCACATCTGCTATATTTGTAGGTGGATTTAACAACTTTAAACCTGGTTAGAGTGGGGTCCGAGGCACTGTTATTCGCACAATTACCCGGATTTTCCAGGTCGTAGTATCAGCACTGTGTTTGAGATATGGTTTTGTGGTACTTACTGATATAGGTAACAGGTTCAGTGCTGATTATCGTGGGCATTTATATAACTAAATGAGAAGTATTAATGAATAAGTGTTGACTGCTCCATGCTCCTGTGCTGAAAATGAAGGGTCATGCGAGCAGATCGGTCAATAGTCTTCCTCTAATTGTAGGACAATTATCCAATCCCTATAGATCCAAGACAGGAAGTGATTGACCGCTAAGGTCTGTGATTAGCTGCAGCAGTCAAGTGACTGGATTGGGACCTCCCCTACAGCATTGTAAAAGCAGAGATTACGCATTACACAACGTCCATTGAATTATACACTGGGGAGCAAAATGGTAACAATGTTTTGCCCTTTTGGACTTTCAGGCCCCATACATCTCCCTTCACTACAGCTTTGAGAGTGAGAAAACCTTCATTTTATGGACAATCTTGTCTATCTCATGCATATTGCACATATATCATTTTGTAAATCTCCTTGGTTTTCACCATTGTCTGAATCCTTCTGGGCATCTCTTTGTCAGATTCAAGCATGTTTCCCTGAAATCTGCTCGCGGATCTCTTCTATACTTTCCCAATTTGGTACATACTGGTCAGCTCACTTGCGTATTTATACAGCTTTTTCTTCACCTCTACCCACAAGTGTTGGATTGGGTTGAGGTCTGGGGACTGTTAGGACAATCGAGCTCTTCTACTTCATTGTCATTGAACCATTTCTTCACCAATCTCGTCGTATGTTTTGGGTCGTGGTCCTACTGACCACTATGTTGTTCTTTCATTCCATAGTACTCAAGTGTATGAAATAACTCATCTTTTAAGATACTCACATATAGCTCAGCATTGAGACCACCATCCATCCTGGTCAAGAATCCAGCACCTTTGGCCATGAAATAACCCCATATCATCAGGCTTCCTCCACTAAACTTGACAATTCCTTCAATTTCTTGATTCATTAGCCCTTTTTCACTCGTCAACTCCACACTCATTCACTTTCTTCTCGTCACTCCAAATCACCCGTTTCCAATCGTCTACTGTCCACTTTTTCATAAACTCGAGCTTTTTTTTTGAGCCACCAATCTAGATTTGTGTACAATCTAGACGTGTGCTTCCATGGATGCCTGTGATCTCCCTATTATGAAGCATATGAGCCGCCTCCTCTGCTGGGTTTGTCACCAGAACTGGTAGACCTTGTGATGACCCAACTTGTTGACTCCAGCTTTTTGCCTGGACATCCACCTCTTGGCTTTTGAGTGGACGGACTTCTTTTCATATCCTTCCAGTTTTCATAGACTCACATGATGCACTTTGGCAAATTTCTTGGCTGAGAGAAGAGACCACTATCGAGGAGCTGATGATGCCGTTTCTTTTTTCTTGGGAAATCTTCTCAATCTGAACCAGGGACCTATTGTTTGGTAAACAACCTAATAACACACTGAGTTATTAGGAAATGTTAGAACAGGTTGTAATTTGTAGTATACAGGCTGAAAAGATTTATGCACCACCAGGTGAAAAACAGTAACAATGCAGAGATGTGACATCATCTGTCATACAATTGATGCATGACCGTCACAGCAGTTTATTTTAGTCTGTGTACTCCAAGCACAGACCATGGATTTAGAAAATAAATCTCCTAATTGGTGTTAAAGGGAATCTGTCACCCATTTTTTTTAATCTAATCTGACAGCAGCATGATGCAGGACCTGAGAACCTGATTCCAGCGATGTGTTACTTAATTTACATGGTGCAGCAGTTGTGATAAAATCACCGCCGTTTTCTCTGATGTAGAGCTAGCAGAGCTCGGAGTGCTGAGCTGAGTATAACCCCGCCCACAACAATTATTATCAGCTTTTTATAACCCTGCCCACTGGACTGATTGGCAGCTTTCTGAGTATAACCCCACCCTCTCAACTGAGTGGCAGCTGTGTATAACCCCACCACACCACTGATTGGCAGCTTTCTGAGTATAACCCCACCCTCTCAACTGAGTGGCAGCTGTGTATAACCCCGCCACACCACTGATTGGTAGCTTTCTCTATATAACGCCACCTACACCACTGATTCCAAATCCAGGGATGGTGTATATACAGTCTGCGCTGCTTGAAATAATTAGTCCAAAGTCTTGAGTAAAGGACTCCCCTTCTTTATTTTCCACCTACGCGTTTTCGATGCTAATCCAAGCGTAGGTGGAAAATAAAGAAGAGGGGGTCCTTTACACAAGACTTTGGAGTGATTATTTCAAGCAGCGCGGACTGTATATACACCATCCCTGGATTTGGATATTCTTACATGTGCTACATGGAGGTGGAGGTCTTAAAACTACATGCCATTCAAACTAGTTGTGGGTGCACACAACTAGACAAGGTGAGTGCACCATTTGCGATCTATGTTCAAAGATCTGTGTCACATTGATAGAGCACTATTGCGCCTCGTTTGTCTCCTTTATCTCTTCTTATACACCACTGATTGACAGCTACTGGCCACTATACAGTGTACACAGAAAGTTGCCAATCAGTATTGGTTGGTGTGGCTGGACCAGGAGGCACAAGACACATAGTCTTGTAGTGATAATGTCCTGCTGATAAAACACGGATTCTATTGAATGAGAAAAAACTCAGCCAAGTAAGTGACACATCACTGGAATCAGGATCTGCTCCACTACATCATGCTGCTCTCAGATTACATAGCTGGCGATAGATTCCCTATAATAGCGCGTTCTGCCATAACCGGCAGTTCTGCAATACTGACTCCTGTTTTCACACATTCTGTTATAATTCTAAAATTGCTTTTGAAGAATCCCAGTGGGACTCTTTGTCTTATTATTTAGTTGTATACAAGCAAAACAGCAGGTTGCGTGAAAAAGAGGAAAAATCGGACCCTTGGGAATGTCAACCCCACCTGCAATTAACCATCTCACATTAGATAATTGTGTACTGAAATTGGACTCTCCGAGGTTATTCTCCGGGGCAAGTCACAATTAGAAATCACAGCCCTTTGTGCTCCTGCTCCCACACAAGATCGAAAAAACAAATCGCCCAAATACCTTTCATCTCTGAGAAGTCCACAGATTGTATCCAGAAAAAGATCTAATTCTAGGAATAGAGAAATCGTCATTTTTCACTGAGCTTTGGACAGTTATGTGATTACATGAGGAGTATTGGCGAGTTCCTGGAGATGCCGGTGACTCTCATGACAGGTGTAGACTTAACACCCACAAGGGATTATCGGGGACTAGTAATTAAACACTTAACATGTCCTCGTCTGAAATCGAGACAATACAGATCCTTCTCCCCTAGGAACGAGTGTGAAGAATATCAGGGCTGAAAAAGAAGCGAGGTTGTGCCATTGCCGCCATCTGCATCCTCCATTGTTCAGCGGATTCTATAACACAATCACTGAGACTTTATGACTTGAAGCCGATTATAAAGGAAAAACACTATACATTTCCTATAACCTAATATTCCAAGAATTAGGAAGAATAGGATTGGGGACAGAGGCTTTGAGCTCTGTGTCTTCTGGCGGGGAGGCGGCAGAAATCCTCCAAAGACGGGAATTTATCATTCCCCAAACACCAGAAAAAAAGTCACAAAAGTTTGTCAAAGCTTTCAACATGTTTGTAGGGTGACAGATTTCCATTACATATATGTCATAAAATTGGCATTGAAAATCTATACAGGTATATAGTGCTGTGCAAACGTTTTATTTAGATGTGGAAAAAAATTCTGCAAAGAAAGAATGTTTTCAATTATGGAATTATTAGTTTATTTTTATAAATTAATAATTCGGGCAAATACGTAGCATAATGTAATACTATCTGAGGTGTCTGATTGGCTCCAAATTTATTCTGTATCAGCGACCCCCAACATCCGCCAATGTCACTAAAAGAACGAGGAGTCCTGGAGGTGATGATCCACAGGGCCCTGATCTCACATCGTCCGTCTGTCTGGAGGTGATGATCCACAGAGCCCTGATCTCACATCATCTGTCTGTCTGGAGGTGATGATCCACAGAGCCCTGATCTCACATCATCCCTCTGTCTGGAGGTGATGATCCACAGAGCCCTGATCTCACATCATCTGTCTGGAGGTGATGATCCACAGAGCCCTGATCTCACATCATCCGTCTGTCTGGAGGTGATGATCCACAGAGCCCTGATCTCACATCATCCGTCTGTCTGGAAGTGATGATCCACAGAACCCTGATCTCACATCATCCGTCTGTCTGGAGGTGATGATCCACAGAGCCCTGATCTCACATCATCCGTCTATCTGGAGGTGATGATCCACAGAGCCCTGATCTCACATCATCCCTCTGTCTGGAGGTGATGACCCACAGAGCCCTGATCTCACATCATCAGTCTGTCTGGAGGTGATGATCCACAGAGCCCTGATCTCACATCATCCGTCTGTCTGGAGGTGATGATCCACAGAGCCCTGATCTCACATCATCCGTCTGTCTGGAAGTGATGATCCACAGAGCCCTGATCTCACATCATCCGTCTGTCTGGAGGTGATGATCCACAGAGCCCTGATCTCAGATCATCCCTCTGTCTGAAGGTGATGATCCACAGGGCCCTGATCCCACATCATCCGTCTGTCTGGAGGTGATGATCCACAGAGCCCTGATCTCACATCATCCGTCTGTCTGGAGGTGATGATCCACAGAATCCTGATCTCACATCATCCGTCTCCACAGAGCCCTGATCTCACATCATCAGTCTGTCTGGAGGTGATGATCCACAGAGCCCTGATCTCACATCATCCGTCTGTCTGGAAGTGATGATCCACAGAGCCCTGATCTCACATCATCCATCTGTCTGGAGGTGATGATCCACAGAGCCCTGATCTCACATCATCCGTCTGTCTGGAGGTGATGATCCACAGAGCCCTGAACTCACATCATCCGTCTGTCTGGAGGTGATGATCCACAGAGCCCTGATCTCACATCATCCCTCTGTCTGGAGGTGATGATCCACAGAGCCCTGATCTCACATCATCCGTCCGTCTGGAGGTGATGATCCACAGAGCCCTGATCTCACATCATCTGTCTGTCCGAAAGTGATTATCCATAGAGCCCTGATCTCACATCATCTGTCTGTCTGGAGGTGATGATCCACAGAGCCCTGATCTCCCATCATCCGTCTGTCTGGAGGTGATGATCCACAGAGCCCTGATCTCCCATCATCCGTCTGTCTGGAGGTGATGATCCACAGAGCCCTGATCTCCCATCATCCGTCTGTCTGGAGGTGATGATCCACAGAGCCCTGATCTCCCATCATCCGTCTGTCTGGAGGTGATGATCCACAGAGCCCTGATCTCCCATCATCCGTCTGTCTGGAGGTGATGATCCACAGAGCCCTGATCTCACATCATCCGTCCGTCTGGAGGTAATGATCCACAGAGCCCTGATCTCACACCATCCGTCTGTCTGGAGGGGATGATCCACAGAGCCCTGATCTCACATCATCCATCTCCACAGAGCCCTGATCTCCCATCATCCGTCTGTCTGGAGGTGCTGATCCACAGAGCCCTGATCTCACATCATCCGTCCGTCTGGAGGTGATGATCCACAGAGCCCTGATCTCACATAATCTGTCTGTCCGAAAGTGATTATCCACAGATCCCTGATCTCACATCATCTGTCTGTCTGGAGGTGATGATCCACAGAGTTCTGATTGTGGCGCCCCGCCAAGCAGGCGTCACAGAGGGGTACTGCACCCGTAAAAGAGGTGCAGATACTCCAGCTGCAGGTGGATCATAGGATGGTGGGTGGAACCCAGTAACCAGCACCCCACACTAGGTCACACGTTGGGAGGTCACCCGGGAGGGAATAAAACCACCTCTAGGGGGAACAAGGAGGTCTTTGCCCTTTTTGGTTTTGGGCCGAAGGTCTTTGACCGGGGAGTTGAGGAGTGAAAGGAGGCAGAAGGGTCTCTCGGCTGAGGGACCAGGAGGAAGGACAAATCTCAGGAGCAGACAGCCAGAAGGGAGTAGGAAGAACTTGAGTAGGTTCAATCCCGAAAGCTTACCGGGCACCGGAGCCCGCACCTGTGGGATACTTTAGGACCACAGAAAATCCGGAGACCCGTGGAGTCTACACTTCTCCCGGGCACCTGAGCGACCAAAAGAGGGTACCAGGCACCGCTTAATGGTTCAGCGGTCAGTCAGCAGAGGGTTATCTGACGGGAGCAAAGGAGAGAGACAGAAGGAGGCCAGGTTGGCTTTAAGGAACCAGACTTCACCACCACTGGGAAGCAGGAAAGAAAGAGACGACGGTAGAGCACAGCGGCACACACCAAGGGTCCACCATACCACCTAAGATCTGCCTGCAGCCACCCATTCAGCTACCTGTCCTCACACCATCAGGAATACTGCACCGTAACTTTTGTATGTAACCAATACAATTGCCAGTAAAGTACCCGGAGGAACAATGACTTTGGACTCCATGTGCTTTCTTTGCATGAACTTGTTTCCTTGCAGGAACACTGCCTGGGAGGTCCAGTCCTACCTGTGGAGGACTACACCATCCTAGCAGTAATACCATCTACCTCCGGTGGGCTGTGGCGGCGCTGGTGCAAATCACCAGAAACTACAGGTGGCGTCACGACAACAAACTGTATATAATCCCCTGTACATAAAAAAACCCTTTTTAAAAAGATACCCCAGGATACGGGGTCAGGCGCGGCCACCACTCCCCGTGACAACCGGAGCATTAACCCTTGCCGCCTAGCACCAGAGTACCCCAAAGCCTGGGCGCTACATGATCTCACTTCATCTGTCTGTCTGGAGGTGAAGAAGCACAGAGCCCTGATCTCACATCATCCGTCTATCTGGAGGTGAAGAAGCACAGAGCCCTGATCTCACATCATCCGTCTATCTGGAGGTGATGATCCACAGAGTCCTGATCTCACATCATCCGTCTGTCTGGAGGTGATGATCCACAGAGCCCTGATCTCACATCATCCCATGAATATACAGAAGGATCTGCACAAGCCTCATACACAGAAGATCAGGAGTCAGGTCTCTAAGATGTTTGGAACAATCTCCATGATGAGCTTGAGAAAAAGTTTACCTAGAATAAAAGATGAAATAAAAACATTGATTTCATGTAGATTTCTCTTTTGCTCAATCACTTTGCATTTTATTAAAGGGGACCTGACTCCATCCCCAGGTCCCACAAACTGGTCCTGTATCGTTATCCCACTCTTATTCCAAGAAGCTCACTTATTTACAAATGTACTATACATCCAAAAATATATATAAAATTTCAATAAAACTAATAACTTGTATTTTTAAAGCGTTCTTACTTTGTAGAAAGCTGCCAATGAGTGGTGTGGGTGGGGTTACACAGAGAAAGCTGCCAATGAGTGGTGTGGGAGGGGTTACACATAGAATGCTGCCAATCAATGGTGTGGGCAGGGCTATACACATGCCAATCAGTTGTTTGGGCGGTGTTATACACAGAGAGCTGCAAAACAGTGGTGTGAGTGGGGTTATACAGAGAAAGCTACCAGTGGTGTGGGCGGGGTTATACACAGAAAGTTGCAAATCCATGGTGGAGGCGGAGTTATACACAGAAAACTACCAATCCGTGATGTGAGCAGGGTTATACACAGCTCAGCATTCTGGGCTCTGCTAGATCTGCAGCAGAGAAAACTGAGATTCTATTATAACTGCTGCACCCAGTAAACTAAGTGATACAATGCTGGAATTAGGATCTCTGTCACTACATCATTCTGCTGTCACAGCCAAACAGTCCCTGACAGATTCCCTTTAAGACATTTGAAATTGGCCTAACATCTGAAATCAAGATATTCTCACACTTGCTTTCTCTCTCAAGCTGGCTTCACACTACGGTTTTTGCCATTCTGTTCTGTTTGTTTTTAAAAGAACAGAACAGGATTGTTCTTAGCCTCCTAATGGTGGGGTTATACGTCCCGATATCGCCGCGATATCGGAGGCAACGCCGCGGGAGCGTGCATTTTTTGAGCGCTTTTCCCGATATCGCATCGGCGGTTTACACGCTGCGATATCGGGAAACAACGTCCCTCCGATGTGTACGCCCACCAACCCAGTAACGACCATTTAACATGGGAGTTAATGGGTGAGGTGCGAGTACGCATCGGAGTTGGGCTGTCACACGCAGCGATCCTGCTACAACGGCCTTGCGATATCGGGAAGTTGAATAGCTCCGCTATTCAACTCCGATATCCTTTTGGCATCGTTCCAGGATCGCGTTGTACGCTAAAACAGTACAACGCGCGCCCGATATCGGCTCCAACTCGCGACCCACGTGACTTTTTGTCGGAGTTGGGTCGGAGTTGGACGCCGATATCGCGGCGTGTAAACCCACCATAAGAATCCCTATGGTGCCGGATTGGTCATAAATGCGCATCTGGTTTTGTGAATTCAGTCCCAGATTAATTTCTGTCCTGTTTTTTCTGCTGAGACTGCTCTGATTTATGGGTTCCGGTGAAAAAAATCGGAAAAAAAACAGACTGAACCTAATCCAGGGCGATCCTGCGCACATAGCATGGGAGTCTATGGGCGTCAGATCTAGGACAAAATCAGATTGTTTCCCATATCCATTTTAGTGTACTGAGCATGCGCAGTACACTAAAATTGCTCTGTTCCCGTAATTTCACTTTAGCAGTGTATCTACATACTCTATCTACATTCACTGCTAAAGTGAAATTAAATAAAGGGAATGGTTAAAAAGAAAAAAAATTCTCACCTTTCAGACGCGTGTCCCGTGATGAATCCACCTCCAATGGCTAAAGGACTTTAATCAGTTGACCGGGAAGGGGCAGGGCAACCCGATCAGCTGTGGGTCACATGACCCATCAGCTGATCAGGTTGCTCCGCCCCTTCCTGGTCAACTGATTAAGGTCCTTTAGCCATCGGAGGTGGATGCATCGCGGGACACACGGTGGACAGGTGAGAATTTTTTTCTTTTTAACCATTCCCTTTATTTAATTTCACTTTAGCAATGTATGTAGATAGTGTATGTAAATACACTGCTAAAGTGAAAGTGAACAGCGCCGACACCACGTATCTGCGCTTTGCAGGCTGGGCTCAGCCCCCAGCTCTCTTGGGTGTGTTCGGAGCCTTCAAAATCCTGGATCCGGACACACAAATTACATCCGGAGTTTACAATATGGACCTATCTGTTACTGCATGAGGTCCTGCAAAAAACAGGATCCCCGATGAACAGGAACAAACCGTGGTGTGAAGCCAACCTCAGTTTGGCAGCCACTTATCACTGTATTCAGACAATGCTTAGATGTTATCTGCTCTTGTGCTTTGTCTGCACCTGTACAGTGAAGTCATCACATTGAGGTGAGGCCACATCAGTCACCGCTTTCTGGAACATTCACTCATTTTTCCAAAAGATCTTTTTGTAAAGTAATGACAGTAGATGAAGACGTCCGCTCACCAGATCAGAAGGGGACAATTTTTGGCCATATTTTATTCCCATTACTCCCCTGATTAATATTTTTTTCTTTTTTTTTAAATCCATCATACAGCACCAGAGATGCTTTTTTATTTAGTGAACCAACAAGTTATTTTTTTATTTTTACCAAGAATGCTTTGTTCACAGGGTGATTACTCAAAGAATCCTAAAGAAATTAATGTTTGCATGTTATGCTCACGGGGGGCGAGCGTCCGGGAGTGGTCCCTCTGGATCGTTATAAATTCACCAACTGAAGGAGCTAACCTGGACAAACCATACAGTTGCCGCCAAGTGCAACCCCAGCTGGGTCTGGATGCCACAACAGCTGGCACCAGCGATTGGCTCATACGTACAAGGTTATTCCATCTCTGGATAGGTACAGCTGGAGGGTCTGGTGCAGACAGTAGAGGACTGTAGTAGACAGGTGTAGGCTGTAGCAAGCAGAAGCACGCTGTAACAGGCAGGTGCAGGCTGTGGCGGACAGGTGCACACAGGTGAGGGCAAATGCAGGCTGTAGCAGGCCAAGTCAGGCAGGTGTAGGCTGTCACAGGCCGATGCAGGCAAGAGTAGCAGGGTCTAGGAAGAGACACATGTTAGCGGAGGACACTGGTATAAAGCACAGGGATCAAGGTACAAAGCACAGGGACAGGGAACCCAAGTACTAGCAACGTTGCTCAAACACCTCCCAGAGGGTGGAGGCACCTTAAATACATTGCAATTCTCAACAATAGGCTGAGACGCACTTCCGGTTATAAGTGCATAGTAGCCCTTAAAAATTCAGTCGAGTGCAGTGTGCGCCACCTAAGCACACTACCAGGAGAAGATGCAGGTCCTGAGAGCTGGAAGACAAAGTTTTGAGCAGACAGAAGGTACAGAACCACAGCCAGGGGGAGTATAGCGCTCGAGCACATCCAGGGAGCAGGCAGCAGGTAAGGGACCCCAGCCAGGTTGAGCACGCCAAAGATGCCAGTCTCCCCATGTTAAGACTGGGGCCATGCGTCAGGTGTAACAATGCACCCTGGGCAGATACTAGAGTTGATGCACATTGATCTCAGGACCTTGTCCATTGGCAAGTTTGGCTGCTTAGGGGTTTCCTGAGAACCTTCTCTTAGCAGTTGGTATCCGCGGCTCTTCTTTTGATTAGCTGACCAGGCATGATGTCATCATTGGAGCATGACACATGTGACATCACGCCAACTCGACTGATCAAAAAAGGAGACATGGATGCCATTAGGTAACAGGCAGTTCACATGGTTCCTGTAAAGCAGACAGAGATTACCAATGTGGATGATGGACTGGGTGTCACGAGTGTGTCTCACCCTGGGGAGACCTTTAGCATGTCTGGAACCAGAAGGTCACAGCACCTTATTGATCGCATGTCTTCAATTGGTAGTTTTACCTTGCTGGTTGTTTCTTGTGGCTTTAATCCTCATGGGCATCTCTTTTGTGGCCACTCCCCTCCGCTATAAGTAATCATCTGCCTTACTATCTGTTGCCGGTAATGGAATAATTTCTATGCTGACCAATTTGGAAGGAACTAGTCTCTAGAAGATGCTGTGGAGCTGAGTTTTATGCAATCTTGGAGTTAAACTGCATTGCAGGAGTTGGGAGCGCTTTTAAGTTTGTGTCTATTTCCCTCTGTGTGTTTCCCATTCCCCTTTCTTGTATTATTTGCAGTGGTGAGACTCGTTTACTCGCCGGCCTTCCCACTAGCTGGGGGAGTTCAGGGGAAGTGAGGGCTTAGGCATGAGACAGCGATGGGAGGAACCATATAGGGATGGTAGGGAGCTTAAGGTACAAAAACACAGGCGAGTGTCAGCAGGGATCCCTCTCTCCCTATCACAAGGCCAGGGCCTTCTTTATATTCCATCCCTATGGTGTCCTTTGTATTGCGCCTCATGCCAGGTGTCTATAATCCTAAACATAAAATTAGATCCTGCGAATGAATTTGGAGTTGATGAGTAAGGCTACTTTCACATTTGCGTTCCCCTCTCCAGTCTCGTCCGCACCAGGGACCCGACATGTTGCATTTCTGGTACGGACGAGAGTGTGTGATTTGTGCGCAGGCATCCGCCTGCGCACAGATCACATATGGCAGTGTTTGGGTGCGCACGGTCATGCGCAGTCAAGCGCAGCACCGTGCGCTCCCATTATAAAGATAGGGGCTTGCGGTGCTGCGGTCACATTGCGGATCCCCTCCGCAGAACGCTGCATGTTGTTTAGACTGACACACATCCAGCCCAGATTCTGTTCTCTTCACTGAAAATAAGTAATTTTACTCTTCTTTTCACTGCAAGGAATGGCTGGCAATACTAGAAAAAAAATAAAGAAAATCTGTTGAGTTTTGGATACTGTAAGAAATAATCAGGTTATTGATCAGACTGACAGCCACCTCAAGAAATACATGAACTTTCCAAAGTGAAGTATCATATATCAAAGCTTACCTGCAGGGATCCTGGGATGATTTGCAGCATCTACAAGTGGCAACATCTTCCAAGTGCTCTTGAGTTCTAAGTCACAAATCCTTCAAAATGCTGCACATTTCATTTGTAATTTGCATTTTTAGTTTGTAGGCATTTCTTTGGGGTGGCGAGTGGAGAAACATTGCCTATGCGCATTGTGGCAGCAACAATGAGTCAATGTAACTATCATAATATACAGTGTCCAGGAAGGGATGGAGTACATCTCTCTTCCAAAGAGATCATGTGTGTATACTATTACTATCCTTAACTTATATTAACAGAAAACAACTGATATCGCTTATCCTGCAAATGAGATGACTCTTAATTCTTCCCTAGGCTACACTGCAAAGCTTACAATTTTTAAATACTCAATATACCGTAACTATCATGATACATTCTCCAGGAAGGGATGGAGTATATCCCTCTTCCCAGAGATCATGTGTGTATACTATTACTATCCTTAACCCCTTAAAGAGGACCTGTCACCAACCACACATGGTGATCTAATTACAGCACTGAATGCAGCATGTCTGCAGCATCCAGACAAGGGGTCCCCCAGCCCTTGAGCCCCTCTGTACCCCGAGATAATACACTTTGAAAACTTACATTGTGGAGCCAAATAGGAGGTGGCTTGTGGCTGGAGCCAAAGGGCAGTTTCACACCCCCTGCATGTTTAATCTGCCCACCTCCGCCTCCCTGATGCCAATCATTGTCTCCCTCGCCTGCATCATAACACAGAGCTTATTGCAGTAATGGCCACTTTGCCCCGCCCCATGCAGTGATGTCACCGCTTATACCCGCCCTGCTCCATGGTTAACATGGAGCAGGGCGGGTATAAGCGGTGATGTCACTGCAGGAGGCGGGGCGGCCGGCCTCCTATTCTGACATCACCCCCTTTCCCCGCCCTGCTCCATGTTAACCATAGAGCAAGGCGGGTATAAGCGGTGACATCACCGTAGGGGGCGGAGCAATGCGGCCAGAACCGCACCCCTCGCTGTGTTATGCTGCAGGCGAGGGAGACAATGATTGGCATCAGGGAGGCAGCGGTGGGCAGATTAAACATGCAGGGGGTGTGAAACTGCCCTTTGGCTCCAGCCACAAGCCACCTCCTATTTGGCTCCACAATGTAAGTTTTCAAAGTGTATTATCTCGGGGTACAGGGGGGCTCAGGGGCTGGGGGACCCCTTGCCTGGATGCTGCAGACATGCTGCTTTCAGTGCTGTAATTAGATCACCAGGTGTGGTTTGGTGACAGGTCCTCTTTAAGAACCAAACCTCATTTTGCAATTCTGACCAGTGTCACTTTGAGGTTATAACTCTGGAGCTTCAACATATCCCAATGATTCCAAGGTTATTTTTTCATGATATTTTGGACTTCATGCAGATGATATTTTCTGCATTTCTTTGACCAAAGAGAGTATTTACACGCAGTGACAGTTCAAAGCCATGACAAGTATAGCCGCCACTGGTCATTAAGGGGTTAACTTATCTGTCAGTACAATAGAGCTGTTTGCAAAGATTTCTACATTTGTTTTTTTTCGGTCAAGATGGGGTGCAGAGTGTACATTAATGTGGAAAAAAATGAACTTTTTTTGAATGTACAAAATGGCTGCAATATAACAGAGTGAAAAATGTAAAGGGGCCTGAATATTTTCCATACCCACTGTAAACAGTGATGTAGTAACAGAAGCATACAGTGTAGATCACATGAAGTCATTATCACCTTCTACTCCTCTTTGGTCAGACCTCATCTGTAGTACTGGGCCCAGTTCTGGGCTCCACATGTTAAAAAAAGACATCAACAAAATGAAACAAAATGCAAAAAGACAGGAGGGGCGTTTGTGACACCCCAGGGTCCAGTTGATACAATAGCGCTGTCTTGCACGGGATGACCATGCTGTGCTTGGAAGCAAGGGCCGGTACCCGTATCAGGTGAACCACGCACACAACACATAGCAGATTCAGGTCAGACGACCATTACACTCAGTGCTCTGTGCAGCTTTGCCCAGGTTATAAATGAAGGCATCATGAATGCAGGACACCAGCCCCAATCACTAGCAACCTCCTTTCTCACAGAGGGAGTGACCACTGGTTGTCCTGCAAACAGAATGGGACTCATATAGGGCGCTGTTCACATAGGTTTGCACAGTGTATGCCCAGCCTCTTACATTAACCCCTATCTCAGAAGGTGGGCTGTTATGGCATTCAACACTGTTACCTGCCGGAACAACCGCACCCATATGGCCCAGCCACACACAGCAACAAAAGAGTGCAAGAAAAAACCACAATGACAGGTGCTGAAATTGTGGAATATTAGTTCTTAACATACAGCAAATTGTGGGGCATTGGTTTGTCTTTTGGTCCAAAACACTTAAGCTTGTGAGCCACTACACGGCTCCCCACATCTCACAAGTCATATCCACTAAATTCATATCTAAAGTGAGCAAAGGACACAAATAGAAAATTACTTTTCTTACCATAACAGATTCAGGTCAGACGACCATTACACTTAGTGCTGTGTGCAGCTTTGCCCAGGTTACACACAGCACTGAGTGTAATGGTCGTCTGACCTGAATCTGTTATGGTAAGAAAAGTAATTTTCTATTTGTGTCCTTTGCTCACTTTAGATATGAATTTAGTGGATAGGACTTGTGAGATGTGGGAGCCGTGTAGTGGCTCACAAGCTTAAGTGTTTTGGACCAAAAGACAAACCAATACCAATTTGCTGTATGTTAAGAACGCACACAACACCTTCCCAACGCCAGGCCAGAAGGGGAAGCTCTGAAACCCAAGTCCAAGAGGAGGTCTCCTGCTATAAATTCTATCCTGGGGTGGGGTTAGGCAGTTCAGTTTCTAGGAGGGCTGTGAAGAGGTCCCATGGACTGGAGCAGAGTAAGGCTCGTCCCGGGACAGAGACTAGCCAGCGTGAGGGACCCGTAAGAGAGGGTCCGAGGAAGAGGAGAAACAAGTCTGGGGAGTGGAGCCAGTGCCAAGCTCACCCCAGTACAGAGCACAGGAGCGGAGACCGGAGTCCAAGGTTGTGAGGGACTCTATGCCCAGGAGCCATCCCCGGAGGGCAAGACATTCCAAGTCGCTCGTCCACCACGAGGCCCAGGAGACACATCAGCACTAGAGAGCTCAGAAAGAGCAGTCGAGGAGAGTAACCGAAAAAGGGCTCAAGCCACCTGTCATATGTGCCAGAGACAGCACACATGAGAGTGGAGGGTCGCAGCATAGCTACAGGCAGCCAGGACACACCAAGAGCAGTACAGCAGGGAGGTCTCAGAACTTGCCAGGTGTGGAGTTTCCCAACTTGCTTCCAGGCTCCGGACTCCCGACACCTCTTGTGGACAGTGCCAGCGACATATCTAGGGGGGTGCAGCCGGATCCAAAATAAATCTTTGCCCCGAGTGCCAGAAAACCTAGTTACACCTCTGGACAGTGCCCTAGACGAACCTGCTGCTTCTTTCAGTAAAGGTAATGGAGACTACAACCCTGGTGTCTGTCGGTTATTTTGGATATACAAATAGAGTCTGTGGAGCCTCGGTTAGGAGTCTCAAACACAGGACTAGCCAGATATGCCTCCAGGGAAGGACCCAGCCAAGGGGTGGCTCCTTGTGGAGAACACCATAATCACCATAGTAAGTGGCCCTTTTAGGCTTATGTTCAAGTATATATACTATACAGCGCTGTTCAAAAGTCTTGCATAGGCTTGAAGAAAATGATATATTTTCTACTTCTCCCCAGAGAGACTGGTGAATCATGTTTGTTTTTGTAATTCCTCATTGTGCGCCATACTAATTTTTGAATGTTCCAAGTGTATAAATTGTTACAGTATCTACATTTTTTATGGTATTAATTTTTGCAGCATAGCCTTACCTACACCAGTAAAGTGTGTAGAAGAGTGAACAGGTTTTATCATTCATTAATTCCTGGTGCAGACTTAAATCATGTTACTATTTAAGATTTATCATTTTCTATTCAATTCTGGACCCTGAAAAGATCTGTCAATATTTTATTGGGCAGATTTGCTTTTGAGGCCCATCCTGCATCTCTGTGGCAATGAGTGAACAAGCTTCTGCAGATGTTCGCGAGTGACGAGTTCCAGGCCTGTATCAGAGCCTCAATCAACTCACTCTTGATCTTTGCCTATTTTCTAAATAGAAATATCTAGAAAACATCTAGCTATCTATCCCTATCGATTTGTGGCACAAATTTTCAATTGGATTGAGGTCCGGGGACTGGGCTGGCCAGTCAATAGTAGCGACGTTGTTCTTTTCCTTCCACTCCGTTACTGTCTTAGCTCTGTGACGAGGAGCATTATCATTAATGATGAACGAGGAGTGAAATACAGTGTGCAGAATTATTAGGCAAATGAGTATTTTGATCACATGATACTTTTTATACATGTTGTCCTACTCCAAGCTGTATAGGCTTGAGAGCCAACTACCAATTAAGTAAATCAGGTGATGTGCATCTCTGTAATGATGCGGGGTGTGACCTAATGACATCAACACCCTATATAAGGTGTGCTTAATTATTAGGCACATGCCTTTCCTTAGGCAAAATGGGTCAGAAGAGATTTGACGGGCTCTGAAAAGTCCAAAATTGTGAGATACAGAATCCTGGACAAAGTGCCTCAGTGTCCGCGCTGCTGCTCCGAGACCAAAGACACACAGACACGGGAATGTCTGGATCAGCAATAGCCTTTATTTTCCGACGCGTTTCGGAGCCTCCTCCCGAGCTCCTTCCTCAGGGAAACCGAGGAAGGAGCTCGGGAGGAGGCTCCGAAACGCGTCGGAAAATAAAGGCTATTGCTGATCCAGACATTCCCGTGTCTGTGTGTCTTTGGTCTCGGAGCAGCAGCGCGGACACTGAGGCACTTTGTCCAGGATTCTGTATTACAACCACGGTCACCGTT
Source organism: Allobates femoralis (assembly GCA_033576535.1). Taxonomy (NCBI): domain Eukaryota; kingdom Metazoa; phylum Chordata; class Amphibia; order Anura; family Aromobatidae; genus Allobates; species Allobates femoralis. The sequence continues at coordinate 86,572,600 of JARQOC010000010.1, forward strand.
GGGAGTGCGGTCCCTGCAGCAGCTGCTTGTACGCTATTCTACCAGTTGTGGGTTTCACAACTGACAAAGGTGAGCAATTCCACATCGATAAGCGACAGTGTATCATTGAGATAAGACCCTATTGCGCATTCTTTTCGTTCACAAAATTGTGAGATGTCTTGCAGAGGGATGCAGCAGTCTTGAAATTGCCAACATTTGAAGCGTGATCACCGAATAATCAAGTGTTTCATGGCAAATAGCCAACAAAGTTGCAAGAAGCGTGTTGGGCAAAAAAGGCGCAAAATAACTGCTCATGAATTGAGGGAAATCAAGCGTGAAGCTGCCAAGATGCCATTTGCCACCAGTTTTGCCATATTTCAGAGCTGCAACGTTACTGGAGTATCAAAAAGCACAAGGTGTGCTATACTCAGGGACATGGCCAAGGTAAGAAAGGCTGAAAAACAACCACCTTTGAACAAGAAACATAAGATAAAATGTCAAGACTGGGCCAAGAAATATCTTAAGACTGATTTTTCAAAGGTTTTATGGACTGATGAAATGAGATTGACTCTTGATGGGCCAGAGGCTGGATCAGTCAAGGGCAGAGAACTCCACTCCGACTCAGAAGCCAGCAAGGTGGAGGTGGGGTACTGGTATGGGCTGGTATCATCAAAGATGAACTTGTGGGACCTTTGGAGGTTGAGGATGGAGTGAAGCTCAACTCTCGGACCTACTGCCAGTTTATGGAAGACAACTTCTTCAAGCAGTGGTATAGGAAGAAGCCGGTATCGTTCAAGAAAAACATGATTTTCATGCAGGACAATGCTCCATCACATTCATCTAACTACTCCACAGCGTGGCTGGCCAGTAAAGGTCTAAAAGAAGAAAAAATAATGACATGGCCCCCTTGTTCACCTGATCTAAACCCCATAGAGAACCTGTGGTCCCTCCTAAAATGTGAGATCTACAGGGAGGGAAAACAGTACACCTCTGGGAACAGTGTCTGGGAGGCTGTGTTGGCTGCTGCACGCAATGTTGATCGTAAACAGATCAAACAACTGACAGAATCTATGGATGGAAGGCTGTTGAGTGTCATCATAAAGAAAGGTGGCTATATTGGTCACTAATTTTTTTGTGCTTTGTTTTTGCATGTCAGAAATGTTTATTTCTAAATTGTGTGCAGTTATATTAGTTTATCTGGTGAAAATAAACAAGTGAGATGGGAATATATTTGGTTTTTATTAAGTTGCCTAATAATTCTGCACAGTAATAGTTACCTGCACAAACAGATATCCTCCTAAGACAGCCAAATCTATAAAAACCCCACTCCAACTTCCAAAAATATTAAGCTTTGATATTTATGAGTCTTTTGGGTTGATTGAGAACATAGTTGTTGATCAATAATAAAAATAATCCTCTAAAATACAACTTGCCTAATAATTCTGCACACAGTGTATTTGCACTTGCTATACTCATAATGAGTAGTTTTTAATACTTGAATATTCGTCTGAATAGCGAGTCTAATGTAAGTCAATTAGTGATAGGCTCTGCCCACACACATCCAGTCATAAAACAAGCATTTCTGGGACAGGGTAGCAGGGTGGGCTTTTTTGCATTTCTACTGCATAAAACACCTTGCTGTGCCCCTCAGAGAGACCCTAAAGCCCCCGTCACATTAAGCGAGATCACTACCGAGATCGCTGCCGAGTCATAACTTTTGTGACGCAACAACGACCTCAGCAACGATATCGCTACATTTGACACGTAGCAGCGGCCAGGCCCCTGCTGTGAGATCACTGTTCGTGTCGGAATGGCCTGGACCATTTTTTGATTGTCGGTTTCCTGGCCAGAATGCATTGGTGTGTGTGACAGGGACAACGACCTCAATACTACAGGCCTTAGAGACAGAGTCCCAACGACCACTGTATCGTTCCGTATTGTTGCTGCGTCGCTGGTGAGATCTGACTGTTTGACATCTCACCAGCGACCACATAGTGACGCACAAGCGATCCCTACCAGGTTGTATAGTTGTCGGGATCGCTGGAGCGTAGCCAAGTGTGACAGTACCCTAACATTCCATTGGCTCTCACTGAGGTACCAGCTCCCATTGTTTACTGATGGGAGCTGTCAATTTGTGTCAGATCGATAACAATTGTCACATCACTCACAAGCACCAGCAATACTCGCCAAGATACTGTACTGTCCGTGCGAGTAGCAAATAGTAACGATTACACTTGCTCAACCCTAATTATCATCCTGGAAGTTGTAATCCAATGAAAACAGATGTTGAGTAACAGGCAGAATGTTCTTATGAAGGATGTCTATGTATTTTTTTCAATTAACTATTCCCTCCACAATATGAAGCCTTCCTACACCATTGGCTGCCATACCGCTTCAGACCATTACTTTCATCGGATGTTTTCCAGAGAAGCTCAAACACTCCGACTTGTCCTCTTCATGTGAGAACCTTCTCACATAAGACTTGCAAAAAAGTTATTTCATCACTAAATAGCACATTCGCCCACTCCTCCTTTCTCCATTGGGAAGATTTCAGAGCCCATAGTTTTCGCCTTTGTCTTTAATGGCTTTTTTTTCAGGCCTTCCACCCTCTCAAACATCTCTTCCCAACAGCTGAGGTTTCTACCTCAACATTGCACTTTTCTTGCCATTCTTGCAGAAGCAGAGGAGTTGCCGAGGAGTGGAGCTTTCGATCGGATGTTCTTATTAGTGCTCTGTCCTCCCTTTTCGTTAACGTTCTGGGCCAACCAGATCTGGGCCTGTCCTGAGTTATCCTGGGCTTATCCTAAGTTATCTCAAGCTGCTTATGTTTCTGCAAAATTCTCACAACTGTCCTGTGATTACAGCCTACCTTCCTTGTGATGTGGGGGACAGAATAACCCGCACGCGATCCACCGCTGACCGAAATCTGATGGCTCCCATCATAATCAGCTCTCTCTTTTCAAGATTAACCAACAAATAAAGCAAAAAACAAAGCAGCAGATGGGATGCAATGTGATTGGCTACTGCATTCACCGTATGATTGGTTACACAAGCATCTTCTGTAATTGGCTATTTTATGATCTAAATTTGTGCAGTGATTTTACTTCCCATATTGTTGATTAAATTTCAGGCAAAACTGCTAAAAACATTTCAGGGAGAGAATGCAACATTAAATTCTGCACAAAACCATATACTGTATAATGTCATATTAGTGTTGGAGATATTTGACAGAAAACATTTTAAACTTGAAAAATCGACTCATCCTGCACCTATGCAGGACCTTTGAACACCACTGTATAAAATAACTGTGAATGCATATCTACTATATAATTGTCTAAGGGTTTTTTGTGTCTGTCGGTCACAGAAATCGCACGCCAGACAGAGGCCGCTCATTGGCGAATGAGCGCAGACTATGCAAATAGGCGTGAGAATGCAAAGTTCGAATTTCGTGCCTATTTGCTGCCCGGCTACAGCAGCTCCCTGCGGCCCCCCCGCTTCTCCTGCCCCGATCCGCTCTTCCTGCCCCCCTCGCTCCCCCTGCCCTCAATGGTGATAAAAATAAAAAAATCCCATAAGGATACTTACCCTCCGCAGGCGCGCTCCACCTGTCTTCTAGCTCCCAGGACAAAACCTGTCGTTGCCTGGGAAACCGATCAGCTGATCGGTCACATGACCGCTAACTGAGGGGAGCAGGAGGACTGCCTCCGTCCTGCCTCCGCTATCCATCCTGCCCCCGCCAACTCCATCCTGCCCCCCTGCATCCATCCTGCCCCACCCCGCATCCATCCTGCCCCCCTGCATCCATCCTGCCCTGCCGGCTCCATCCTGCCCCCCCACCACCATCCTGCTCCGCTGGCTCCATCCTGCCCTGCCTGCTCCATCCTGCCCCGCTCGCTCCAGCCTGCCCCCCCGCATCCATACTGCCCCCCCCCGCATCCATCCTGCCCCCCCGCATCCATTCTGCCCCCCCTGCATCCATCCTGCCCCCCACATCCATCCTGCCCCGCCGGCTCCATCCTGCCCCCCACCACTATCCTGCTCCTCCGCCTCTATCCTGACCCCCCGGGCTCCATCCTGCCCCCCTGCATCCATCCTGCCCCCCGCATCCATCCTGCCCCCCGCATCCATCCTGCCCCCTGCATCCATCCTGCCCCGCTCGCCACCATCCTGCCCCGCTCGCCACCATACTGCCCAGCCCGCTCTATCCTGCCCCCCGCCACCATCCTGTCCCCCCCATCCTGCTCCTCCGCCTCCCTCCTGCCCCCCCGCCTCCATCCTGCTCCTCTGGTTCCATCCTGACCCTCTCGCTCCATCCTGGCCCGCTTGCTCCATCCTGCCCCGCTCGCTCCTTCCTGCCCACCACTGTTCTTGCCCCCCCACCTCCATCCTGCCCCGCCGGCTCCATCCTGCCCCGCTCGCTCCTTCCTGCCCCCCGCCACCATCCTGCTCCTCTGGCTCCATCCTGCCCCCCGCCACCATCCTGCTCCTCCGGCCCCATCCTGCCCCGCTCGCTCCATCCTGTTCCCCCTTCTGGCTCCATCCTGTCTCCCTTACGGCTCCATCCTGCCCCTCTTCCGGCTCCATCCTGCCTCCTTCCCACTCCATCCTGCCCCGCTCGCTCCATCCTGCCCCCCCAACACAATCCTGCCCCCCCCTCATCACTATCCTGCCCCCCGGCAGTTAGCGGTCATGTGACCGATCAGCTGATCGGTTTCCCAGGCAATGACAAGTCCTAAAGGCCTGAAGGACCTAGAAGACGGAGGTGGAGTGAGGCGGCGGGCAGGTGAGTATCCTCACTGAGGATTTTTTTACTTTTACTGTGGAGGAGCGGGGGCCAGGGGTAGCAGGGGGCCACAGGGAGCGGAGTATCGCCATATACCATAGTGCTGCTATACATGTGCTATAATGTACCGCCATATACCATAGCGCTGCTGTACATGTACTGTAATGTACGGCCATATACTATAGTGCTGTTATACATGTACTGTAATGTACCACCATATACCATAGTGCTGCTCTACATGTACTATAATGTACCGCCATATACTATAGTGTTGCTATACATGTGCTGTAATGTACCACCATATACCATAGTGCTGCTCTACATGTGCTATAATGTACCGCCATATACTATAGCGTTGCTATACATGTACTGTAAAGTACCGCCATATACCATAGCACTTCTATACATGTACTGCCATATACTATAGTGCTGCTATACATGTGCTGTAATATACCGCCATGTCCTATAGTGCTGCTATACATGTACTGTAATGTACCGCCATATACTATAGTGCTGCTATACATGTGCTGTAATGTACCGCCATATACCATAGCGTTGCTATACATGTGCTGTAATGTACCGCCATATACCATAGTGCTGCTCTACATGTACTATAATGCACCACCATATACTATAGCGTTGCAATACATGTACTGCAATGTACCGCCATATATCATAGCGCTGCTATACATGTACTGCCATATACTATAGTGCTGCTATACATGTACTATAATGTACCGCCATATACTATAGCTTTGCTATACATGTGCTGTCATGTACCGCCATATACCATAGTGCTGCTCTACATGTACTATAATGCACCACCATATACTATAGCGTTGCAATACATGTACTGCAATGTACGCCATATATCATAGCGCTGCTATACATGTACTGCCATATACTATAGTGCTGCTATACATGTACTATAATGTACCGCCATATACTATAGCTTTGCTATACATGTGCTGTCATGTACCGCCATATACCATAGTGCTGCCTACATGTACTATAATGTACCGCCACATACTATAGCATTGCTATACATGTACTGTAATGTACCGCCATATACCATAGTGCTGCTCTACATGTACTATAATGTACCGCACATACTATAGCATTGCTATACATGTACTGTAATGTACCGCCATATACCATAGCGCTGCTATACATGTACTGCCATATACTATAGTGCTGCTATACATGTACTGTAATGTACCGTCATATATCATAGCGCTGCTATACATCTGCTGTAATGTACCGCCATATACCATAGCGCTGCTATCTATATATACAGTATATAAATATATATATATATATATATATATATATATATATATATATATATTATAATATATATATATATATATATGTAGTTAACTCACGTTGACTGAACAAGTTCTGTTAGTCACAGTATGTCAACTACATACATATTCTAGAATACCCGATGCGTTAGAATCGTGCCATCATCTAGTCTTATATATAGTATTCTAAATGCAATAATAAATTGGGCCCAATAGTCTACATACATTTTCACTTAGGAACCATCTAATTTTTTAAATTGGACGTTGACTTTCCGTTCGATTAAAGGAATAAAACACATCACGCCATTGACATTGATTGGAAAATATTAATACATTCTGCTTTCAAAATTCAAATAAATATATTTTTAACATGGAAACTAAGACAGTTGCACAAAACACAACCAATCGGCCGTCTCATCGCCACGGTCTTGAAAAATAAACATTTTTTTCTACTGTTTTTAATTTCCAGCATTATAAAAGAAAGAACCAAAAGGTCGATAAAAGCCTTAAATCATCTAATCTAGATATATCGATGGATGAGACAAACAAGTCAGTTCGACAGAAAGATCTGCCAAACCTACGGAGGTAAAGAGTTTTTTATTTATAATTTTTTTAAAAAATTCTGTCACCAATTAACTTTACATTGCGGACACAACTTGATTTTTGGAAGCCTTAAGCTTCCCTGAATAGGTACCAATTTTTATTTTTTTACTTTTCGGACTCTTATCAAAACATCACTGATATTTAATAAAAATGTTGCAAAAACACAGCAAAAACATGCCAAAACGGTCATACGATTGCAATGTGTCAACACGCCATATAACAAAAGTAGAGTTGCTGTTCTATATTGACCAAAGACTAGCTTTTATGTCCTCAACTGTTATTGGTTGGAATAAACGATAGCAGTTGTCTTAATTCTGAGACGTAAGGGCCTATGAGTTTATTATATATGGTCCTTATATATCAAAGCATATGTCTAACTAACAAGAAGACAGTGTCTTGTTGCCTTTAGTAACCAATCACAATATAGCTTACAATTCTTAAATGTTTTGGAAAAATTAAAGCTGCACTGTGATTGGTTGATATGGGCAATAAACTCACTCTACCTGTTTGGAGTTTGGTAAGTGAGGTTCACTTTCTATGGAACAATACACAGTATAAAATGACCGATCTGTTCATGGATTAAAAGGTATTGACAGCAAGTATTAAAATAAAAAAAAGTGCATCTTATTTTTCTGGTTAGGACCTGTCACTTTCCATGAATAATTATATATTTTGTTACTTTGTGTAGATGCCGGTGTTCTCCAGAATCCGGCGTTGTTTTTCTTTTAAATTATGCGCCTCTCCATTCCGGAAATATGGCCTCCTCTTCATTATGTGCAAATATAGTCTTTTTAAGCCAAGTGGGCGAGGTCTGCGTGGCAACGCCCAATTGACAAAAGAAAGACTCGACCTACATACTGGAAAGAGGAGGCCATATCTCGAGAACGGAGATGCACAGGAACAAAAGAAAAACGATGCCAGATTTTGGAGAACATGAACAAAAATAAAGCCAAAAAATATTTATAGTATGTGAAGACTCATCTTTAAAGAATAATACTCTTTAAAATAAAATTAAAAAATCACCAAGGCTGTGATCAAGCTCAGGCTATGATCACACTAATATTCAGAGCCTCAATAGTGTAGAGGGCAGAGCGATTCTTCCCAGATAATAAGTCATTGGGATCAATGTTATGGCGGATCTGGCACAGTTTTGTGGCTTCCAATCTATAGTCCATGTGTACTGGACCTAATGTAAGTCTATGAGTTTTCCTTTTCTGTCAAATATAGGTTTTAAAAAAAAAACTGTCAAAAACAACATGTTGCCATCCATACATTTTTGTGTTCTATATTCCTGTCCTAGGCTTGAAAGATGCAGTCATGGTGGTCTAGATACCTAGGATAAGCGTTTAACACCAGCAGACAGAGGAAGTCAAGTCACAGTCTTATATTCATAGACCTTATTCGAAAAATTGAGCCATGGTGGTCTAGATTCGTAGGTGTTTATCTCCAGCATACCCTCAGGTTGACAGAAATTAAGTCAAAGACTTACAGTAATGGACCTTATAATTGTAAGACACTTATGTATAAATTTGGATCCCTCTTTCATTCATTCCTTCTCCTACATCTTTCTTCAAAATGTGAACATGGTCATTAAGTTTTCTCTTAAGTCTGATGTTAGCTGATCTTAGTGGGCAAGGCTTACAGTTTAATGTGAATAGGGGCTTCCCCTACATGGTGTTGGGGGAGATGAGTAACCAGCATGTCCGATTTTAATCTGCTGATGCCGATCTATTTGTTTTAGGCAAGTTAATGTCAAGGCAATGGAATCTGGCAGTGACTATCCTGTATAGAGCACATGAGGGATCGCCACCAAGAGTTTGGAGAAAGCCGATAGCCAACCCAGTGTTCATCAAAATGCTATTCATCCTGTATGGGGCACGTTTTAAGGTTTCTTGTAATCAATGATTGTCAGTGTAAGTATAATTGGTTTGACTAAGTGCCTTACTTTAAATTTTGAAAAGGAGATGAGAGATTAAAGTTCAACTTTTTATTTCCTTACATTTTGGAACTGCTGTATTCTCCCTTCTAGGGTAAATGGGGATCCCGTAGGGTGGATTTTAACCCATCAGGTTCTTTCCTCCCACGAGAGAAGAACACAGATTATGGCCGCCTTTTGTTAAGGGTGATTATCCTGTACTCAGCTGAGCTAAAGACCATTTTATAAGTTCGCAGAGATCTGGCCAACCATTTAGTTGACATCTAGTAGATGTCCGTGGTCGGCCCAACCCTACAGTGTCACTATATGAAGTAGAGAGGAAAATGGAGCTCTGCGAGGACCCAGATATAAAAAAATGTATGGAGCAATACCTGGCCGGATTGCGGCTTCCTTTGATCTCTGTATTACATTGATCACCACCTGCACTTCATTCTTTATTGGTTTGCAGATATAAATCTACATATCCGATACTACAGCATACTAGAGAATTGAATAAATTAACACATTTCAAACATGTTTTCAAATTCTCAAATCCAAAATATCCTGGGGTGAGTAAAGCATAATTTTTTTAGTTTTTTTTTTTAATAAACTGAGGTTGGAAGAGAGGAGTTTTGTAATTCTGGAAAGCCCCTTCAAAAATACCTGTAAGTAACAAAGAGAACAATGTGCATCAAATGAACAAGTATACACGTATTTATTTAACCAAACACCATGTCCCACCTCTTATGGCATCGATTCGACATGTGAGCTCTGATTATGGAAGGATAATAAGTAGAGGTCTGCACACTAATCACTCATGTAACGCATCCTACGACACGGAAAATATGCAGAGGTTTAGTTCTACGCCTTTGTACACTATATCATTCTAAAAGTTATTGCATAGGAACTATTAGTGACAACTATTGTGAGGACTACCGGAAACAAGAAACACCTAAAGGGGTTATTCAGTTTAAAAAAATAAAAACCCCATAAAAACAGCAGCAAATGTTACATAGTAAACAAACGCCCAAAACTTGAATCACCTCTGATCCCTGACTGATCTGGCGCTGATGCTCCGGTAGACCTCCAGGACATTTATCATTTGCCATACGTTAGTAGAATTGGTGGTGGCACAGAGCCATGATGACTGCCAGGCAGCATGGGGATTGATTTGGTCACCGGTTGACTGTAGCAGTCTCTTGCAAATACTGGATGGTGGCCTACCGGAAAATCGGCACATCGTTGTCTGTTAAACATGACAAATCTACATTGAAGGCAGCTAAATATACATTCCTGACACGACTAGTATATACCAGCACAGTAGAGCAGAATAAACCTAAGGAATAGGTGTGCTTTTTTATTTTATTTTATTTATTTTTTTAGTCAAGACACTACAAAAATACAGTACTACAAAATTATATTGTGAGGTCTATCTCTAAATAAATTCTAGCTTGATCGCTTTCTCACAAAAAAACTAGTAATTTCTTCATTGCATCACTATGGTCCATCTATAGAAGACAAGACACCATTGTTGTACCATGAGGCCTCACATTGTAAACTCGGACGGGGATGGATCTCTGGGAGTTATTCTTGTTTTGAAGGAGCATCATGTATATATATGCACACACACATATATGTATGTATGTATTATATATATATATATATATATATATATATATATATAATTTTTTTTTTAGCCTGATTAATATTGGGCTCCACCGTTGTATTAAATGCTCGTCAAGACAAAACAGGCAGACGTGTTATGGCCTCTGCAAAAATTCCTGGAAATGCAGCTATTGTCGTAAGGGACTTTGAAGAACATTAGGAGCCAAGGGACAGATTGTAAGAATCATAGTGTTACACTGTGTCACCATCTAGATATAGATGTCTGTGTCTACCTCTGAAGTATGAGGAGTACTGAATAATAGACATTGATCCAGTGAAACAAACCTGCAATGGTTTTGTTATATTGGTAAATTCTAGTTTCGAGATCATGGCTTACCGAAGAGGAACCAGGATAGGTTCTCGGCAAAATGGGGCATTTGTATGATGGTTGATCAATGATAAAGTTGTGAGTAAAGGTACGTTCAACAAAATGTCCTCCAAAAATGTCAGTAAAAGAGTCATGAAAACATGCCCTACTCTTCTATCCTCCCAAAGTGGCAGTCAGGTGGTCATGGGAACTGTGCCCTACCCTTATAGCCTCCCAAAGAGGCAGTCAAGGGATCATAGGAACAGTGCCCTGCCCTTCTATTCACTCAAAGTGGCAGTCAGGGGTCATATAAATTAATCCTTGCCCCATATGTTGCCACAGTGCCAATCAGGGAGTCTTGAGCTGAGCCCTACCCGTCTATAATCCCAAAATGGCAGTCAGGGGTTCATAGAAATTGTGCCCTGCACTTTTATGCTCCCAAAGTGTCAATCATTGGGTTATAGGAACTGTGCCCTACTCTTCTATCCTCCCATAGAGGCACTCAGGGGTTCACAAAACTGTGCCCTACCCTTCTATCCTCCCAAAGTGGCAGTCAGGGAGAACAAATTGTTCCCTACCCATCTATTTACTCAATAGTCATAAAAATTGTTTCCTGCCCTTCTAACTTGCTATAGTGTCAATCAGGGACTCTTAAGTGTTGAGCCCTGACCTTCTTTCATCCCCAAATGTCCCCCCAAAGTTTCAGCCAAGGAGTCATAGGAACTGTGCCCTACCCTTCTAGCCTCCCTAAGTGATAGGCAACAGTTATAACAATTGTTCCCTGCCCTTCGACCTTGTCATAGTGCCAGTGAGGGATTCATAAAAACTGACCCTGGCACTTTTGTCCTCCCAAAATACCGGTCCCGGCGTTAAAGATTGGTGTCCCGCCTTCCTGACTCTTTAGAGAATGACTCCTCCTACTTTAAGCTCTCAGATCTACAGAAAGTCACACGATTGTCACAACTATCTCACAAAGGGGAGGTCGTTATTTTCCAGTCCCTTTGAAAATGCAACTCATCTTCATAACTGAGCAATATTTGAGCATTATTAAAGCCCTAATTTAAAGGGGTAATTCAAGTATGATCTGAAAAACAAACAAACAAAAAAACCCTAAACCTTTGCATTAATAATATTAGGCATCACAAGGGCTTCAAATTGAGCCGTCTATAGCGTAGTTTCCCACCTAAGTACAAGTAACCTGGTATATTGAACAGAATGAACATAGACCATTGCAGTAAAGCAAAAAAAAACAAACAAAAATAAACAGCAATAACAAACACTTCAAGGATTTTCAACTCCCATCAGGCTCATTTATAAACGTTGTAAAAATACAAATTAGTTAATAAATTAAGAAAAAAAAATGTATTTCTTTAAAGCAAAACAAAACAAAAAATCTTACCCTGTGTTTCTTCCCCGGAGCAGGGTCGTTCATTATAATACTTATCGGACCTGTCTGTCTAATGGAGGCCGTCAGCATATAGTCTAGAGTGTCACCGCCATACGGAGAGATACTACGTTTCTAGACTGGTGACTATCCTATCACGTCCATAAAGTACCTTGACCTTAAATATTTTGCATTGTATTGATTTCAGTGTTTTTATCACCAGTTCTGCATTTTTGCAACTTATCAGATCCACCATTACCTTGGAAGAGATCAACCCTCTAAGCTGTTTTGTCCAATCCTCATTGACTTTTCACACAAGTGTATTCAGCATGAAAAAACGTTTCAGACAGAAATGTGGACATAGATCACTAATTATTGGGAGCAGTGGATATCCCAAGGTTTGGATCTCCCATAACTTGACTAGTCTGGAGACATCCCACATTAAGAGTAATGTGGCCAAAATCGACTTGAATGACTTCAAAAGAGAATCTATCCTCAGGATTTCACAACCCAAACCTATATGTGCATGTAGCTCTTTAAAAAAATAAGTCCAGTAATATCTTTACATGGCCGATGCATTCCCCTGCCAATGAAAAATCAGTGTTTGAATTGATATGCAAATGAGGCGGAAGAGCTATTTATAGAACTGAAGCATCCACCACTCCAGCTCTATTCCTTGTCCAGTGCTGCCTGCCCCTGCTTGACCAATTGCTCCTTTTCTTGAAGCAACACAACATAGAGGCCGTCAATCAGGCAGAAGGAGGCATCACTGGGAGCGGAACAGAACTGGAGTGACAGACTTCTGATTTACAAATAGCTCTTCAGCCTCATTTCCTTTTGGCCATGTAAGAGTATTGATCGACTTGCCCTTGAAAGAGCTATATGTAAATACATGGGTGTGAGGGATGAAATCCTGCTGACCGATTTCCTTTAAATAAAGTAGACACCATGGCCTATAATGGATGTGTCCATTGGTAAATATATTGAAGATACTCTGTGGCGGTAAATATATCGAAGATACTCTGTGGCGGTAAATATATCGAAGATACTCTGTGGCGGTATCTTTTAATAAACATATGGTTGAACCTGTGTAGATAAGGTTGTTCACCTCTTCCATTTACAATGAAAAGACTTAAAGGGGTTGTCCAGGACTAAACCCACCTATGACCTCTTCTTAGGTTAGATTGTCAATATCAATGGTGGTCTGACAGTCAGCCGATACCTGATGGAATAAGAACACTGCAGCTCCATACACCAAGCAAAGGCCAGTCAATGCAGTTTAGCTTCCATTGGCTCCATACACCGCATAGTGGCCACTCATAGGTACTGCAGTTTATCTACCATTGGCTCCATATACTGTATAGTGCCCATTCACAGGTATCGCAGTTTAGCTTCCATTGGTGTGAATGCTCTGAGTTGGGGTACCAGAGATCGGCCACTACACGGTGTGAGGAGCTATGCTGTTCGTTCTAGTGGCCCTGGCACTGAATATCATTTGTGTGGTTGGGGTCCTGCGTGTCCGACCCCCACTGATCTTATACATCTATGGATTGGTCATTGATATCTTGGTACTGGACAACCACTTAAATGTATGCAACAACCATCTTGGCAACTGAGTACCTTGGATGAAGATTCCGCTACTTCCTTTTACTTGATTATTGTTGTGTTTACTTGCACAACCAAATAACATGTTTGGATATTTTTGTCTATGGCAGTGTTCTCCAGTCCGCAGATCTTTAAACATTGCGAAACTACAAATTTCAGCATTTTGGGAATTGTACTGTCACTGGTGAGGAGCCAGAAGTTGAAAACAGGTCTATAGGCCCCTTCAGAAGAACAGAGGGGCGCAAAGTAATATTGAGAAAAAAAAAACTAAAAAAAACACAGACCTACCGGTAACTTTCCTTACCGTCCCTTAAGCATAAATCCTCAAGTAAAAGGTGTTCATACCATTTTATCTAACACAACTCCCTTTCGGTCCTGTTTTTTTGGTGGTACAACATAGGTCAATACGTCCTGCATCATTGATAATATTATTGAGAAGGGCAAAACTGGTAAAGTGCCCGAAAGAGGGAGAAATCATAAGATTTCTGCCCATTCAAAAAATAAAACAAATAAAAAAAAAAGCTAAAATAAATTATCAGGCTACATGACCAAACGAGAAAACAAAAAACTCCAAAACATCAGAAGCAACTATGTACACAAATCATCCAATACGTGAGTACGAAGAAGAAATAATTAAAAAAATAGATACAAAGTGCAAAATTCTCACATTACTTCAACTAGGTTTTCTTTTTTTGTTTTCCGGATGTTTTGTGTCTTCGTTATTGTGACTCACACAGTAAGAAAGAAAGAAAAGAAGGTGCTTTGTGGCAGATGGAATGTTTTACGTTTTTGGAGAGATGGAAGTTTCGTTATCTGAGTACATTGTATATGGTTTCAATAGCCGATACCACTTAACCAAAAAAAAACAAAAAAAAGGTGGAAGCGGTAGGACAGACTCCGTGGAATACCTCATTGCATAATTGTGGGCACCGACACAGCAGTGTCCCAAAACCTCATTCAAGGTTACCGCAGGCGCGGAGACGGAAGTGGGAAGAAAACTTTTTTTTTTCTCCTCTGACTGGAGTCAGACTTCATAGATCTTGTCCTGTAAGTAGCTGAATAAAGAATCCAGACCCTTGGGGGAACTCCAGAGCTGCTTTAACATCTGACATTCCCGCTCATTCACATCCTCCAGTACGGATTTAAGAAAGCTTCTCACTAGACATTTGGATTCCTCTAATACCTAAAAAAATTAAAAAAGGGGGTTGCCATCTTAATTTAATTTTCTTTTCTTCAACATTAGTTTTTTTTTAAAGAGTAATAAAACATTCTTATTTTTTTCATATTTAGCAGGCCCTTTAAAAAGGTTGTGCCACAAACAATAATTGTACATTTGAATTAATAGAACTAAGGCCCCTTTCACATCAACGTTTTTTTAAATCGCGGCAGATGCGGTGAAAAAAACGCATCTGCCGCGATTACCGCGACACTTGCGGCACAGTTGCGGCAAGCCCATGCAATGTCTATGGGGCTTGCGGTAAGTGTGCGGCAGGTGCGGCAAGTGCGGTTTCGGCACTTGCGGCAGGTGCGGCCGCGAAAAAAACCGCGGTCAGCCGAGGTTTTTTTGCGGCCGCACCTGCCGCAAGTGCCGAAACCGCACTTGCCACACCTGCCGCACCCTTACCGCAAGCCCCATAGACATTGCATGGGGCTTGCCGCAACTGTGCCGCAAGTGTCGTGGTTATGCAGTAAGTTTTTTCACCGCATCTGCCGCGATTTCAAAAAAACGCTGATGTGAAAGGGGCCTAAGAATAAAATAAGTTAGAGATTGGAGATGGCAGTTGGTGCTTATATAGGTTTATGAAGAACTGTATTGGTCGTTTCAGGAGAACATGCAGAAGAATGTATGTCTAGGAGTACTTGCAGCAAAGTTTCTGTCTCTGCCTCTAGCTCCTCCCTATTATGTTTGTCTCTGCTTCTAGCTCCTCCCTCCAATGTATCTATGCCTCTAGCTCCTCCCTATGTCTGTCTCTGCCTCTAGCTCCTCCCTATTATGTTTGTCTCTGCTTCTAGCTCCTCCCTCCTACTGTATGTCTGCCTCTTCCTCTAGCTTCTACCTCCTATGTCTGTCTCTGCCTCTAGCTCCTACCTCCTATGTCTGTCTCTGCCTCTAGCTCCTACCTCCTATGTCTGTCTCTGCCTCTAGCTCCTTCCTCCTATGTCTGTCTCTGCCTCTAGCTCCTCCCTCCTATGTCTGTCTCTGCCTCTAGCTCCTCCCTCCTATGTCTGTCTCTGCCTCTAGCTCCTCCCGTCTGTCTTTGCCTCTAGCTCCTCCCTCCCATGTCTGTCTCTGCCTCTAGCTCCTCCCTCCTATGTCTGTCTCTGCCTCTAGCTCCTCCCTCCTATGTGTCTCTGCCTCTAGCTCCTCCCTCCTATGTCTGTCTCTGCCTCTAGCTCCTCCCTCCTATGTCTGTCTCTGCCTCTAGTTCCTCCCTCTTATGTCTGTCTCTGCCTCTAGCTCCTCCCTCTTATGTCTGTCTCTGCCTCTAGCTCCTCCCTCCCATGTCTGTCTCTGCCTCTAGCTCCTCCCTTCTATGTCTGTCTCTGCCTCTAGCTCCTCCCTCCTATGTGTCTCTGCCTCTAGCTCCTCCCTCCTATGTCTGTCTCTGCCTCTAGCTCCTCCCTCCTATGTCTGTCTCTGCCTCTAGCTTCTCCCTCCTATGTCTGTTTCTGCCTCTAGCTCCTCCCTCCTATGTCTGTCTCTGCCTCTAGGTCCTCCCTCCTAATTTCGAGGTAGAGCGGCTTAGTATACATTTTTTGCAAAAAACATATCAACTAAATACTCTTTTTTTTTTTACTACTTTTTTAGCAGCACTTGCTTTTTATTGTTTTTTTTTACAACAGTATTTTTGCACGTTTGTTTGACTGTTTTTTGTGACTTTTTGGTGGTGTGAACAATGTCTTACAGATTTGTTCACTGTGTGCATGGCTCATTGGTTTTTGTCTAGTTTGTTTCTTGTTTCTGCAAGAGAAGGGAGTCGCCCACCCCTCCCTCTGAGCCCTGCACATAAAAAGCCATCTTCTACAGCCAGTCCATGTCATTCATCGGACCTGTCTGGATCCTGCTCATATAGGTACCAATACACATGGTCAGGTTTTTAAATACAACAGATAGGGACTGCTCTGATACGGGTTACCTTGTTGAGGTAGAGCGGCTTGGTATACATTTTTTGCAAAAAACTTATCAACTAAATACTCTGTTTTTTACTACTTTTTTTAGCAGCACTTGCTTTTTACTGTTTTTTTTTACAACAGAGTATTTTTGCACGTTTGTTTGACTGTTTTTTGTGACTCAGTCTTTTGGTGGTATGAACAATGTCTTAGGCTGCCTTCAGACTTGCAGATGCATCTGCAAGCATCTGCATGCAGACCGCGGCCCCTATGTTTATAATGGTGCGCACGGCGGTCTGCAGATGCTTGCAGATCGCCGTGCGCACCCATTCACTCCTATATGTGATCTGTGCGCAGGCGGATGCCTGCGTACAGATCACACACTCTCTGCCCGCACCAGAGACGCGACATGCTGCGTCCCGGGTGCGGACGCGGACACCGGAAGGAGCAGATATGGTCCGCATCCGCACCCGAACGCAGCAAACGCTGCCAAACGCAGGCACTATGCGTTCCTATGTTAAACATAGGACCGCAGTGCGCATGCGTTTGAATGCGTATGGGAACGCAGCATAAGCTGCGTTCACATACGCAAATGTGAAGGCAGCCTTACTGATTTATTCACTGTGTGCATGGCTCATTGGTTTTTGTCTCCTCCCTCTTATGTCTGTCTCTGCCTCTAGCTCCCTCCTATGTCTGTCTTTGCCTCTAGCTCCTCCCTCTTTTTTCTATCTCTGCGTGTCACTACTCCTCCTTTGATAGAATTTTAAAAGCACCAACTGTCAACTCCTCTGTCATTAATGGAATAATCTGTCTTCAATGAACACAGATTTTACCTGTGAAATGTGAGTGAAAGATCAATCCATAGGGAAAAAGAAGGACATTTCTCTGCCAAGGTAGATTGATTTATAAATGTCATATGTATGGGCACACATACATTGTGGCTATTAACAGATTGGGTCACCGTGTCATGGTGGGATGGCTTTTACGCCTTAAAAAAAAAAAAGGTAACCAAGTCCCTGTATTATTTACATGTGTTACTATTTACGAACTTTCTGCAGTTTGCCTACACATTATTTTTATTTTAGATATATATATTGATTAAATAAAAATGTAAATTGCGGTTACTATTTTAGGTCTGATGAAAAAGAGGTATGCAGCAACATGGGACCAAATGCAATTACCTATTGCCACCTCTGCCAGTTTGGTCAATTGGGCGCAAACTTTCCTCAATTTCATCCTTTTTTCTGTTGAGTGGGAGGAGTTGGAAAACTTCCCACATAAAGATAGTCATTCAGGCCTCCTATAGTCGTGGACTTGGCCGACTTCCACCTGTCTATGGGCAACTTTAGGATACCCAAAAATAACTAAAAGAAAAGATAGCCATCTTACCACAGCACTGCAGGCAGCCATTTCTTTCACTCGGAGCATGACCTCCTGACTGAAGGTTGTAGGCCAGAACACCTGGGACACCAGCCCTCGGCTACATGCCTCCTGCGCCGTGAGTTTCCTTCCACAGAACAACATCTCATTTGCCTGAAGGACAAAGTGTTTTATTTTTTAAATTCTGTTGAACAATACATATGTAACATATCCAAATAAGACATAACAATACGAATTTTCAATAAATGTTTTGTTCTTCAAACCAAATTCAAAATTAATAAAAAATGAGTATAAAGCTACAGAGATAAGAATATGGTAGACACATAGAACAAGCATGCTAAATGCTGCAATAATAAGAAGAATCACAATTTGGGTGGATTTGTTTATTTTTGAAGACGTTTGTCACTTATTATTTTTGAAAACCTCAAATTTCACTATTTTATTGGACTCACCAGAGCAACACCAAGTATTTGAGGAAAAGTGTACGAGGAGCAACCGCAGGAGTCAGGCGGATGGTAGCATATGGTGTCTGGAACCAAGCCTTTTCACTTGCCCATACGATATCACATAGAGGCAAGATGGATGCCCCGAGCCCAAGAGCTGGACCGTTGATAGCCACCACAATTGGTTTTTTGAACTGGATGAATGCCTTAACAAAGTCCCTGAGAAAACATACGAAACAGGGTTCAAAGTACTCAATAACTCAATATATGGCTGAATAATTGGGGTGCCCAGTTTTGGGATGACACTTGTACAAAATGCATTGTGGTAGTAATAACATTCACAACCAGAGGTAGGGAGAGAGAAAGATTGAGCATGTTGAATTTCTATGCCCAATCCTTTCAGAGCTTACACCACCCAGAAACACATGCACGCTTCTTCAATTTTAGCATCCATGAGCACAGGTAAACCAGGTCAGCCGAACACTCATTATCTATGGTGTACAGGCGTACTTAGGACAGAACAGATGACTTGAATACCTTATAGCTTCTGCAATTCGTGCACTTTCCTTTCTCCTGTCCGTAGATAATTTCCCGATAAGGTAGGAATAATCCAGACCACTGCAGAAAACACTCCCGACAGCACTGAGCAGCAGCAGCTTACTATCATCAGAAGACGCATTGCACAAAGCCCGTCGGACCTCTTTCATAATCTGAATGGAGGACATAAAATGAAGATTATAACACGAACCCCAAGACTGGAGTCTCCTAAAAATAAGGAACCATAAGGAGAACTGTAGAAGGGAAGTGTTGGTACACATCTCTCTATATATAACTGTATATGGATAAATACATTACATATTTATCTCTCTCTGTATATCATCTTCCGTAAACAACATGTGGCGAGGAGTAGACAAAGAGTAGTACACCCCATGGGAGGCAAAGACTAGGACCATATGCTGGAAAACAGTTGTTCATCCACTTTAGCCATCTTAGGCCTCAGTGTCACGCTTGAGCAAGGGAACAACCGACCACCATGTGTGAACCTGACGCACAGACCACCAATGTCTGGCACCCAACAGAACCAGGTTTCCCAGCCGGTCACCAACACTGACACGAGCCCAGCCACCACCTGCGTAGCTATCAACAGAACCGGTGTCCCAGCCAGTGTGAGTTCATCACCAACAGCAGCCAGTCTCCCATACTGGTACTACCCCAGACACTCCCTGCTTAGCTAACACCAGCACAGAGTTCACAGCCAGCAGATATCCCTACCAGCAACCCTGATCTCCCTACCATCCCTATACGAGTTCTTTCACCTTGTCGCCGAGCAGGAAACCTAAGCCCTCCGCTGGCCCTGATGTTAACCCGTTACTAGGGAAGGCCGGCGGGAGCACTAGTCCCATCCCCTACAATAAAGAGACATGATGGAAGGGGAAGACAGACAAAGAACAACAGGACAGCTGCTTCACGTCTGCTGACATTTCACCAGACAGCAGACGGCTTGACAGCAAGAGGTTCTCTACAGAGCTCCCTCCACCTCATGAGCTTGGCCAGGAATGAAGTTCAATCTCCAGCGAAGCATGCTGGAAGCCTGTGATCCTATAAAAGGCAGAGGCAATCACAGAGTGGCTACACCTGGACAAGGCCCAGCTAGCTTGCTGGCAACAGAGACTAACATTAACTCCTCCAGTGCCAAAGGAAAAGGACATGTTTAATATGAAGTCTCAATTCAGACATGAGACTTAGGTCCAAAGCAGTCACAAGTCTCCTAGGAAAGGGAGACCATCGTGACACTCAGCCAGGATGGGAGAAGTTTTGATCAGTTGTTTAGGCTTATGGTAGGGAGAATAAATCTTAGCACATGCCCCGTTGGGGTTATATAAGCTGATAATGCACACATTTAGATCTCTTTTCTTTCTTTCTACCAGCAGACCACCAGGGGATGACAATGAATGATGGGCTAAGTGTATCCACCCTTTCCCTCTACATCTTCAAATCACTGTATCTCACTGAAACTTAATACCGATACCAACTTCCTACAGGGACAGTGTTGGTGTTATGTGGGTTTCATTGTAAGTGTGTATGTGTAGGTTTAGTTAATGTGGGTGTATAATATTGTTAGGAATTTGTGAGTTGATTGTGTAATAGTATTGTGTACTATTACGGTATATTGTGCTATTAATATGTATTTTTATGGAGATCAGATGACTTGGGTGTATGAAATTAATATTCTTTTATTGTAGGGTTTTGTCTCATGTATTCGCCGGTGACAAATGTATTTCTTTGAATAATGATAATTAATATCCAGACCTTCCCTTTAACAAGAACTGACTTGATGCCAAATACACAGACTAGTCCACAGTGGACTTTTTTTTGTGAAAGATACTAGACACCCTACCGATGGTCACTGCTGGACTAGGAACGGATTTCTATGCAATCTGGTACATGGATATGTTTGCCTGATATTTTTCATACATAGAATATCAATGGCCTATAGCATAGATAAAATGAAGGCACTTTTTAGAACTTGTTTGACCTCATCTATTCAGTAGAGAAGGTCTTCGAATTAAACTCCCATTTCTCATCAGCGTGGAATAAAACCCTTATATCAATCTCATGGGCTGCATCTGTGGTATAAAAGTGCATGAAAAGCCTATAGACTAGGATAAGATCAGATTGATCCCATGCACAGGGATCTAAGATGCAGTACCAGATTATGGAGTAATACAAGGAGTATGGAGCTGTGTTGTGCTTCTGGTGGTCGTCCACAGCTGATCGGTTGGGTATGGTCAAATATATAGTCATGGACAACACCTATACTTAAAGGCATTAAAAGTCGAGAAACTACATTCTGGCTCTCTAATGCCAGCTGCCATGTTGGTGACACAATAATTACATTTACAGAGCAATAGAAGAGAGAAGCCGATGACAAGCTGCTTTACAAATACCACTTTCCTTGTGTGATCACGATGGTGGTTGTTAAGGATCGTGCAGAATCCCGAGTGTTCTAGTTGTCATGGAAACCTCACTTGTCTTTTAAAGAGAACTTTCGTATATTTAGATCAGTTACCCCCCTTTCTTTCAGACGGTCACAATCCCAGGTGTGCCTTTCCCTTTAAACCCAGAGGTACTGTGCACTATTATTACCAGGCCCTGGGGATTGTTTGGGCCCTCGTTGCTGGTAACTATTCTGGGCTTGAGTATGTCTTCACAAACCGGTGTCCTCAAAGACAATACTAAGACATTGGAGAACTTCATTATTTGCATTCCTAGAAATAAATGTCCTCCTTCCATGATTATTTGTACCAAGGAACACAGAGGCAGCCAATTCTTGTTATATTAAAGGGACAGTCCATGCAAAACCAGACATCAGAACAAGAGCTATCACCAGTGAGATACAACAGCTCCTCATGGGGTCCAACAACTTGACCTTGGGGGTCTGCTGGTATAAATGGAGGCTTCAGATCCTGTCTTTTTACCACAACATGTATAGGGCGATTAGGTATTTTTTGGCCTTCCCCAGTCCTCTCTTTGTTCTGGTAAATAGAGCGGGGACCTGAGCAGGGGACTCTGGGATAGGACAACAATCCGTTGGACCTCTCTGCCGTGCGTTGATTTTTTATTTTTATTCTTCTGTGAAGATCAGCTTTTTTATTTCTCTGTTGATTCAGCCATACGAGGCCTTGTTTTTGTTTTAGGGGTGATCGTCCATGTTACCATATAATATTGCGAAAAACATTCCCCGCATCGTTTTTTGGCTTTGTTATTACGGCAATAATTCTTTAGATTACTACAATTATGATGATAATCTTGGATAGTTTTTTTTTTTAAATTAGTGGAAAAAAATCAAAACTTAAAGTAAATTTAGTTTGTGTTGCAATTTTTTGAGATCCATAATTTTTTTTTATACCTTTATTGACTGACCGGAGAGAGGGTTTATATTCTGTGTGTCAAGCCAAGTTTTTTTGATGTCACGTGGGTGTACAAACAATGGTTGATCGCGGTTTGTTGCATTACTTTTTTGGGGAGATGTTGTGACCAAAATCTTTTAAAAAGGGTCAATTCTTGCATTTCAATGTTTTTCCCTCTGTCTAGTTTTTGTCAAACAAGTTAATTCTAATTTTCTAACTTGAACTTTGATGGACACAGACACAGAAAACCAAAATAGTTTAAACATTTTTTTTATTTTTTTATATTTACTTTCAATTTTTTTAGTCCCCCTAGCAAACTTGAATGGTGATATACAACCTCTGGTAAAAATTATGGAATCACCTGGCTCGGAGGATGTTCATTCAGTTGTTTAATTTTGTAGACATGAGCAGATCACATACATGGCACAAAACTAAAGTAATTTCAAATGGCAACTCTCTGCCTTGAAGAAACACTAAAAGAAATCATGAAAAAAAACGTGCTAGCCAGTAACGGTTACTTTTGTAGACCAAGCAAGGGAAAAATTATGGAATCACTCAATTCTGAGGAAAAATGTTTGGAATCATGACAAACAAATAAAACAACACTCAAATACATCACTAGTATTTTGCTGCACCACCTCTGGCTTTAATAACAGCTTGCAGTCTCTGAGGCATGGACTTAATGAGTGACAAACAGTACTCATCATCAACCTGGCTCCAACTTCTCTGATTGCTTTGCCAGATCAGCTTTGCAGTTGGAGCCTTGTCATGGACCATTTTCTTCAACTTCCACCAAAGATTTTCAATTGGATTGAGATCCGGACTACTTGCAGGCCATGACATTGACCTTATACGTCTTCTTTCAAGGAATGCCTTCACAGTTTTTGCTCTATGGCAGGATGCATTATCATCTTGTAAATGGTTTCATCATCCCCAAACATCCTTTCAATTGATGGGATAAGAAAAGAGTCCAAAACATCAATGTAAACTTGGGCATTTATTGAAGATGTAATGACAGCCATCTCCCCAGTGCCTTTACCTGACATGCAGCCCCATATCATCAATGACTGTGGAAATTTGCATGTTCTCTTCAGGCAGTCATCTTTATAAATCTCACTGGAACAACATCAAACAAAAGTTCAGCATCATCACCTTGCCCAATGCAGATTCGCGATTCATCACTGAATATGACCTTCATCTAGTCATCCACAGTCCACGATTGCTTTTCCTTAGCCCATTGTAACCTTGTTTTTTCTGTTTAGGTGTTAATGATGGCTTTTGTTTAGCTCTTCTGTATGTAAATCCCATTTCTTTTAGGCGGTTTCTTACAGTTTCGGTCACAGACATTGACTCCAGTTTCCTCCCATTCGTTCCTCATTTGTTTTGTTGTGCATTACTGTTTTGGAGACATATTGCTTTAAGTTTCTGGTCTTGACGCTTTGATGTCTTCCTTGGTCTACCAGTATGTTTCCCTTTAACAACCTTCCCATGTTGTTTGTATTTGGACAGATTTTAGACACAGCTGACTGTGAACAACCAACATCTTTTACAACATTGCGTGTTGATTTACCCTCTTTTAAGAGCTTGATAATCCTCTCCTTTGTTTCAATTGAGATCTCTCGTGTTGGAGCCAAGATTCATGTCAGTTCACTTGGTGCAAAGCTCTCCAAGGTGTGATCACTCCTTTCTAGATGCAGACTAATTCCATAATTTTTCCCCCTGCTTGGTCTACAAAAGTAACCATTACTATTACTATTTTTCAAGATTTCTTTTAGTGCTTCTTAAAGCCATCAAGTTGCCATTTGAGATGACTTTAGTTTTGTGCCATGTCTGTGATCTGCTTTTTTTCTACAAAATGAAACAACTGAATGGACATCCTCCGAGCACGGTGATTCCATCATTTTTACCAGGGGTTGTAGGCTATATAGCATTATATGGAAGAAATGTAGCTCATGCGGGTACAGAGAAGGTGGTATGTGGGCCTCCAGCATGCTCCGGTCTACCACAGGGGGTGAAAAGCTTTGGAATACTTCTATTACATGTTTGCTCCACTTAAAAGGAACCAGCCAGCAGGATTTAGGCAATAAAGCACTGGCATGCTGAGTGCAATCATGCCTTCACTTGAATGATTCCATGTTTGATTAGAGAGAAAAGTGTCATGGGGGAGTTGTTTTTTCTCTCCCCATGTGGGCATGCCTTTTGGATGTAAGCCAATCCCTTCCCCTCCCTTTCATCTTCATTTTCAGTTTTGTCAGGCACCCTGTTGCTGGAGAATAGGGACAGTGCGCAGGTAATACACATGCCGAGCCCACATCAAAGTGAAGGAGCCTGTGACGTACCAGTATTGGTAATGGGTTGAACATATTTTTAAAGGAGCCTATGACATACCAGTATTGGTAAAGGGTTAAACATATTTTTGGGGAAATGTTTTATTTTCCATGTCACTATTTATATTTTAAAATTCTGAAGTCTTGCAGTTTTCTCTTTGAGCCTCATAGTAGGGTAATACTTCTTGCTCTGCAGGGATCACTTGTGAGCAGCCATCGCATCATCACCAAAAGCTGGATCACAATGTAAAATCTACCATTCACAAGAACTGATGGTCACAGCTCACCTCCGCCCCCTCCCAGCACCATGACCTCTGCACCAATCACAGAGCGTGCCCACAACAATCTCCATCTAAACAATGAGTAACACAGAACACTATGTCCAACATAGGCAAGATGACTGCTGCCATAACATGTACTGAAAATAAAATAATAAAAACATAAATAAAATAGATTAAAAATATAATTTTCAATATACAGTTTTAATTATCAAAAAAAGGGTAATAAATTCCCCTTAAATTACTGATTTACATTTCCAAATTAAAGTCTTGAATTAAATCATATTTTTATTTAAAGAAATAATAATAAAAAGCCAATAATGAATAGACATACATTTCTGTAATGAACATTTAGTTCTGCTATTACCAGTTTTCATTTCTTAAGTTCTAAGCAATTATGAAATAATTAAAAATGGCATAAAGCAAAGTGAAGCCAAGCTATATCATGTTGTAGCTATTTATTAGAAATATGAGCTTGATGGTTAAGAAAGGTTATTCAGAAATATGTTAAATACTGAAACAAGTTCTACTGGGGTCATGTGGTCAGATATGAATGGGTCTGTCCCAAAAGCTGTGGTAGGGTATATAATAAGGGGGTGCTTTATCTCCAGGTTGGTCTGATCCACCTCTTCCTTGGTAGGTATGAACCTGTGCAGAGAGCCGCTTTATTCCAGGCACTGCACATTACTCACCTATCCCGGCTCCAGTGCCAGACCATGCTTCTTTCGCCTATGGCTGTCTTACTTTTCCATGACTCCATTCCAGGTTTCTCAAGAAGCCCAGCAAACTCCTCTAACATCATCACCCAAGGCCTTTTATGTCAGAGACAAAGTGGTAAGCAACAAAGTAATCAGTTGTTACAAGTCTATCAGTAGTTTGGTTCTGTTCAGCTTCAGCTTGGAGTCCATCCTCTGATCAGCTACAAATCTGCATTGTTTTCAAGGTCAGCCCGGCTTATTGTGTGTCGCACACACCACTTCTCAGCAAGCAAGTTACCAACTCATCAAAACTATTCACAATGCTGTTCACACCTGATTTCTGCAATCAAAGTAACATCTCTTCAAACATGTCTCCAGTTTGCCTATACGTCACTGCATTCCTGTGGATAACCATTTCCTTGCTACAACGTCCAGTTTGCATACATTGCTGCTATTAACTATTGTCTTGCTGGAAGATACCAGATTGCATTTACTTCTTTTACATTCTTGCTAATAACCTTTTTCCTGCTGAGTATGCCAGTTTCTTGTGCTCCCACTGTTCCTGTGTATGACACCTGGATTTGCTTCATCTGTGATATCTGCTAAGCTTGTTGTCAGGCGTCCTGCATACTTTGCTACTCTGGTTTTCGCTAAAGCATACATCTTCCATCAGGACCCACATCACTGCATAGTCACCTCCAGTCTGAGCTACTCAACCTGACCTACAGCATAGAGAATCCACCTCACCAGGGAGCTGGTAACATGCAGTATTAGCAAGCAAGGGATCTGGTGTATAGGTGTGTGAACCAGAACTGGGAGAAGGCAAGTTGGGAAAGAGTGTTGGGGTGGCTTTATTATTTACATTTTTTGAGTAAACTTCCTACACGTACCCATTTTTGATTAATAAAGTGGACCCAACTTTCCAATGGTGGGACAAACAAACTTCAGTTACACAATACAGTGGGGTTCCAATAAATTAGGGTGGTCTTAACCAAAGGCCCATGTCATGATTGGCCTTCCAAGGTCATGTGACTTGCATGTTATGCCATTAGGAGAGGGAAACAGAACTATGACAGTGATAACAGTCTTTATCAAGACAGTATGTATATTCAAAACATTTTTGTAGACCTTTAGCACAGGATAAATTATAAATCTATGACTGCGGGGTTCCATTTACGAAGACCCCCCTCCCCCCACCAAGCCTTTAAAAATGGTACTGTTGGGACAGGTGGTGGTCCCAGTGTCAGATCCTCATCATTTTGGGCAACCCTATACAACATTAACACTTAATAAAGAATTCCTCCTTACGTCAGGTGTCAGGGAGTTGTTGTCGGACGTCTGGCTGGACAGTAGGATGTGGGTGAAGCCATCTTCCTTCCTGACGACGATGTCGCGGAATCGGCAATTACTTTCATTCTGACGGACGCTGTATCTCAATCGCTTATCGAAAACACAGTCCTTTTCCAAGTCTAGTTTCCGCTTGACTGGGCTGTGAGGGGTCAGGCCTCCGTTGGTCAATGGTTCCCCTTTACGTGTATTTAAAAAATAAAATAAAAAATAAAAATATTTTTGCTTACAAAGTACAACATTACACAAAGGCTATATCCTACACCGGTAAAGTAGACTAGGCAATTAAATGCAAGAACAATGTGTCCTGACCCAGAGATATGTGTCCTCGTGATGTAGCCCTTGGGAAGGACAACGTCACAACTTACATAATCAGAGCAGTGCTTGGTAATAATTTACTTTCTCACCCGCCTGTACAATTTAATAGAATGAAAACGATTGGCTTAAAAGGTTTTTTTTGGCATTAAGAGACGGCACCATTCTAGTCGGCTGGTCCTGTATGGTATTGCATGGCAGCCTCATTTACTTGACTGTTGTTGAGGTCCAATATCATAGACATCTGATGCACAAAATCCAATAAATGATGAAATATAGATCAGTATGTTAAAAGGAATCTGTCCCCAGGTATTGAAAATCCAAATTGGAATCATATAGGGTCAGAGACCTTGATTCTAGCGATGTATCACTTATTGGGCTACTTGTTTCCATTTGAATTAAAAACTAAATGTGCTGCAGATCTACCAGTTCTGAAAATGTTAAGCTGCCTACACTGCTGATTGGCACCCTTCTGTGTATAACCCTGCCCGTATTAGCCTTCTGTGTACACTGTGCATAGACAGAAAGCTGGCAATCAGTGGTGGGGGCATGGCTGGACTATCTGACAGCAGGTTTACTAGTCTTTTAATGATAATTTCCTACTGATAAAACAATTATTTTATAAAAAACTTTGCTAAGGAGCCCAGTAAGTGACACATCACTGGAATCAGGGTATCTGCCTCTACATTATGCTGCTCTCAGATTATGTAGAAAACAACTTGGTAACAGATTCTCTTTGTGGGTCCACCTGGACAGTGTTTGCATCACACTAAAGTGCATACTTGACTTTTAGTAGGCAGAGTTAGTTACTTTGTGCGTAATTGTATATAAGTGGATTTATTAGTAATACATTTGCCACTTCAACAAGGAAGATAAGTGCCCGGTATTGCCTTAGGGACCGTGTGGCCAACACCATCTGGAGGACCCTCTGGCCAGCACTGCCCCAGGGACATCGTAATGCCACGATCATGGGGACCTTGTGTCTCGCACCACCCCGGCGACCCTGAGTCCGGCACCATCCTAGAGACCCTATTGCCCTGTGGCTGACCCCCGCCCTACGGACCCACTGCCTGGGAACCCCTGGAGACCCTATGCCCATTACCAACCCCCTGTGGACACTCCACCCGGAACGGCCCTACAGACCTGCTGAGCGAGTGTGCACTTATCCAAGAATTTCACCCTCTCAAAAGTCTGTGCCCTCCACATCCCAATGCCATTAATTTTCAGGTGATCTTTATTACATTTTAGCAGAAAACACTCTTTGATGTCACAAAATGTTACTACTACGTCTTTCACCCAGAAACCATTGCTGTAACTTCTCCCGAGAAGCTGAATTCCTGCAAGAACATTCTAAGAAGCATTAAAGATTTGAAACTAGGATGACATCCTGGAGTTGAAGATGTAGGTAGCAAACTGACTTTTTTTTTTACATTTTTTATCTCTTTATTCCTACTTACAGATTCCTTACACAACTAAACCAGCTTTTTGCCAGATGCCGCCTGTCACTTTATGCGCCTCTGTGACGCCCGTCACTTTATGCGCCTTGGTGCCGCCCAACACCTTATGCGCCTTGGTGGCGCCCGTCACTTTATGCGCCTCGGTGCTGCCCTACAACTTATGAGCCTCAGTGCCGCCCGTCACTTTATGTGCCTCGGTGCTACCCGTCACTTTATGTGCCTCGGTGCCGCCCGTCACTTTATGTGCCTCGGTGCCGCCCGTCACTTTATGAGCCTCGATGCCGCCCCTCACTTTATGTGCCTCGGTGCCGCCCGTCACTTTATGAGCCTCGGTGCCGCCCGTCACTTTATGCGCCTCGGTGCCGCCCAACACTTTATGCGCCTCGGTGCCGCCCAACACCTTATGCGCCTCGGTGGCACCCGTCACTTTATGCATCTCGGTGCCGCCCTACAACTTATGCGCCTCGGTGCCGCCCGTCACTTTATGCGCCTCGGAGCCGCCCATCACTTTATGTGCCTCGGTGCCGCCCGTCACTTTATGAGCCCCGGTGCCGCCCGTCACTTTATGTGCCTCGGTGCCGCCCGTCACTTTATGAGCCTCGATGCCGCCCGTCACTTTATGAGCCTCGATGCCGCCCGTCCCTTTATGAGCCTTGGTGCCGCCATTCACTTTATGAGCCTCGGTGCCGCCCGTCACTTTATGAGCCTCGGTGCCGCCCGTCACTTTATGAGCCTCGGTGCCGCCCATCCCTTTATGAGCCTCGATGCCGCCCGTCACTTTATGAGCCTCGGTGCCGCCCGTCACTTTATGAGCCTCGGTGCAGCCCGTCACTTTATGTGCCTTGGTGCCGCCCGTCACTTTATGTGCCTCGGTGCCGCCCATCACTTTATGTGCCTCGGTGCTGCCCGTCAGTTTATGAGCCTCGGTGCTGCCCGTCACTTTATGAGCCTCGATGCCGCCCGTCACTTTATGAGCCTCGGTGCCGCCCGTCACTTTATGTGCCTCGGTGCCGCCCGTCACTTTATGAGCCTCGATGCCGCCCGTCACTTTATGAGCCTTGATGCCGCCCGTCACTTTATGTGCCTCGGTGCCGCGCCCGTCCCTTTATGAGCCTCGGTGCCGCCATTCACTTTATGAGCCTCGGTGCCGCCCGTCACTTTATGAGCCTCGGTGCCGCCCGTCACTTTATGAGCCTCGGTGCCGCCCGTCACTTTATGAGCCTCGATGCCGCCCCTCACTTTATGTGCCTCGGTGCCGCCCGTCACTTTATGAGCCTCGGTGCCGCCCGTCACTTTATGCGCCTCGGTGCCGCCCAACACTTTATGCGCCTCGGTGCCGCCCAACACCTTATGCGCCTCGGTGGCACCCGTCACTTTATGCATCGCGGTGCCGCCCTACAACTTATGCGCCTCGGTGCCGCCCGTCACTTTATGCGCCTCGGAGCCGCCCATCACTTTATGTGCCTCGGTGCCGCCCGTCACTTTATGAGCCCCGGTGCCGCCCGTCACTTTATGTGCCTCGGTGCCGCCCGTCACTTTATGAGCCTCGATGCCGCCCGTCACTTTATGAGCCTCGATGCCGCCCGTCCCTTTATGAGCCTTGGTGCCGCCATTCACTTTATGAGCCTCGGTGCCGCCCGTCACTTTATGAGCCTCGGTGCCGCCCGTCACTTTATGAGCCTCGGTGCCGCCCATCCCTTTATGAGCCTCGGTGCCGTCCATCACTTTATGAGCCTCGATGCCGCCCGTCACTTTATGAGCCTCGGTGCCGCCCGTCACTTTATGAGCCTCGGTGCAGCCCGTCACTTTATGTGCCTTGGTGCCGCCCGTCACTTTATGTGCCTCGGTGCCGCCCATCACTTTATGTGCCTCGGTGCTGCCCGTCAGTTTATGAGCCTCGGTGCTGCCCGTCACTTTATGAGCCTCGATGCCGCCCGTCACTTTATGAGCCTCGGTGCCGCCCGTCACTTTATGTGCCTCGGTGCCGCCCGTCACTTTATGAGCCTCGATGCCGCCCGTCACTTTATGAGCCTTGATGCCGCCCGTCACTTTATGTGCCTCGGTGCCGCCCGTCCCTTTATGAGCCTCGTGCCGCCATTCACTTTATGAGCCTCGGTGCCGCCCGTCACTTTATGAGCCTCGGTGCCGCCCGTCACTTTATGAGCCTCGGTGCCGCCCGTCACTTTATGAGCCTCGGTGCCGCCCATCACTTTATGAGCCTCGGTGCCGTCCGTCACTTTATGAGCCTCGATGCCGCCCGTCACTTTATGAGCCTCGGTGACGCCCGTCACTTTATGTGCCTCGGTGCCGCCCGTCACTTTATGTGCCTCGGTGCTGCCCGTCAGTTTATGAGCCTCGGTGCTGCCCGTCACTTTATGCGCCTCGGTGCCGCCAGTCACTTTATGGGCCTCAGTGCCACCCATCACTGTTTGTGACTCTATTATAAACTGTGTTCCACATTACTTTAAGTTGCTGGCTTTTTGGGGTTACGAGCTGTTTATCCAAATTAATGGCTTGTGAAGCCCAAATAAGTAGTCATTATTTCTGACGCTCCAGCAGCCGCGGTCGTAAAGAGGTTTTAGTCATTTAGTATTGATTTTTCAGGTATTTTCCATGGATTGCAGCAGATAATCTGGACAGATTCCAGTTTGCTCTCCGGCTTCAATTACATAATTAAATCAAAACTCAAATTGTGACCTGGGAAATCATCTTATTCTCTGTATTTAGTCTGCACACAAACTCGCAGGAAGAATCACACAGCATGGAATTCCCCAAACATTTTTTCTTTTTAGGTTTTGTAAGTCGTAATTGGTTTCTTAAGATATGATATTTTCTTTGGTAAGTAGAAATGAACACAATTGCTGTGAGTTATAATAATGAATGGAGGTTACAGCTCAGATGCCTGACTCTTGCCGTTCTTTTTCTAAGGGGCTGCTGGAAAAAGTCAAGTGCCGCACCAGAGTGAATGAACGGTGCACCGGTCACACATGCGCACCGGTCACACATGCGCACCGGTCACACATGCGCACCGCACCTCCAGTCTAATGGGGATAAAAGAGCTCCACTTTGTCGATCGGTGAAGATCCCATCAGTCGGACCCCCACCGACGCTATGTATAGATGGTAATGTTTTCACTAGACAATCCCTTTAAAATGAAACAGGGTTGGACCTCCAATATAACCTGATTAATGGCTTTGTTACAAATTAATTCCATTAAAAAAATCCAACAAAGCAGATCATTTTGCTTTTATACATTTTATGTGATGTGTTTACCAGATTTAAGACGATCACAATTAAAGGGTTGTCCTCTACCTTGAAGGTAATTGTCAATGGGCCCATGGTGGGACACATAAAAAAACAA
This sequence comes from Allobates femoralis, assembly GCA_033576535.1. Classification (NCBI taxonomy): domain Eukaryota; kingdom Metazoa; phylum Chordata; class Amphibia; order Anura; family Aromobatidae; genus Allobates; species Allobates femoralis. The sequence goes on from JARQOC010000010.1 coordinate 86,604,773, forward strand.
CCCCCTCCTCATCTCCCAAAACGGCACCGCTCATCTAGACTATCTACTCCATCTCCCATCTGTCTTGAACTGGGTTTGTCCCCCCCCATACGTTTTTGTGTCTACTGTGTTGGATATATGCACATGTGTGTTTGTTTTTTTACCCACAATTAATAAAAGCTACATTTTACTCATTATTGTGATTCCTTTGTTTCTGCATTTAGTGTAGTATCAGTTTTTGTTTTGGGACCTTCTGACTTTCCCCTCGGGTTTCTTGGTTTTTCTTTCATTTGAAAAAAAAAAAGAGAATAATCATTACTTCCTTCACGATGGTAATAATCGTCGGCCAGCTTGAGCAAATCATGACACATCTAAAACCTGTGATTAAAGGGAACCTGACAGGTGCAGAAACGCTATTTACCTGAAGATATAGGCATGAACTACAGTTATAGCGCTATGTAGCCGGATCACTGGAGCAGCGACTACAGGGAGAAAAAAGTTGTAGCAGAAGCTCACATCTAGTCATTGTGTAGGGCAGGGAGTAGTTACAGTCCCCGGTCACTGCGCAGTGATTGTGTGTCATTCTCCGTCATATTATTGACAACCTGCTCTACATAACACATGCTGCAGAGCTGACTGCCTATCAGAGTGCCGGGTAGTTATTACTGCGTGCTCACTGTGTAATACCCAGGACCTCTTACAGCTCCCTGCATCACCCCAAACAGCTGCAGGGAAAATAAAACTTCTCATTCTTCCTGAGCCCTGCTTAAAGGGAACTCTGGGGAGATGACATTTTTGTACTGTCTCTGCCCTCCTACATGATGAACAGAGCTAGGGACGACAGTTCTAGGATCTATAGATCGCTTATAAATCAATAAAATCATATCTGCTCTTCAGCACTCACCCCTCCCTTTGGGGATAGAGAAATTCATCCTCATGTTGCTGAGATCAGGAGGTGTGTCGGGGGGTGGACCCTGGGGGCTCCATGACCATGTTACATTACTGACCCTCCACATTTCTATATGGACAGAGGGCGTGGCAGGGAACGTGCCGTCGACCCATGGTCACACTACATTCCTGCCACACTACACCCTGCCCCTTATATAAATCCTATTAATGTAAGAAGGCATATTCTGCCTTCAATAGCAATCATGTCACTATGAAGATAGAAATACACGCTGTGATCTTCTGCAGTACAACTTATCATTGTGCATAATGTGTGCTGCTATGTATCAGGTTAGGAGCAGAGGCAGAGCATTGCATTGATTGATTCAGCACTGCAACGATCTCCCCTTCCCCATATCAACTTGGTAGCTTCCTGTCCCCTGAAACTTTAGCACTATGCATGACTGAATTTCTCTGTCCTCAAAGGGAGGGGTAAGAGCTGAGGAGCAGATATGAGTTTATTGATTTATAAGCGATCTATAGATCCTAGAACACTAGTGCCCAGCTCTGCTTCATCATGCATGAGGGCAGGGACAGGATTAAAAAATGTTATCTCCCCAGAGTTCCCCTTTAAGTAAGCAGGCTATCACAGGATTTAAAGGTTAATTATTCTAAACTTGACAGGTTCTTTTTAACTATTGCTATCAAAAATTCTAACCCCAGATTCCAGGCTGAGTCCCTGAATTACATTCCATGGAAGGTGCAGACTCTACCTCCAAATGTAACCTTCTGAAATTACCATTAAGGCACATACAACCCCTGGCAAAAATTATGGAGTCACTGGGCTGGAGGATGTTCATTCAGTTGTTTAAGGTTGTAGAAAAAAAGCAGATCACAGACATGGCAAAAACTAAAGACATTTCAAATGGCAACTTTATGGCTTTAAGAAACGCTAAAAGAAATCAAGATAAAATGTGGTAGTCAGTAAGGGTAATTTTTTTCAAACCAAGCAGAGGGAAAAATTATGGAATCATTCAATTCTGAGGAAAAAAATTATGGAATCATGAAAAACAAACACACAAAAGAACATCCAATACATCACTAGTATTTCGTTGCACCATCTTTGGCTTTTATAACAGATTGCAATCTATGAGGCATGGACTTAATGAGTGACAAACAGTACTCATCATCAATCTGGCTCCAACTTTCTCTGATTGCTGTTGTCAGATCAGCTTTGCAGGTTGGAGCCTTGTCATGGACCATTTCTTCAACTTCCACCAAAGATTTTCAATTGGATTGAGGTTCGGACTATGCAGGCCATGACATTGACCTTGTGTGTCTTCACAGTTTTTGCTCTATGGCAGGATGCATTATCATCTTGAAAAATATTTCCTCATCCCCAAACATCCTTTCAATTGATGGGATAAGAAAAGTGTCCAAAATATCAATGTAAACTTGGGCATTTATTGAAGATGTAATGACAGCCATCTCCCCAGTGCCTTTACCTGACATGCAGCCCCATATCATCAATGACTGTGGAAATTTGCATGTTCTCTTCAGGCAGTATAATCTTTATAAAACTCATTGGAACGGCACCAAACAAAAGTTCCAGCATCATCACCTTGCCCAATGCAGATTCGCGATTCATCACTGAATATGACTTTCATCATAAACAAAAGTACGCGATTACTTTTCCTTAACCCATTGTAACCTTGTTTTTTTCTGTTTAGGTGTTAATGATGGCTTTTGTTTAGCTCTTCTGTATGTAAATCCCATTTCCTTTAGGCGGTTTCTAACAGTTCGGTCACAGACATTAACGCCAGTTTCCTCCCATTTGTTCCTTGATTTGTTTTGTTGTGCATTTCTGTTTTGGAGACATATTGCTTTAAGTTTCTGGTCTTAACGCTTTGATGTCTTCCTTGGTCTACCAGTATATTTCCCTTTAACAACCTTTCCATGTTGTTTGTATTTGGACCAGATTTTAGACACAGCTGACTGTGAACAACCAACATCTTTTGACAACCAGTTTGATTATAATCTCTCCTTTGTTTCAATTGACATCTCCCCGTGTTGGAGCCATGATTCATGTCAGTCCACTTGGTGCAACAGCTCTCCAAGGTTTGATCACTCCTTTTAGCATGCAGACTAACGAGCAGACTTATTTGATGCAGGTGTTAGTTTTGGGAATGAAAATTTACAGGGTGAATTCCCGATTAAATTTTCCCCCTGCCTGATCTGAAAAAAGGTATCCTTACTGACTACCACATTTTCTATATCTTGATTTCTTTTAGGTTTCTTAAAGCCATAAAGTTGCCATTTGAAATTACTTTAGTTTTGTGCCATGTCTGTGATCTGCTTTTTTTCTACAATATTAAACAACTGAATGGACATCCTCCGAGCACGATGATTCCATAATTTTTGCCTGGGGTTGTACTAGAAATAGTGAGATGAAACTTATGTTTTCCATTGTTGAAGCTGTTTGAGGGCTTGTTGATTGCGATCTGAGCTGGAGATTTTATAGATACCATTTCGTGCACCTATGATATTTTGATTACTTTTGATTGCATTTACTGGGGTGGTGCCGTGGCCAAAAGAACATCAATTCTGGTGTATCCACTTGTATGTCGGTTACCATTTGGTCAATTTTTATATTTATAGTACAAACCTTTATGAATACCAGGGTAAAATATCAATTTTTTTATTTTTTTTTTAACTGGGAAAAAGGGGTACCGTATATACTCGTGTATAAGCCGACCCGTGTATAAGCCGACCCCCCTACTTTTGCCCCCAAAACCTGGGAAAACCTATTGACTCGTGTATAAGCCGAGGGTGGACCCCAGCACAGGTATACAGCCCCCAGCAGTGTGGTATACAGGCCCCCTCAGTGGTATACAGCAGCCTCCCCAGTGGTAGTATACAGCAGCCTCCCCAGTGGTAGTATACAGTAGCCTCCCCAGTGGTATATACAGCAGCCCCAGAGGGGTATATAGCAGCCCCAGAGCTGTATACAGCAGCCCCAGAGGGGTATACAGCAGCCCCAGAGAGGTATATAGCAGCCCCAGAGGGGTATATACAGCAGCCCCAGAGGGGTATATACAGCAGCCCCAGAGGGGTATATACAGCAGCCCCAGAGGGGTATATAGCAGCCCCAGAGGGGTATACAGCAGCCCCAGAGCTGTATACAGCAGCCCCAGAGCTGTATACAGCAGCCCCAGAGCTGTATACAGCAGCCCCAGAGCTGTATACAGCAGCCCCAGAGCTGTATACAGCAGCCCCAGAGGGGTATACAGCAGCCCCAGAGGGGTATATAGCAGCCCCAGAGGGGTATACAGCAGCCCCAGAGGGGTATATAGCAGCCCCAGAGGGGTATACAGCAGCCCCAGAGGGGTATTTAGCAGCCCCAGAGGGGTATACAGCAGCCCCCGCTGTATACAGCAGCTCCCGCTGTATACAGCAGCTCCCGCTGTATACAGCGGTACCCGGCTGTATACAGCACTCCCCCCGTGGTATACCGGGCCCCCCCTGTGGCAACCTGTAAAGGAAGCGATGATTATACTTATCGGGTCACTGTCGCCGACGCCGACGCCGCCGCTCTGTCACCGTCCGTCACCGCGCTCCTTCCCGTCTTCATGCTTCCTTCACCGGCGCACAGAAAATGACGTCATTTCCTGTGCGACGGTGAAGGAAGCATGAAGACCAGGAGCAGCGCGGTGACGGACGGTGACAGAGCGGCGGCTTCGGCGACAGCGACCCGATAAGTATAATCATCGCTTCCTTTACAGGTTGCCACAGGGGGGGCCCGGTATACCACGGGGGGGGGCTGTATACAGCCGGGTATATATATATATTTTTTTTTATTATTACCGTATATACTCGTGTATAAGCCGAGGGGGACTTTTCAGCACATTTTTTGTGCTGAAAAACTCGGCTTATACACGAGTATATACGGTAATTCAATTTTTTTGATTTTTTTCAATACTTTTAAAAATAATTAAATTTATTTTCACCTTAATATTTAGTCTTCCAGATATCTTGAATTTTCAATTGTTCGATCATTTGTGCTATATTCCGTAATACTTTATTGCAGTATATTAAAATTGTGGGTCTTCATTGAAGGACCAAGATGTCTGCAATGGGTCCTACAGTAGGACCCGACACCCACGATGCAGGGGGCAGATAGGAGCCGGTTCACAAGTGCACCAACAACTGAACCAGGGATTTACTGCAGCATCTAAATGATTAAACAGCAGAGATTGGAGCTATCTCCAGTTGCTACATTTAGAGGCAGATGCTGGCTGAGTAAATCGTCCAACATCTGCAGTGTAGGGAACATACTCAGCTCCTGACTTGGATTTGTGAAGCATCAATGAGTTTGTCCAGTAAATAATATATACCACCTATGCACTCAGGGGTGCATCAAGCCCCCCCTGCCGCCTGAGCCACACAGTGTGGAGAAAGGGGGGGTGGTTGGTGCTGTCAGTAGCTAGCACCGCCGCCCCTGCAGCCGCAAGTGAGGACCGGGGGGGTTTGCTGTCAGTAGCTAGCACCGCCGCCCCTGCAGCCGCAAGTGAGGACTGGGGGTTTGCTATCTGCGCGGCCGGCACGCCACAGGTCTGTCTATGCAGCAGGGGGAGAGGCTGTGTCTTACCGCAGCCGGCGGCGCCCTTTGGGCAGGAAGACGCTGTATGGATATGGTGCCGCCCCCTTCTGCACAGCCGCTCCCCCTGCCAGCTTGCTACTGGAGTTAAAGGGCTCACATGATCGGTGGGACTCCACAATTAAAGGAATAAGGGACACAAAATCTCTTTTAACCTCAGGCAAAACTGCCGAGAATTTCAAGCACTTCAGGAAACTCAGGTCTCACCCATCAGACTCACAACGATCCAAAATTTGTTACACGCACTGTTGATTTCATACAAAGCCTATTTATAGGAAAACCCCTTTAATGAATAATGTACATCCACAAGTAATGGCACAAATCACCCATCACGTCACATATAAAAAGATAATAAAATAATGAACACTAAAAATAAATAAAAAAAAATAAAACAAAACTAAACAAAAAAAATATTTAGTTTATATTTCAGACTGTATGCATCATAAAACTGAAGAAAAAGGTTAAAATGGCACAACTACTGAATACATCATCTACATTGTGCCAGCAATATTTCCTTGTATCCCGACACAATTCGGAGTCTAAAACATAGCACAGATATATATAGAGCTATACGTACCAATCCCATTGACTATGGGGGAGTCGCAGTCATCCAGGCCATTGGGTAAGGCTTGCTGCCCTTTGTCATCCTCTGTGCCATTCTCAAAGTGCATGTCCTCCTCCGTGTGATTAGTGGGGTCCCCATTCTCCAAGTCTTTGTTCAGTGGCATAATCTGCAGCCCACTGGGCGTAGTTCTGTATGTTAGTGTCTTTGTAGACCTGTCCCCGGGGGTATATTTGGCAGAGCACACTTTCTTCTGTTTCTGTAATGCCTGTATCTTCCGCCTTTTATGTGAGGAGCTCTTGCCTCTCCCTGTATCTGGCATCTTGTCCTCAGCTGTCCCTCGTAGGAGCTTTGATGCCACCGCCTGTTTACCAGCTTTGGCTCGTCTGTCTCTGGTTAGGTGCAGTCCATTAAATTCATCAATAAACTCCTCGCAGTGCAGCAGGTGATGCTCTGGCTCCCAGGTGTCCTCACTACTGCCGTAACCCTTCCATCGTATGAGGTATTCCCATTTCCCTTTCTTGTTCTTCCTTTTGTCCACAATTCTCTCAACCTGGAAAAGAAAATTAAAGTTAAACTTTTCAAGAGAAAATGAAATATTCAAAACAAATTAGCTTTGTTGCACAGACTGCGGTTAAAATGAGCAGAGTCATATCATTCCAGGGTGAACAAGTTAAAGTTGTTATCTAGTCTTTATAAATTGACGGTGTGTAGGTGGAGGTCCGAATATTAGCGCCTACACAAATTTAAGTCAAATTCTTCTACATGAAAAGTCTGTTGTTTCATTAAATCTCAGGGCTCCTAATACATTTTTTTGAAACTACATTTTAAGGTGAGATAGTTTTTATTTTAAATAATTGATGTCACTAAATAAACAAAAAAATATTTCTGAAATATTGCAGTTTTTAAACTGTTCACTTTGCTCTGATCATAGTTTTTAATTTTTGCGAAGAACATGAATAAAATATAATCTCAAATGGGAATGTGTCATCATAAATTAAAAGTATATTTTTATATGTTTGTTTCTCTTTCTCTATATACTCCTGGTCAAAAGTTTGGGGTCTTTTAGAAATTTCCTTATTTTTTAAAGAAAAGCAAATTTTTTTTCAATGAAGCTAACATTAAATGAATGAGAAATACACTCTATACATTGTTAATGTGGTAAATGACTATTCTAGCTGCAAACGTCTGGTTTTTAATGCAATATCTACATAGGTGTATAGAGGCCCATTTGTAACAACCACCACTTCAGTGTTTTAATGGTACATGGTGTTTGCACAGCTGAAAACAGTTTGGCTGATTAGAGAAGCTATAAATTGACCTTCCTTTGAGCTAGTTGAGAATCTGGAGCATTACATTTGTTTGTTCTATGAAACTTTCAAAATGGCCAGAAAAAGAGAACTTTCATGTGAAACTTGACAGTCTATTTTTGTTCTTAGAAATCAAGGCTATTCCATGTGAGTAATTGCCTAGAAACTGAAGATTTCCTACAACAGTGTGTACTACTCCCTTCAGAGGAGAGCACAAACAGGCTCTAACCAGCGTAGAAAGAGAAGTTGGAGGCCCCGCTGCACAACTGAGCAACAAGACAAGTACATTAGAATCTCTAGTTTGAGAAATCGACACCTCACAGCTCCTCAACTGGCAGCTTCATTAAATAGTACCAAAATGCCAGCATCAATGTCTACAGTAAAGAGGCGACTCCAAGATGCTGACCTTCATGGCAGAGTGGCAAAGAAAAAGTGTTATGGACAGATTAATCAAAGTTTGAGGTGTTCAGATCACACAGAAGAACATTTGTGAGACGCAGAGCAACTGAAAAAATGCTGGAAGAGTGCCTGACGCCATCTGTCAAGCATGGCGGAGGTAACATGATGTCCTGGGATTGCTTTGGTGCTGGTAAAGTGGGAGATTTGTACAAGGTAAATGGGATTTTGAATAAGAAAGGCTATCACTCCATTTTGCAACGCCAGGCCATACCCTGTGGACAGTGCTTGATTGGAGCCAATTTCATCCTACTACAGGACAATGACCCAAAGCACACCTCCAAATTATGGATGAGCTATTCACGGAAGAAGCAGGCACCTGGTATTCTATCTATAATGCAGTGGCCGGCGCAGTCAACAGATCTCAACCCCATTGAGCTGTTGTAGGAGCAGCTTGACCGTATGGTACACAACAAGTGCCCATCAAGCCAATCCAATTTGTGGGAAGGGCTTCAGGAAGCATGGGGTGAAATTTCTCAAGATTACCCTAGCAAATTAACAGCTAGAATGCCAAAGGTCTGCAATGCTGGAATTGCGGCAAAGGGAGCATTCTTTGACAAAAGCAAAGTTTGAAGGAGATAATCATTATTTCAAATAAAAATCATTATTTCTAACCTTGGCAATGTCTGGACTATATTTTCTATTCATTTTGCAAGTTATTTGATAAATAAAAGTATGAGTTTTCATGGAAAACAAAATTGCCTGGGTGACCCCAAACATTTGAACGCAGTGTGCATATATGTCTATGAAAGTAGAAAATGCAGGGCGGCACTCACCGGGTTGCAAAGATCCTTTATTCGTCACTTAGGAACCATGACATGTTCAGAGGGGAAAGGGATTGGGGAGCAAAGACGACTGCAGCCATTTTGCACGGCTGCCGTCGTCTTTGCTCTCCACTCCCTCTCCCCGCAGAAAATGTCATGGTTCCCAAGTGATGAATAAACGATCTTTGCAAACCGGTGAGTGCCGCCCTGCATTTTCTACTTTCATAGACTTTGGTTATGGCTTACTGAGGGCGTGCAACACTAAGCACCGAGCAATGCACCCTATGGCACTCATGGTCATTGAAGAACTCTAGCCTTTCCGGTGGATGCCAGGTAACCTCCCCAATTTTTATATTATACATACATACATACAGGTGCTGCCTGCTGTTTTCAACTATATATACATATACATACATACACACATATAAATATGTATATAGCTGTTGGATTATCACATTAACAACTAAGCTCAGTATTACACCCCGCCTTCCTGTTTTTCACATGTAAATTAGCAGCAATAAAGCTGACTCTGACACTATTTCTTTTAACAGAGGTGTAAACTGGGCATACTCTAATCTAGGCAAAAGTCACTCTGAAGGGAGAGGGAGGAGGCTAGCTGTGACTGCCTATTGTGACTGAGGAATTTTGTGTTATCTACTGTAAATGGAGGTCTTATCTGTCATTATAATCCTAGTTGTGATGATAACGAGGTTGATGAAATATTTTCTGACAGGAAGTAAGAGTCTAATATTAGGTCTACTATACCATAGTAAATAGCAAAAAAAGGGCATTCACCCATAAGGTGCTAAAGATCTCCTTTATTGGAAGTTATTCCAGTTCCATTTTCAGTGAACAGGGAATGGGGTAGTAGAGAGCGGACAATGGCCTGTTTTGTGCCGAATGGCACTTCAACTGGAAGGACCAGTGCCGCTCGGCACAAAACGGGCCGTTGTCCGCTCTCTACTACCCTATTCCCTGCACACTGAAAATGGAACTGGAATAACTTCCAATATAGGAGATCTTTAGCACTTATGGGCGAGTGCCCTTTTTTTGCTCTTTACTATGGTATTGGATGATCTCTGCTTAATGAAGTCAGCACACCCTCGGTGCATCTGCACGCTGCCTGTTCTGAGCAGCATAAACATTTACTGATTGAAAATCCCACAGTTTTCTGTAGTGCCCGGTTTTGGACTTGCTATTATTGACTAATATTAGGTGTAGTGGTTAATACAAAAAAATGCAAGATTTTTTTTCTTCAGTTTTGCACCTTATTATCTTTGTTTAAAATAACAAAAATACATTTATAATAAGGAAGCTTGAACATTTTTATAATGAGCTCCTCCTTTACTCCCCTCCCATCTCTTCTTCTCACAACCACGTACAGGATTTCCCCCGTGCTTCTGCTATACTCTGGAACTCTCTGCCCCAACACATTAGACACTCACCTTCCCTGGGAACCTTCAAAAGAAACCTGAAGACAGACCTCTTCCGTCAAGCCTACACCCTGCAATGAGACCAGGTCCACCGCACCATCTTATGATAGGCACCACCCCCTCCTACTGTATCCCCATCGTCCTGCGTAGACTGTGAGCCCTCACGGTCAGGGTTCTATCCCCTCCTTTATCTGTACAACTTGATTGTCCATATATATTGTACCTTTACTTGTCTACCCTTTCCATATGTAAAGCGCCATGGAATCTAATGGCGTTATATAAATAATAGTAATAATGTGAACGGGTACATAACTGAACATAACATATTATAACAAACAGACAGTTGAACTCTGTAATGCTAAGACATGCAAACCAAGAATATATGAATATAGAACTGCATTACAGAACTGCATTATAGCTAAGGAAATATATGAAAAAACTGGAGACACTTAGCATATAAAGATGGCCATTTCTATATCCATCCAGTAGTACTGCTATGTTTCAGTGTACAACTCTGAAACTCCCATCAACTTTTTATGTAAAAAAATGGACAAAGGGCTACCAAATATTGAGAAGTTTACATATTTTTCATGTATAAAAAAAAGTTTTCATGTAAGAACTGTTATAGATACATTGCTATATGCTTTCTCAATGTCTGTGACCTGGACAACCCCCAATTTTAATAAATGGCGAAAACGTTATCTTCTTCTTACTGGGAGACAGGAATGAAAGCACGATAATATAAAACTGCACTCAGGAACAAAGCAATCATCGTAATTATCCTGAAATTGTCACTGCAGGAGGCGACAGCCTTTTAAAGTAATTATTGATACAGAACTAATTATAACGGTGCAAACAGATGTCATCGTACAAGAGTCACACTATTCCCAAAATTCATGAGAAAGGAAAATAAAATTACTGTTAAAAATAGTTTACAATGGCCTCAGGGTTCGATACCCCCTTAAAATGCCCCAGTGTTCAAGAGGGAAAAGAGGTCAAATACTCCTCTTGGGTATCTTTGGTCTGTATCGAAATCGATGCCTGCCTAGTAGATTGGGTTAGCGGGTCTTTGCCCATAGGGATTGAGATTTTTCTATAGGTGTTTCGTTTAGGTATTAGCAATATTTTGTTTCTTCTCTTTAAGTAAGATTTCTGTGTTGCAATTTTTAATTTACTTTCCCTATGTTTCCCCAATTTCTACGACTGGAAGCACGATCAAGTTAGAGACCTCCAACATCAAGTGGCAGTCAATGGGAGAGAAAGTCCCGACAGGAGACGGAAAAGGCTATAGTCATTTGTACTAATGTAAAAGGTTTACAGAAAGCTGATAGTTGGTGTGAATCCATTGCATCAGCTATGACAAGAGTCTCAGTCCTCAGGAAAGGAGCTATGAGAACCACCTTATACCTGCCATTCCTCTTTTGATTAGCTGGCCTGGCATGATGTAGGATGGCTAATCAAAAGAAGAGATACATCGTCAAGTAGAAGATGGTTCTCATGGCTACCATCCTACGACCACATTTTACCATCAAGGCTAATGAATGTGCAAATCGATGCATATCAGCTCTACCAGTTCATCATTCATGATGTCTGATTGGGCAAAAACTTGACTAATGAGAATTAATGTTGATAAATGTTGACTAATCTATTTAGGATGGAGTAATCCTATTGCTTCATATACATTAAATGAAAGTAAAGTCGGGTCTACAGAACAGGAGGAGGACTTGGGACTACAGAACAGAAGGACCAGGGGATTCTGGTTATAAGTAAACTGAGCAGCTATACTCAATGTCAGGCAGCAGCTGCAAAAGCAAACAAGATTTTATGGTGTGTGAAATGAGAGATATAATCTTGAGATCCGAACGCATTGTTACCCCTCTGTAAATCACTTGTAAGGCCACATCTAGAATATGGGATCCAGCTTTGGGTTTTGCATTTTAGAAAGGATATTCAGAAATTAAGAGTAATTTAAAGCAGGGGTCCCCAACCACCGGTCCGCGGACCGGGCCGCGGGGGTCTCTGTGCCAGGGTGCGCCATTGCAGACCAGCACTACACATAAGTGTGCTGAGCTCTGCGGCGGCTCTGAACGGTGGACGCGGCCCGCCTCCCGGGGTGATGTCACCGCCCCCCGCCGCTGCAGCATTAAGTTGTCTCGGCTGTATGCATAGATGTATGGGAGAAGCTCTCCGCCCATCACAGTGTAGAAGCCGGGCCAATCACGGTGCAGCAGCCAGGCCCTGATTGGCTACTGGCTGTTGCACTGTGATTTGCCCGGCTTCTGCACTGTGATGGGCGGAGAGCTTCTCCCATACATCTATGCATAAAGCCGAGACAACTTAATGCTGCAGGTGCAGGGGGGGCCGGTGACTGCTGATATGTGTGGGGGCTGGAAGAGGATAATAGGGGCTGTAAGAGAATGATGGGGACTAGAAAAGGAGGATACTAGGGGCTGGAAGAGGATACTAGGGTCTGGAAGAGGATAATAGGGGCTTTAAGAGCATGGTGGGGACTAGAAGAGGAGGATACTGGGGGCTGGAAGAACAGGATACTGGGGGCTGGAAGACGAGGATACTGGGGCTGGAAGAAGAGGATACTGGGGGCTGGAAGAAGAGGATACTGGGGCTGGAAGAAGAGGATACTGGGGGCTGGAAGAACAGGATACTGGGGGCTGGAAGAACAGGATACTGGGGCCTAGAAGAAGAGGATACTGGGGGCTGGAAGAAGAGGATACTGGGGCTGGAAGAAGAGGATACTGGGGGCTGGAAGAAGAGGATACTGGGGGCTGGAAGAAGAGGATACTGGGGCTGGAAGAAGAGGATACTGGGGGCTGGAAGAAGAGGATACTGGGGGCTGGAAGAAGAGGATACTGGGGCTGGAAGAGGAGGATGGGGGTTGAAAGAGGAGGATGATGGGGCTGCAAGGGCATTATGATGGGGGATGTGATATTGGGGGCTGAAAGGGGATGATGAGGATATTGTGCGCTGCAAGGGGATGATGGGGGCTGCAAGGGAATTATGTGGATACCACATTGGGGCTGCAAGGGGATGGAAAAATAAAATATCCCCTGAAAATAATACGTAACACATCTTTTGGGGGAAGCAGGGTGCTAAATGCCACCCCTTATCTATGGCCACGCCCCCATATGACCAAAGCCCCGCCCCCACCGGGCCGCGGACTAATGGTCTTGCATGAAGCCGGTCCCCGGTGAAAAAAAGGTTGGGGACCACTGATTTAAAGAATCAACTAGAATATTACAAAGGATGGAAGGCCTCCCATATGATGAGAGGTTGGAAAAGACGTCTCAGAGGAGGTCTCATTTATATGTATAAATACATGTGTGGTCAATAAAAAGGATGGCACATGACTTATTCCTTACTAAGGACCTCACTGCAGGTGAAAGGATGGAGATTTCAGCAGCTCCATAGGAAAAGGTTCCTTACAGTTAGATCGGTCAGACTGGGGAATGCTGACTACAAGAGGTAGTAATTGCTGAAACTCTTAACAGCTTTTATATTAGGGCTGCAAGATTTCCTCAGTACATACTATTGTCAGATATAGATGATTTAGATACAAAAATGTATAATTAGTGGAGAAAGGTTGAACTTTGATGCACTGAGGTCTTTTTTCAACCTCTGTAACTATGTATATATGTGGTCAAGTATTCTGCCAGCAGAACTGTAATCAGCCATCCAGTATCCTACTCCGTGCTGATGAGGGGCAAGAACCTTGAAACAGCTTTTTGCAGATGAAGATATGTTCAATTTGATAAGATTCTAGTTTGGCTGAAGGCCACCCCCCGTGAACCAGTGGATAGACAGCCGTATATGGCTTATTTGCATGCTCCCGCATTGCTTTCCCTTTAAGTGTCCATAAACCAACTTGATTTCTACATTGTAAGGGAAACTATAACATCAGTAAAATAACTAGTTAATTCTGCATCCACATAACGGTCTCTACACAATGGACATAAACTTGGCCTACACCTACTACAAGAACTCAGCACCATAAGGCTGTGTTCACACACAGCGTATTTTTTGCATTTACACAGCGCTATTTAGCGCATCGCTTTTTGGCGCTGCGTAAATGCAGTGAACACAGCTCCGTTCACATGTTCCGTCTTTTTAAAGATGCGTAAAAAGAATGAACATGTGAAATCTTTGCATTTTTCTGCACGCTTTTTACTTACCCAGCCACGCTCCCACGGTCATCTGTCCTCACACCGACACCGTAGGACCTGGCGCAGGACTTTAAACAGCATCATGTGACCGGGCGACGTCACCAGTCACATGGTGCTTCCAGGTCCTAGAGCCCGCGCTCGCTGCGGGCGCTCAGAAGACGCGGCAGTCAATGAGTGAGTGCGGCGAGGTAAGTATAAAGCGCTGTGGAGAAGCGCAGGCCCGTTCACACACAGAACACTGTGTTCTGTGAGGATGCGCTCTTGCTGCAGTTTTGCATCAAAAGCGTATCCTCACAAATACATTGTGTGTGAACGCAGCCTAAAGAGTCTTCTGGAAGAATACTGAGAAGTGTCAATCGTGACACCTCAGCCAAGCTTCAAAGTGTGGGCAGATGGCCATTGTAATCTGGCTGGATAGCCCCTAATTACTATGTGGAGGGGGTGTTTGCAGATTTATTTTAACTATTTAAAAAACAGGGCGCTTGCCCCTAAATTAGCCCAGGGTCCAGTCACAGACCAGCAATTGTAATATTATAATCTAGGTGTCATATAAACATGAGCCAAAGACCAGGCATATAAAAAAAATGGTGACACAATAGAAAGGCGTTCACATGTGGGGGGCGGCCTGTGCTGATGGTGTTTCATAACTCATTTTCTCCTTCCCTCAAGGAAACTAAAGATACTTTAGACTAGAAGTGTAGTGAAATATGTATCTGAGGGAATGGACCCAGCAGTTAATGGTTAAATTCTGTGTCATTACACACAGGTGTAATCTGTGTCATTACACAATGTGTTACCTGAGCACAGTGACTATAGGCCTCTCCAGGGGGCCGTCTTGAGAAACCACAGATTGGAACCATTTTACACCTCTTATGCCTTTGAAGACCCCATCAAAGGGACCTAATACAGCTGGACAGTTTGTATTTACTGTTGGGAAAGAGAAGGGAATTAAGACAAAGACCATTTTAAAAAATAATGTGTGCATGGCTAAATTAGAGTGGGCTCTAATCATAGTTCCAGAATTAGCATAGTAAACTGGGATGTTGGGTTGACAATCCGACCTCACTCAAAACAGTATAAGAACCCAGACAAGCCAGGAGTTCTTTGTTCACAGATATGGGGCAGCTGAAACACTGCTATGATCCACTTCCATCTCTTCTCTCCCCATTCGGATACAGAAAGCAAGCTGCAAAGTTTAGAGTTCTGTAAGTTTCTCCTTTTTATTTTATAACTGTCTTGCATATTTGTATGTCACTTTTATTTCCATTTTAATATCTTTTCTTGTAAGCACTGTATCTTTTTTAATAAAAAATTAAAACTTTAATAAGCCTGAACCTTGTTACTCTAAAGAATCCATAACCCTAGAGAGGGTGTGATTTTGTTGATTGCCTGATAGTCTTAGTTTGAGGGGACTCATCGGCCCCAAATCCAGTGAGTGGTGGCAGCGTGTATGAAGCAGGGTGCGCGGTCTGAGTTGGGGTGTGATTTATGTTCCCTTTCAGCATAGGACAGTGGTCGAGTGCTGGATTGAGTGAGAGGAGATAGAATAACTCCTGCAGGTACAACCCCAGGTTATGTGCTGAGAATTGGGTACGTGACAAGAAGCATTAAAGTATTTGATATTTCTCCTTTTTTATTTTATAACCGTCTTGCATATTTGTGTGTTGTTCTATTTTTATCTTTTATACCTTTTATTGTAAACCCTGTATTTTTTACATGAAAGCTTAAATCTCTAATAAGTTTGATCTTTGTATGCTCTAAAGAATTTAAATCCCTACAGAAAGTGGGTGATCCTATTGATTCTCAGGTAGCAGTATATTCGGGGAGTCATCACCCCAAGTTTTTGCTGAGAGGTGGCAGCGTGCTGTGTAACTGGGGTGTTTGGACAGTGTCGGGATGTGATTTATACTCACTTTATAGCCTAGAACAGAAGTTGAGTGCTAGATTAAGTGAGAGGAGATAAATTAATCCTTGCAGGTGTACTCCACATCACGTGCTGAGAAGTGTGTACATGACTTACATGAAAGAGGAACATGACCCCCTGCCTCTAGGAAGGTCGTTAGATGAGGTCATGAAAACATCATTTTAAGTACTAGAAAAGCATCATGTATATTCGATGTTTGGCTCTATTTTGACTACTGAGAAACCGCGGCTTAGAAGTAATGTGCACACGCTTAGACTTCTATTGGTTTTGTAATTGGTGGGACTAGTGTTCCAGCTGGCCAGCTCCCTAGTGAGGGTGAATATTAGGGCCAGCAAGGGACTACGTATCCTGCTCAGTGACGGGATGAAAGAACCTATATAGGGACAGTACGGAGATCAGGGCATAATTTCAGGTGAGTGCAGGAGGTGACCCTTTCTCCCGTCACCTAGGAGCTTGGCCCTCCATTTTGTATTTGTTCCCCATTAGTAGTTTTGTGTGGTGCAACAGACAGACACCGTCGATCCAGGCACCACTGTCATGCACTGTATCTGGATGCACCCTAGTCCGAGGAGTGACAGAATCAAAAGAAACATGTTTAATATAAAGTTTCAATAAAGGAATGAGACTCGGGTCCCAAACTTGTCACAAGTCTCCAAGTCACGGGAGACAAAAGTGACACACAGGACCTAATACATATTAACGATTACTAATTATGAAAATAAAATGGTCTGGCGTTTTCATTAAAACGGTCCTAAAATTATCTCTTCTGGCGTCATCTGTCGGGTAGAGTTGGGACCCCACATACATTAGATAGTCGGTGAGTCCCTGCAAAATTCAAGTTTGGAAGACTTTAAATGTAATGTGTAGGACCTTTAAACCTACTTACTTAAAGGGATCCCGTCACCCCCAAAACACCTCAAAAGCTATTAAAAGCTGTCCCTAGAGCATAGTAACACTTACCCTACACTCCTTTTAGCTCCTAAATGCAGCAAGTGAAATTGAAGATAAATGTTATTACAGTACCTCATTAGGGATGATAATGAGTGACTATGGTATTCATAGTCACCCTGGCAGGCTGTCCCTCTTCATGATATCACGCCTCAATAGGCGTGATCTTCAAATCACATTAAAATGCGCGCCTCCCCGCTCTCCTATGGCAGCCGGACCGCTGCATTGTGCGTATGTACACCCCGGCCGCTGTTAGCTTCAACGCAGTGCGCGTTTTGAAGCTAACAGAGCGGCGCGGGTGTACTACGTCACCCGGCGCCGGAAATGACGCGATTCGCGTCACCCAGCCCCACTGCAGCACGGCCGACACACAGGAGAGCGGGGAGGTGCGCAGGGAGGCGCGCATTTGAATCTGATTTGAAGATCACGCCTATTAAGGCGTGATATCATGAAAAAGGAGAGCCTGCCAGGGTGACTATGAATACCATAGTCACTCATTATCATCCCTAATGAGGTAGTGTAATAACATTTATCTTCAATTTCACTTGCTGCATTTAGGAGCTAAAAGGAGAGTAGGGTAAGTGTTACTATGCTCTAGGGACAGCTTTTAATAGCTTTTGAGGTATTTTGGGGGTGACAGGATCCCTTTAAAGGGATCCTGTCAACCCCAAAACGCCTCCTAAGCTATTAAAACATGTCCCTGCAGCATCCCATCAGTAATCCCACACACCTTTTTGCTAATAAATGCATCCAGTGAAAGTGAAGAAAAATGTTATATCACTTACTCATTAGTGATGATAATGAGCAGTGACTATATTCTTTAGTCACCCAGGCGGGCCCATGTCGTCATTATAGCACGCCTTAATAGGCGTGATCTGCAAGGCATAATGTTATCAGCGCCTCCCAACGCTCCTCAGTGCTGGCGAGGCTGTAATGGGGCTGTAATGACGTGAATCGCACAATTTCCGGCAGCAGGTGACGTCAGTACACCCACGCTGCTCTGCGGGCTTCAAGCCCCGCACTGCGCATGCGGCGTGGGTGTACTGACGTCACCTTGAGGGGCGGGGCTACACGGGAGAGAAAAAAAAAAACTCTGTTTAAATGCTGCAGACAGGGAGAGAATGATTGGCAGCGGTGGGCAGATTACACAGGCAGGGGGTGTGAATCTGCCCTTGGCTGCAGCCCCATGCCAACTCCTTAGTGGCTGTAGCATGTAAGTTTTCTAAGTGTATTATCTCGGGGTACAGGGCTGCTCAAGGGCTGGGGGACTCCTTGTCTGCATGCTGCAGACATGCTGCATCCAGTGCTGTAATTAGATCACCATGCCTGGTTTGGTGACAGGTCCTCTTTAAGTGCTATAATGTTTTTCTTCACTTTCACTGGATGCATTTATTAGCAAAAAGGAGTGTGGGATTACGGATGGGAGGCTGCAGGGACATGTTTTAATAGCTTAGGAGGCGTTTTGGGGGATGACAGGATCCCTTTATAAAATATATCCTTTATTAAATATTTTTTTTCTGATTCCTCTGTTGACTGCATTTGGAATTGCCCAATTACACAGATAATATAATTCAATATTGCATGAAAAATAGATGAAAATTAAGCAGCTTTTAATTTAAGTAAAATAGAAAAAAGAGAATGTGCAAAATATATAATAAAAACACATGAATTCAAAATTATGAAGAAGGAAAAAAAGTAAAAGAAAGCAATGACGTCCAGCTATGCATGTGTAAAGAGTCAGGGCATTGATCATATAACTATCAAAAGTTTTGTTGCAGATAGTCAACCGAGGAGCAAAAACTTTATGCTGTGGTATAGGAAAAAGTCAGCATCTTTCAAGACAACCATGATTTTCTTCAGGACAATGCCCCATCTAAGGATCCATTGTTTGGCTGCCAAAAAAAGTTGTAAAAAAGATAATGACCTGGCCCCACCCTAACCAGACCTAACCAATATAAAGGTCTTGTATGCCCTTATTAAACGGCTAAATAAAGCGGTAAGAGACGCAATAAGGCTGCCTTCAGACTTGCAGATGCCTCCGCAGCGTTTTGCAGAGGCATCTGCAAGTATCTGCATGCAGACCGCGGCCCCTATGTTTATAATGGAGCGCATGGCGTTCTGCAGATGCTTGCAGACCGCCGTGCGCTCTCATTGCCCGCCATTAGTGATCTGTGCGCAGGCGGATGCCTGCGTACAGATCACACACTCTCGTCCGCACCAGGGACGCGAGATGTTGCGTCCCTGGTGCGGGCGAGCGTGTGTGATTTGTGCGCAGGCTTCCGCCTGCGCACAGCTCACTAATGGCGGGCAATGAGAGCGCACGGCGGTCTGCAAGCATCTGCAGACCGCCGTGTGCTCCATTATAAACATAGGGGCCGCGGTCTGCATGCAGATACTTGCAGATGCCTCTGCAAAACGCTGTGGAGGCATCTGCAAGTCTGAAGGCAGCCTAAGTGACAAAAAGAAAGCATTTAGGGAATTAAAGCAAGTAGGTAGTGATGAAGCATTAAATAAATACAGAAAATTAAATAACATCTGTAAAAAGCAAATCAAGGCAGCAAAGATTGAGACAGAGAGACTCATTGCCAGAGAAAGTAAAAATAATCCCAAAATATTTTTTAACTACATAAATAGTGAGAAACTGAAAAATGATGGTGTTGGCCCCTTTAAAAATAGTCTGGGTGAAATGGTGGATGAGGATGAGGAAAAAAATAATATGCTAAATGACTTTTTTTCAACAGTATTTACACAAGAAAATCCCATGACAGACAATATGATCAAAAACTCTTAATTAACCCAGCAGAAAGTATGGCATCGTCTAAAAATCACTAAAATTGACAAATCCCCGGGCCCAGATGGGATACACCCTAGAGTGCTGCAGGAATTAAGTACTGTCATAGATAGACCATTATTTTTAATATTTAAAGATTCCATAATAACAGGGTCTGTACCACAGGACTGGCGTATAGCAAATGTGGTGCCAATATTCAAAAAGGGGACAAAAACTGAACTTGGAAAGTATAGGCCAGTAAGCTTAACCTCTACTGTGGGTAAAATCCTAGAGGGTTTTCTAAGAGATGCTATACTGGAGTATCTGAAGAAAAATAACCTCATGACTCAATGTCAACATGGTTTTACGAGGGACCGTTCCTGTCAAACTAATCTGATAAGCTTCTATGAAGAAGTAAGTTCTGGACTGGACCAAAGAAATGCAGTGGATGTGGTGTATATGGACTTTTCAAAAGCTTTCGATACGGTGCCACACAAAAGGTTGATACATAAAATGAGAGCAATGGGGATAGGGGAAAATATGTGTAAGTGGGTTAAGAATTGGCTTAGTGATAGGAAACAAAGGGTGGTCATTAATGGAACACACTCAGAATGGGTCACAGTTAACAGTGGGGTACCACAGGGGTCAGTGTTGGGCCCGCTTCTTTTTAATATATTTATTAATGACCTTGTAGCGGACATACATACAGAGTATAATCTCAATATTTGCAGATGACACTAAACTCTGCAGGGTAATCAAAACAGAGGAGGACAATTTTATATTACAGGAGTATTTATGTAAACTAGAGGCTTGGGCTGATAAATGGCAAATGAGCTTTAATGGGGATAAATGTAAAATCATGCACTTGGGCAGAGGAAACAAAAGGTATAATTATGTGCTTAATTGTAAAACACTGGGCAAAACTATCAATGAAAAAGACCTGGGTGTATGGGTAGATGACAAACTCACATTTAGTGGCCAGTGTCAGGCAGCTGCTGCAAAGGCAAATAAAATAATGGGATGCATTAAAAGAGGCATAGATGCTCATGAGGAGAACATAATTTTACCTCTATACAAGTCAGTAGTGCAACCACACTTAGAATACTGTGTACAATTCTGGTCTCCGGTGTATAAGGAAGACATAGCTGAACTAGAGCGGGTCCAGAGAAGAGCGACAAAAGTCATTAGAGGACTGAGGGGTCTGCAATATCAAGACAGGTTATTAAACTTGGAAAAACGAAGGGTTAGGGGTGATCTTATAATAATGTATAAATATATGAGGGGACAGTACAGAGAACTTTCTAATGATCTCTTTACTCTTAGGCCTGAGACGGGGACAAGGGGGGCATCCTCTACGTCTGGTGGAAAGAAGGTTTAATCATAATCACAGACGTGGATTCTTTACTGTAAGAGCAGTGAGACTATGGAACTCTCTGCCACATGATTTTGTAATGAGGGACTCACTACTAACATTTAAGAAGGGCCTGGATGCCTTTCTTGAAAACTATAATATTACCAGTTATATATACTAGATTCTTTGATAGGGCGTTGATCCAGGGAATTAGTCTGATTGCCATATATGGAGTCAGGAAGGAATTTTTTTCCCCAATGTGGAGCTTAGTGTTGCCACATGTTTTTTTTTTGCCTTCCTCTGGATCGACATGTTAAGCTATGGGTTGAACTAGATGGACTTAAAGTCTTCCTTCAACCTTAAAAACTATGTTACTATGTAAAATTTACAGTGATGGAAAACAGTCACCCGTATGATCAGTGTGAGGGGCTGTGGTTAGTGCAGACCAAAAAGATGATCGTCAACAGATTATCGTATTTTTTGGACTATAAAACGCACCCGGGTTTTAGAGAAGGAAAATCCTTGTATAAGTCCCCCATCCTGGAATATGATCCCCATCCTGGTATTTGGCCCCCATCTTTGTATAAATATTGCTCCACTAATCCTTTCCCTCTTTCACTACCCCCAAGCTCCAACACTCTCAAGCACAAATATTTATCTCCCCATCTCTCTTATCACCTCACCTGACCCCTTCACTGACCTGCTTCTCAATCTCACACCCCTCCTGCAGAAACACAAAACAAGCCGGCCGCTCTCATTCTCCCACCTGCTTGCTCTCTCTTTGCTGCTGCTATCCGCTGGTGACATATCTCCCAACTCAGGACCCCCACAGCCAACTTTCCCCACTATTCCTCCCTCCTACCACCCCACACCTGCAGGAAACAGCTGCAATCTCCTAAATATAAAACCTATTTCCCTAACCCCCTCTCCAGCACCTCCTCTCTCTGGAGCACTCTGGAATGCCCGCTCCATTTGTAATAAACTCCACTACATTCATGACCTCTTTACCTCTCTCAGACTCTCCTTCCTGGCCCTCACAGAAACATGGCTGACACCCTCCGACACGGCCTTCCCTGCTGTGCTGTGTTGCGGTGGACTTCACTTCTCCCACACACCTCGCACTGGCAACAAACACGGCGGAGGAGTGAGTCTTCTCCTCTCTAACAACTGCATTCCTCCCTCCCTTATCCTCTCATCTTTTGAAGTGCACTCTGTCCGTATCTACTCTCCTTCCAACCTACAAGTGGCCGTCATTTATCGACCACCAGGTTCGACCGCTACCTTCTTTGACCAATTCTCCATCTGGCTCCTATACTTTCTATCTGCTGACATTCCCACCATCATAATGGGCAACTTCAACATCCCCATTGACACCCACCTGTCACTTGCCTCACCCTTTGGACTCTCTCAATGGTCCTCCACAACCACCCACACAGAGGGACATACACTAGACCTCATATTTACCCGCCTCTGCTCCCTAACTAAACCCACAACCTCCCCTCTCCTTCTATTGATGCTGTTGCCCCTCTCATTCATGGCAGAACACGACGAATCAACAGACAACCCTGGCACACAGATACCACTAAAAATCTGGGGTGAGCAGAGCGGCGCTGGAAGAAAACACACTTACAAGAAGACTACACAGCATTCAAACAAGCACTTCTCAAATTCAAGTCAGCACTCACCACCACTAA
The DNA here is from genome assembly GCA_033576535.1 of Allobates femoralis. Classification (NCBI taxonomy): domain Eukaryota; kingdom Metazoa; phylum Chordata; class Amphibia; order Anura; family Aromobatidae; genus Allobates; species Allobates femoralis. Next base: position 86,627,684 of record JARQOC010000010.1, read on the forward strand.
ACAGAATTACTTCATTACCCTCATATCCCCTTTGTCCCACAACCCCAAGCAGTTATTCAACACATTTAACTCCCTCCTCCACTGCCCCCTCCTACTTCTCGTATCACTGCAGAAGACTTTGCAACATACTTCACCAACAAGATCAACCAGATCAGACAAGTCTTTGCTACCCAACCACTGCAACCCCCATGTATACAGATCAATCCTCTCCCCCACTAACCCTCCTCTCCTCCATCACTGAAGGAGAACTTGCACACCTCCTCTCCAGATCGCACCTCACCACTTGTGCACTGGACCCTATCCCATCCCACCTCCTCCTCAACCTCACCACAACACTTATCCCAGCCCTAACCCACCTCTTCAACCTATCACTAACTTCTGGTACCTTTCCTCCTGCTTTCAAACATGCAACAATTACACCTATCTTAAAGAAGCCATCACTTGACCCCACTTCCACATCCAGCTACCAGCCCATATCTCTGCTCCCGTTCGCTTCCAAACTTCTCGAGAAGCATATTCACACTGTAATCTCATCCTACCTCTCATCCAACTCTCTCTTTGACGACCTTCAATCCGGCTTCCGCCCTCACCACTCTACTGAAACTGCCCTGGCCAAAATTACTAATGACCTACTTACCGCCAAAGCTAACAGACAGTTCTCCGTCCTCCTTCTTTTAGACCTGTCCTCTCAATTCGACACGGTCGACCACTGCCTCTTATTACAGATCCTCTCTTCCATTGGTATCACTGACCTTGCCCTTTCCTGGATCTCCTCCTACCTTTCCAACTGCACATTTAATGTCTCCCACACGACCTCCTCGCCCCATCCCCTCTCTGTTGGGGTCCCTCAAGGCTCTGTCCTCGGACCCCTCCTTTTTTCAATCTATATTCTTGGTCTGGGATAACTCAAAGTCCCATGGCTTCCAGTATCACCTGTATGCTGATGACACCCAGATCTACCTCTCTGGCTCAGACGTCACCTCTCTGCTGTTCAGAATCCCGGAGTGTCCATTAGTCATATCCTCCTTCTTCTTCTCACACTTGCTAAAACTCAATGTAGACAAAGCTGAACTCATCATCTTTCCTCCATCTCACACACCTTCCTTGCCAGACTTATCTATCACAATAAATGACATCACACTTTGCCCTGTACCTGACGTCCGCTGCCTCGGAGTAACACTTGACTCTGCCTTGTCCTTCAAACCACACATCCAAGCCCTTGCCACCTCCTGCACCCTCCAACTCAAAAATATTTCCAGAATCTGTCCCTTCCTCAACCCCTAATCTGCTAAACTACTAATGCATGCCCTCATTATCTCCCGCCTTTACTACTGCAACCTCCTACTCTGTGGCATTCCTGCTAACACTCTTGCACCACTTCAATCTGTCCTTAACTCTGCTGCCCGACTAATCCACCTCTCTCCTCACTATTCCTCCACTTCTCCCCTCTGCAAATCCCTCCACTGGCTCCCAATTCACCAGCATATCTAATTCAAACTACTAACAATGACTTACAAAGTCATCCACAATCTGTCCCCCCATATATCTCTGAACTAATCTCCCGATATCATCCAACTCGATCTTCGATCCTCCCAATACCTCCTTCTTTCCTCCACACTTGTACGTTCTTCATCTAACCGCCTGCAAGACTTCGCCCAAGAATCCCCCATCCTCTGGAACTCTGCACCCCATCACGTCCGACTGTCCCCTACACTCAGAACCTTCAAGCGGAACCTGAAAACCCATCTCTTCAGAACAGCCTACAACCTGCAATGTCCACAGTGCCGCCTCAACACCACTGGACCTGGAGCTCCACCGCCATTGGACCTGGCATTCCACCACCATCGGACCTGGCACTCCAGCACCACCCGAGCAGACCCAACCTGCTGTCTCCCTCCCCATTGCCCTGTAGAATGTAAGCCCGCAAGGGCAAGGTTCTCTCTCCCCTCTGTATCAGTCTGTCACTTTGTTCATTGTATTTTTAACTTGTCTGTATGTAACTCTTTCTCATGTACAGCACCATGGAATGAATGGTGCTCTATAAATAAATAATAATAATAATATATGGCCCCCATTCTGGTATTTGACCCGCATCATGGTGCACACTTTAAATAATAAATGATTGTATTCATCCCCCGCAGCAAAGCGAAGCCCTGTTCTCATGACGGCAACTGAGCAGCATGTAAGCGCACAGCATATGACATCACTGTCATGTGTTGAGCTCCACACGCCATCAGCTCAGCTGCCGGGATGAGAACAAGACGTGGGGCTGCGGGAGAGAGTGAGTATAATTATCATCCGCTGCAGCTTGCTGGGATATGCAAACAGTAATTATTCACTATCTTTAATTGCAGTTTAAAACATTTTAATATGCGTCACTCCCTACTACTCAACTCTCAGCACCAGCTGGGAGAATGCAGTAAATATTAAATTAGCTTAATCATCCGGCACACATGGTAACCAGCTGGAGCTCCTACAGTCTGCTCCCACTGCTGGTGACCTGCTCCTGCCTCCAGTGACCCGCTCTACCACCGCAACCCTTCCCCCACAGACACATTCCCAGATCGTACATTCGGAGTATAACATGCACCCCCACTTTTCCCTAAAATTTATGGGAAAAAAGTGCGTCTTACAGTCCGAAAAATACAGTGCCCCTAGAGTTTGCTCCTGTGACATCTACTCTGTCATTAGGCGCCGGCGTATTCACTCTGTAGGTACTGCTGATGAAAGAGAAGTCAGAGCCAGAAACTCCACCCTGCCACTAATGTTAGAGTGGCTAAGACATGCACTTTCCAGTGTGACAGAGTGGATGTGTGTGCGGCCCAGTTGAAGTCATCAGCTCCTTGCTTCAGTCTATTAGAAATTACCATGCATAAGCCCTCAGCTTTCTGCTTGTAGCTGCCAGATATAGCTTGTGCTTTTCTGGTTAAGTCTTAATTGCCTGCTCTGTATAGGTTTTTCCTCTTTATCTTGACCTGTATTTTGGACACTTCTCCTGCCTGATGATTTTGTACTTTGCCGTCATCTCAGATTTGATCCGGCTCCCCGACTATTCTAACAAATCCTGATTTTGCCATTTTTGTGACCTCACTGCTTTGAGCCCATCCACAGGCAGCAGTGTCCTGGACCTTGTTGTAAATCCAAATGCCTTGTATAGGGGTTAAAGGGTGTCAGGATTTTTGGGATTCTGCTAAGCGGAGTGACTTGTGCCTAGTCTGTCTGAGATAGCCGTTTCCTTGCACAAACGTCTCATTAAGAAACTAACAGACTTCAAGGATGGAGCTTATGACTTACTAAAAAGAAAGGCGTCTGTATTGTTCAGTGATAATTTTTTGGGCAATTTCAGAACTGTATTTTGAGCCGATTGGTTATTATTCTCATTTTAACTGATGAACATAAACTGAAATGTGAAAAGTTACATTTTTTATTTAGATGTAGAAAAATCTTGCACATTAACAGTTGCCCAATAATTCAGCAAATATACAGATTCTCCTAAGAAACATAAAACCGAACTCTTACTTTCTTAATTATTCAGAATTTGAGTGCATTAACCTTTTGGATTGACTAACAGAACTGCAATTGTTCAATAATAATCATCAAAAATACACATTGCCTAATAATTGTGCACACAGTGAATACAGGTTGTAAGCCAGCATTAGTTAGTACAAGAGACATGAAGCAATTATGAAGATTCATTTGAAAAAGAAAAAATAAGTATCAAGCTTTAATAATGAATATTACTCTCAGTGACTCCAATCTATTTTCCTGATTATTATTATTAATAAGAAGAGATGTGTCGTCCAGCTCTCCCGAGCAAAAGATAAAAGAATTTCTGACAACGTGACATTATAAATACCGTTGTGATTAATGGAAACAAGAGGATAAAAGTACGCTGAAAGAAAAAGAAGCCCGGACGCACAAGCAATGGACCGCCGCCAGCTCACCTAGAAACTGCTGCGAGAAGATACAAGCATTTAATGCTTCTGCTTTCGTGGACTCTCCTGGAGAGCAGAACGGTCAGTGCCAACTAGGATTCTTCAGACTCGCAGAACGCCGCTTATAAACTGGAGCAGGAACGGACTGCACCGACTCCCTACAGGATTTATACCTGCTGCAAACATTTCTGCCATGGCTTCTAGCCAGGTAACTTCTTATAACCTATTATTCCATTCACAAATCGTTAAAGAAAGTGTAATATTCTTTGTTTTTCATAAATTATTAGGACACGTGAAACTAAAGGCCCCGTTACACGCTGTGATATGGCAGCGATCCAACCAACGATGTGGATCGCTGCCACATCGTGAACTGATCACTGGTGAGCTGTCACACAGGCAGACTCACCAGCGACCAGTGGACCAACGACATTGTGGAAAAGAATAAAATATTCTTTCCACGATGTCTAGCTCGCGCTGCCAGGCTGCGGTAAGCGGGAGCAGGCTGGTAACCATGGTAAACAGCAGGCATCCAGGCAGCGCGCAGCGCCTAGTTACCCGATATATACTCTGGTTACCAGCCTTCTCCACATACAGGCTGGTATCCAAGGTACACAGTGGGTAACAAGGGATATCGTTGCAGTGATATCATTAGCGATATTGTTGTGTGTAACGGGCCCTTAAGAAACTGTGCAATAAGTCTTATCATATATAGCCACTTCTTACTCCTCCTATACTGATCATTCTCAAAGTTCTCAATTCATGGGTAAAATCTATTTTCAGAGAATGTAGACTTTCCCATTACTAAGAAAACAAAGTTCTATGGAAAAATGTAACTATGATTTCAGTAGAACATCTGTTCGCCTGTTGCACCTCAATCCTATGTCTGTCTCTGCCTCTCGCTCCTCCCTCCTATGTCTGTCTCTGCCTCTAGCTCCTCCCTCCTATGTCAGTCTCTGCCTCTAGCTCCTCTCCTATGTCTGTCTCTGCCTCTAGCTTCTCCCTCCTGTCTGTCTCTGCCTCTAGCTCCTCCCTCCTATGTCTGTCTCTGCCTCTAGGTCCTCCCTCCTATTTCTGTCTCTGCCTCTAGCTCCTCCCTCCTATTTCTGTCTCTGCCTCTAGGGCCTCCCTCCTATGGCTGTCCTTGCCTCTAGCTCCTCTACCTATGTCTGTCTCTGCCTCTAGCTCCTCCTTACTATGTCTGTCTCTGCCTCTAGATCCTCTCCTATGTCTGTCTCTGCCTCTAGCTTCTCCCTCCTGTCTGTCTCTGCCTCTAGCTTCTCCCTCCTGTGTCTCTGCTCTAGCTTCTCCCTCCTATGTCTCTGCCTCTAGCAATTCCTTCCAATATCTGTCTCTGCCTCTAGCTCCTCCCTCCTATGTCTGTCTCTGCCTCTAGCTCCTCCTTACTATGTCTGTCTCTGCCTCTAGCTCCTCCCTCCTATGTCTGTCTCTGCCTCTAGCTCCTCCCTCCTATGTCTGTCTCTGCCTCTAGCTCCTCCCTCCTATGTCTGTCTCTGCCTCTAGGGCCTCCCTCCTATGGCTGTCCTTGCCTCTAGCTCCTCTCTCCTATGTCTGTCTCTGCTTCTAGCTCCTCCTTATTATGTCTGCCTCTGCCTCTAGCCCCTCCCTCCTGTCTGTCTCTGCCTCTAGCTTCTCCCTCCTGTCTGTCTCTACCTCTAGCTCCTCCCTCCTATGTCTCTGCCTCTAGCTCCTCCCTCCTATGTCTGTCTCTGCCTCTAGCTCCTCCCTCCTAATTGTCTCCACCTCTAGCTCCTCCCTCCTAATTTTCTCCACCTCTAGCTCCTCCCTCCTATGTCTGTCTCTGCTTCTAGCTCATTATGTCTGCCTCTGCCTCTAGCCCCTCCCGTCTGTCTCTGCCTCTAGCTTCTCCCTCCTATGTCTGTCTCTGCCTCTAGCTCCTCCCTCCTAATTGTCTCCACCTCTAGCTCCTCCCTCCTATGTATGTCTCTGCCTCTAGCTCCTCCCTCCTAATTGTCTCCACCTCTAGCTCCTCCCTCCTATGTCTGTCTCTGCTTCTAGCTCCTCATTATGTCTGCCTCTAGCCCCTCCCTCCTAATTGTCTTCACCTCTAGCTCCTCCCTCCTATGTATGTCTCTGCCTCTAGCTTCTCCCTCCTAATTGTCTCCACCTCTTGCTCCTCCCTCCTGACTCACTTTGCCTTTTGTTCCTCCCTCCTATGTCTGATTCCACCTCTAGCTCCTCTCTCCTGTGTGTATCTCCACCTCTAGTTTCTCCCTCCCATATCTGTCTCCACCTCTTTCTCCTCTGTCCTGTCTTCACCTTTCTCCTCTCTCCTATGTCTGTCTCTGCCTCTAGCTCTTCTCTCCTATGTCTATCTCCATATCTAGCTTCTCCCTCCTATGCATGTTTCCCCTTTAGCTCCTCCCTCCTATGCATGTCTCCCCTTCTAGCTCCTTTCTCCTCTGTCACCACCTTGTACTCCTCCCTTCTATGTCTGACTCCACCCTCTAGCTCCTCCCACCCATATCTGACTCCACCTCTAGCTTTTCCAACTCCCTATAGAATTTTGTAAGCACCAACTTTCATCTCAGTAAGGCTAGGTTTATGCTATGTTTGTGCTATCCGTTTAACAGATCCGTTTTAACTGACTGCAAAAGTTGCATTTTTTTCTATTTGTTGTACATCAAAAACATACACTTTAACTTAAGCCTATGAGTTAGACTAATTTTGGTGTCCGCTTCTTACCTATTCTTTTGTTCATTGCAATGAACAATTAAGTTTATTTTTTTTCTTGAAATAATAAAAATAAAAAAAAAGAGACGTGGGGCTTTGCCGTATTTTTGGTAGCCAGCCAGGTTCAACTAGGCAGCTATGGGCTTCCACCCACCCCCAGCTGCCTAGTTGTACCTGGCTGATAATAAAAAAATGAGTTTTTTTTAATTTTTTCTTTAAACGAAATAAAAAAAAAACCACGTGGAGCTTTGCCCTATTTTAGGTTGCCAGCCAGGTGCAGAAGACATTTATGGGCTGCCACCCACCCCCATCTTCCTCGTTTTCCTCGGCTGGAATACAAACACATGGGGGAGCCTTTTTTTATTTCTTCAAATAATTAAAAAAAAAAGTGTATTTTTGGTTTCCAGACAGGTACAACTAGGCAGCATCCTCAGCATGATGACCCACTAAGGTACGTTTCCTGATGAAGAAGCAGGGTTAAGCTTCGAAACGCGTAAAATAAACCACCATATGCTACAACGATCGCTTTGAACTGGATTATTTGGCAGCAGTGCGGATTTTATATCATTTTTCCTGATGGATTGTCACATGGTGCAGGTCCTGGAACACAATCACGCAGATTCTGCCAGTGCACTGGGGAAGAAATCACCGGGGATCACAGTAGGCTCACCGGGAAGGGTGAGTATTGTAGCATTTTCACTGTGGAAATCGCAGAAAAATATCATCACAGACTGTGGGAATATCTATTTATTTGTGATGCTTTTTTTGAGGGTTAGAATGAAGTCAATTGGGAAACGCAGACCAAAAACAGGCATGTTAATTGACGCAGGCGATTTCTACAGCACAAACGCAGCACCCACAAATGCACATGAGAGCACAGCTTTTTGAAAGTCATATTGAATTTAATAATAAAGCTGAAGGTGCTGAGTTATAGCTGCAGAAACACAGCAAAAAACTCAGCACAAACGCACAGTGGGCACATAGCCTAATGCAGTGACCGAAAATACTTCTGTATGAACCTGGCTTTACGAATATATTTTGAAATCTTCACTGTATGATGTGATTTGATAATTCAAGATTTTTCATAACTTACGATAAAATATCCTAAAATGGACAGATACTTGGAGATTATTCCAGTTAACGTTCATAGAAAACATGGAACCCATGTAATACTGTGGCGCCCCACTAAGAGTGCGTCACAAAAGGGTACTACACCCCTGACTGAAGGTGTCGTATTCATTGTTTTAGTAATGAGTAGGATAAGTCTGAAGCTCCAGCACCACATGTAACACTTAGTGTTAGAGGACCAATTAGACACCCGTTACTAGGGTAACCGGTCCTGGTGGGAGGAGAGGCTAGGTTATATAGCAGTGGGGAAGGCAGCAAGGAGTTGGTGAAGGAGTTAGAACCAGGAAGTGAGAAGTGAGCGAAAAGAGCTGAGAAGCCAGAAGGGTGCTGCACAGAGCTGCGCAGCAGATGTAGCAGAGTTGGAGAAGCCACAGAGAAACCGAGAGAAAGCTAACAGGGAGGGCACCTCAACCTGGTGACCCAGAAGAGAAAGGGGCCAAGAATAGAACGGGTAACTGAATATTCTTGCCCAGTCCAAACCCGGAGTACCGGATCCGAAGTGGTCCCGACGGCTACATCCCTGAACCACAAAACCCGGAGTGGTCGATGTCTTTCATGGAGCACGACCCATCAGCCAACGACCATCGCAGTCTATTTCAGGAGCACCCACCATTGAGGGCCAGGGACCGTGGAGAGACGTCCGTAGCGGCAACCCAAGTGAGTGCCTTCAGTGCTCCCATACAGGTATAGCAGGGCAGCAGAGCAAGGGACAGAACGTGATAGAGAAGGAACACCAGAGAAGCTTCAGGGGGACACTACTCATTGCCAGAACCACCCGGTCCACTACTCTGCAACAAGAACTGCATTACCTTGTATGCCTGCAGAATACCGGAGTAAATACCCGTTCAGAGTGAGCAACGTGTCAGTGTCTTCTTCCTTGAACTGCTATTGATCTGCCTTTCTCCACAGTGACTGCACTGCTGTATTCCTCCGTTCCTACTTCCAATACCCCGGGGCACCGCTCCTCCTGTAGGGAGCCACACCATCCAGCTGCCGCCCATCACCCCGGAGGTTCCCGCAGCGCCGATGCCATCACCGGAACCTACAGGTGGCGTCACGAACAAAAACTTTATTCTTTTATTTTTCCATATTCTTCATTGACCACCAGGGCCACAGCCTCAGGCACTGCCACCCATGACTCCCAAATTGCGCCTGAGATCCGAGTCCCCTGGCCTGGGTGAATCAATACCATGCTAAATGTCATTGTGAAAAGCCACTTCATTTAATTTCTATAGTTACTTTACTTATTACTCAAGACATGATGGACTGCCAGCTGTGACATTGATGTCAGGTTACACAGTCCACTATGCTCTACAGAGAGGGGAGGAGTAGAGTGAGGAAAAGGGAGAGTGAGTAGTGAGGAGAAGAGCAAAGAAACATGCAGAGTGAGAAGTGAGGAGCAGAGCAAGGAAACATGCAGAGTGAGAAGTGAGGAGCAGAGCAAGGAAAAGGGAGAGTGAGTAATGAGGAGCAGAGTAAGAAAACAGAGAGAGTGAGAAGTGTGGAGCAGAGTGAGGAAACAAGGAGAGTGAGTAGTAAGGAGCAGAGTGAGGAAACAGGGAGAGGGAGTAGTGAGGAGCAGAGTGAGGAAACAGGCAGAGTCAGGAAACAGCAGAGGAAGTACTGAGGAGCAGAGTTATGAAAACAGGCAGAGGGAGATACAGAGATCGAGTTGAGCTTTCTAACAAGTGTTCGCTCACTCCACCCCAGAGCTGATTTACTTCCACACAGATGTGTCCTGCCCTCCATGGTTTGGCTAATATCTGTGTTAACTAAGGAATGAAAAGCAGGAATCCCCACCATGTGCCATGTATATGAGATATCACTGTAGTTATTCTCTTTCCACCAGCTCAGAGTGGATTGCAAATAAGAGATAGGGGAAAACTGGTGAAAACGGAAGGGAAGGAAAAAATGAAAGCGCAAAACCGAAAAATTAACAGAACACAGCCCAATTTCCCCAATTTAACATGTCGCTTTATGAGGTCATATCTTTGTAATACTTTTATATTAGTGGTTTGGTTCTAATAATTTTTTTATATTACACATTGTACTTTGTTAGCTGTAAATTTGGATTTTCTTTCCATAAAAAAAAACAAATCAAGGAAAATTTTATCGAATACTTGGAATGACAGCATTTTCCTAAGCTCTTGGCTGAGTAATACCCACCAGCGTAACAAATATATATATTATATACATAATATATACCTTATTTTTCACTTTATAAGACACACCTGATTATAACACGCACTCCCAAATTTGGTGAAGGAAAAGAGAAGAAAGTAATTTTTACTGTTAAATGGGGCCCATCTTATAATGCCAGTGTCCGTCTAACAAATAATATATATAGGGTATATGTCCCTCATAGCACCCTCATCCTGGTACATTGTCCCTCATCCTGGGATATAGCCCCTCCATCCTAAAATTAGCCCCCTTAATCTGGATATGGCCCCCTTATATTGGATATAGCCCCCTTGTGCTGGCACACATCCCCCAGTGATGCTACATGTCCCCTATTGCTGGCACACGTCCCCCATGGCTGGAAAACATCCCCCTGTGCTGGCACACGTCCCCTATTGATGGCATACATCCCCCATGGCTGGCACACGTCCCCCGTGGCTGACACACGTCCCCCGTGACTGGCACACGTCCCCCGTGGCTGGCACACGTCCCCCGTGGCTGGCACACGTCCCCTGTGGCTGGCACACGTCCCCTGTGGCTGGCACACGTCCCTTGTGGCTGGTACACGTCCCCTGTGGCTGGTACACGTCCCCTGTGGCTGGCACACATTCCCTGTGGCTGGCACACATCTCCTAGGGCTGGCACACATCCCCTAGGGCTGGCATACATCCCCTAGGGCTGGCACACATCCCCTAGGGCTGGCACATGTCCCCTTTGGCTGGCACATGTCCCCATGTTTACTTCAAACCCGGTTTGGTTGTAACACTCGTGGACAAGTGTAGTTCATCAAAGGGGTATGTAGCGCCCCTATGGCAAGGCACCACAGGGAGGTACTGCACCCCAAACAGAAGGTGTAGTGCCTCCGTAGCTGTGGAAATGGAGGACCCTACAGAGTCTGCACCCAACACCCATACAATAGGCCACCTTAGTACAGGGGACCGTATATTCAGTAGGTCCCAGGGGGTGGAGCCTAGATGAGTGGGAAACGAGGAGTCACAGTTACAAGACTAGTCAGATGGTGTAAGAGAGCAGAGAAGATGGACGCAGGGGATCCTGCGACCGTGACAAGAGGGCACCTCTAAGGAAAGGGGTGACCTGGACGGAGAAGGGGTCACTCCAGGACTGGTCGGAGCCAGCTGGAGACCCAGGCCATCACCAGTACACCGGAACCGAGGCAGTTAGTTACGGTCTATCCCTAACCGCAGACCGGCAGGCTGTGGGCCCGACATAAGGGAGCCACAGCACCCATCAAGCAGTCCAACATCAGTCCCATAGCTGGGTTCACGACGCTGAGAAGTAGAGAGACTTTAGGCAACAGACTCCGAGGACTGGAGACTAGACTCACGAGTGGGAATACAGAAGGCCATCAGGGCACAGAAGGTAAAAGGACCAGGAGAGTCATTTTAAGGACACCTCTGACAGACTCTGGAAAAGCCTCCAAAATCCGCGGCTACCGCCCCCGGTTAACCAACACTGTATCGTGTACTGATTTCACCTGGTGCAAGTAAAGAACTGTTTGAGCTGATCTGGTGTCTGGTCTCCATTCATCCATCGCCCGGAAGGCATCTATAGCATCACAGAGGTGAGGACTACGACTCCCATCTTCTACCTCGCTGCCTTGAGGTAAAGCTCTGCCTGTGGGGAGCTGTACTACAGAAGCTGCATTTCCATCACCTCAGTGGCCGGCCGCAGCACTGGTGGCCCTATTACCAGGTACGACAGGTGGCGTCACATTACAAAATCCCCCATCATCATCACCACCACCCGCCATTGAGGGCCAGGGCATGGAACCGGGAACCGACCAGCCTTAATCCCCACCGAAGTAACCACCTGTCCTGGTATCCGAGTACCCCCTACCCTGTCGACCGACTCATCCCCTTTTGCTGGTACACGTCTCCTGTGGATGGCACACGCCCCTTGTGGCTGGCACACGTCCCCCATGTCTGGCACACATCCCCCATGGCTGACACACGTCCCCCATGAATGGCACATGTTCCCTGTGGCTGGCACCCACCATTGAGGGTCCAGGGCACGGAACCGGGAACCGACCAGCTTTGATCCCCACCGAAGTAACCACCTGTCCTGGTATCCGAGTACACCCTACCCTGTCGACTGACTCATCCCCTTTTGCTGGTACACGTCCCCTGTGGCTGGCACACGTCCCCTGTGGCTGGCACACATCCCCCTTTTGCTAGTACACATCACCCGTGGCTGGCATACGTCCCCCATGGCTGGCACACAACCCCCGTGGCTGGCACACGTTCCCTGTGGCTGGCACACGTCCAATATGGCTGGCGCAAGTCCCTCCCCTGTGGCTGGCACATGTGCCCTGTAGCTGACACACATCTCCTGTGGCTGGCACACGTCCCCCATGGCTGGCACATGTCCCCTATGGCTGGCACACGTCCCCTATGGCTGGCACATGTCCCCTTTGGCTGGCACACATCCCCCATGACTGGCACATGTCCCCTATGCTGCTGGCACACGTCCCCTGTGGCTGGCACATGTCCCCTGTGGCTGGCACATGCCCCCACTGTGTTTGATATGGCCCCCATGCTGCTGCCCATAGTAAAATAAAAAACACTTTACTTACCTTCCTCCAGCGCTGTCCTCCTGGTGTCTCCCTGCTTGCCACTGCACTCCTCCACTTCCTGGTTCTCGGTACCGGTCATGTGATCGGCACAGCAGAGAGACATCATCTCTGCGTGCTGTATCACAGCGGCAGCAGGGAGACCGGGGAGACGCCGGGAGGACTTCACTGGAGGAGGTAAATAAAGTTTTTTTATTTTACTATGGGCAGCAGCATGGAGGCCATATTAAACACAAAAGAGGCATGTGCCATCACTGGGGGCGGGGGGTGCAAAAACATAATATGCACTGCTCCCCCACAGTCTATCACCGCGGTGTGGTTTTAGCACCATGGTAATGGACAGCGGCAGTGCATATTATAGGAGCGGGATCAGGAGATCTCCCACTGCCTCCTGCAGCCTGCACCAGCCTGCCCCAGCCCCCGGACAGGCTCCAGAGCTGCCCCCACCTCCCCTGCAGTATAATCAGTATATTCGGATTATAAGACGCACCCCCCACTTTCCCCCAAAATTTGGGGGAACGAAATGTTTTATAATCTGAAAAATACAGTATATATATAGTAGGGATCAGTCTCTATTGCAGCAGCAAGTAAGGCAGTGACACTCAGGCTCAGTCCAAACAAGTGTGTTTTATTGCACACAATGGCAAAATAACAGAAATAGTCCTTTCATCAGGATAACAGCGTCGGCGCTAAACCTGCTCCTCCTGGAGCTCGCCGAGGGGTCCTACCCCACCTTGGGGTCCGGTACACACTCCCTGTGCTCTCACAGGTTACTTTCCCACAGGCTGAACTCCTCTGCAGTCTGATCTCATCTCACAACACCTTGACAGCCGTCTCTTCCGGCCTAACCTTTCTGACCTGTTTTTCCCTCCCAGCTACTTCAAAAGCCTGGGGCGCGAGATGAGGAATGGAGGCCCGCCCAAAAACCTTCCCCCATTCCTCATAGATGAGGTCCCATAACAGGCTTTACCAACAGCCACCGTTCTCAGTAACGGTGGCCACACCTACCTCACCTATGCTCATAAAGATGTTATCTATATTACGGATAGCAAGAAAAACAAACAAATCAATTTTGGAGCAAATCGAGTCACTCATGTCACTGGAAGTAAGGATCACCTAGCTATGACTTGTTTGCATATCATACAAAGAGAAAAATCACTACAGAAGGACATAATGATAAGAATAGAAGGAACAAGGATGAGTAAGACCTGCAACCCCATGGCTTGAAACTATAAAAATAGAGGCTTTGAGAAGACCCTGGTGGACCTATCTAGGCTTGGAGAAGACCCTCGTGGGCCTATCTAGGCTCAAAACCCTGGTAGACTTATCTAGGCTTGGAAAAGACCCTGGTGAACCTACAGTTCTGGCAAAAATTAAGAGACCACTGCACAGTTTTCTAAAAATCCTCATCTCTACATGTCTGACAGCCATTCCATTCCAGTGTCAGTTGAATTCCAAGCAAATTACACCTCATTCTTCTTAATGTGCGACGGCTTAGGTGATCACCTAAACCAAATCTTATTTAACGAGGAAAAGTATAAAAAGCACTGCTGTCTTCACAATCCTCTTGCAATAGGAGAAGCTGGATGGCAAAACAAGTGCTGGGAATAGCCCAAAGGTAATTTGAATGAAAAAATAACTTTTAAACATGCCAGAGGAGTTGAAAAGAAAAGTCTTATTTGAAGAAAAGAAGGGCTCTATTATGGCTTTACTAGCAGAGGGATACATCCTTAAAGTTTCGAAGATGGCAGTTCATTACAACAAAGTCAAGCAGCAGACATTGGGGACAATAAAGCTACAGATTGGCAGAGGGCGAAAGCGACTCTCCTCTGACCGGGATGACCATCATCTTTTCGAATGTCACTCAGCAACCGCAGGATGACATCAAGTGACCTACAAAAGGAATGGCAAATGGCAGCTGGGGTGAAGAGCACGATAAGAACAGTTCGTAACAGGCTCCTAGGTGCAGGGCTCAAGTCATGGAAAGCTAGAAAAAAGCCTTTCACCAATGAGAAGCAAAGGAGAGCTAGGCTGAAGTTTGCCAAACACCATAAGGATAGGACCATAGAGGACTAGAGTAAGGTAATCTTCTCTGATGAGTCTAATATTCAGCTTTGCCCAACACCTGGTTGTCCAATGGTTAAAAGGAGACCTAGAGAGGTGTACAGTCCACAGTGTCTTGCACCCACTGTGAAATTTGGTGGAGGATCAGTGATGATTTGGGTTTGCTTCAGCAAGGCTGGAATTGGGCAGGTTAATCTTTGAGAAGGATGTATGAATCAACCGCATACAAGGTTATCCTAAAAAAATCACTTGCTTCCTTCTGCTCAGGCAATGTTCCCCAACTCTGAGGACTGTTTTTTCCAGCAGGACAATGCCCCATGCCACATAGCTAGGTCAATCAATGTGTGGATGAAGGCGCACCACATCGAGACCCTGTCATGGCTAGCCCAATTTCCAGATCTGAACCCCATTGAAAACCTCTGGAATGTAATCAAGAGGAAGATGAATAGTCACAAGCCATTAATCAAAGAAGAACTGCTTAGGCCAGCTTCACACCATGGTTTTGAACTGGACAGAACCTGAGCCAGTTTTGCCCCCATGCATCCCTATGGTGCCGGATATGTGCTATATGGCCATCCAGTTTTGTGATTTATCTCCCTGATCTGATTTTGTCTCCCAGATCCAGGGCGCCCATAACATGGTTCTATAGGCGTTGGGTCACCCAGGATCCGACAAAAAAATCAGATTGTTTCCCAGATGCCTTGTACTGAACAGCGCCGGCTCTGAAATGCAGCCGCGCTCATTTCAGCACCATAGACAGCAGCAGCATTTCAGCGCCACCGCTGAATGTTCAGCACCATGGAGAGCACTGCAGACAACTGAAATTTCAGCACCACGGACAGCAGCAATGCACACGCAGGCTGAAATTTCAGCACCGTTGACAGAGGACAGGAGCACAAAAGAATTCTGCAAAAAACAGGATCATATTTGCCCCCACTTTGTGCTCATCTGGTGCTGTCTGGTTCTGTCCAGTGCATCCTGCAAAACACCGGACAGAACCTGACAGCAGAAAACCCTGGCGTGAAGCCGGCCTTACATTTTTGTGCCAGGAGTGGCATAAGGTCACCCAAAAGCAGTGTGAAAGACTGGTGGAAAGCATGCCAAGACGCATGAAAACTGTGATTAAAAATCATGGTTATTCCACCAAATATTGATTTCTGAACTCCTCCTGAGTTAAAACATTAGTATTGCTGTTTGTATATGAATATGAACTTGTTTTCTTTGCATTATTTGAGGTCTGATGTTTCTTTTTTATTATTTTGACAATTTCTCATTTGCTGCAAATAAATATAAAATTTTAACTTTGAATTTTGGAGACATATTGTCAGTAGTTTATAGAATAAAACAACAATGCACATTTTACTCAAAAATATACCTAGAAAGAGAAAGATCAGAGAAACTGAAAATTTTGCAGTGGTCTCTTAAGTTTAGACAGAGCTGTATATAGGCTTGTGTGATCGATCTTCTAACAGAGTGTTCATCCCTCAAAAATGAGCTGAAGGCCTTCAAAATAATAAAAAGAAAAACGTATAAATGACGTATCAAAATTGGCGTCAGATAGTTGCGGGTACTCATTAATTTTTTACTGACGTCCATTTAGTAACTGTAGCTTCTCAGTTTTACTGGAAAATACTTTTACTTATACTACGGATTCCCAATTTAGGAAGAAATCTAATGATAAAGATGCTCCAAAATTAAAATGTCCTTTTATTGAGCAATATAAAAACCTTCACACACTCATGCAATCCAACGTGTTTCGACAGATCAAATCTCACTCAGGGTCTCATACTACGGTTTTATTTACTGCATTGAATCACAGTTAGTCTAATTTAGTTGCAGCCGCTCGGTACTTGTTTTGTCCAGTTAGTAAGTCAGGTTTTTATTTTTCCACATTTTTATACTCACTTTATGTTATTTTTTTCTTAGACACACACACAGGCTGACACATGCGCACACCCACCCACACATGAAAAACAATGTCCAGTTAATCCCAAAGATGGTATTCAGCAGAGGAGGCATGCTGACAAATGAGGAAGGGGGGGGGGGATTCCACTTTAATTTTTAATCCTCTTCTTCTTCTTCTTGGGATAACGTACCTTCACGCAGATGCCCCAGGACATGAAATGAGCCAACGCCCACTGTAAGTGACCCCTATGAACTTCACCTCCTGAAAATATGAGCCTCACATTCCTGATTTTGTGGCCCAATCAGAAATCCAATTTGACACTGCCGCCCTCACAGAAACCAACTCTTTCGAAGTCTTTTTCTTTGAGAATTTTGTAAAGATCATGGTGGCCCAGCAAAATTATTCTGCCCAACAATTTCTTGCTGAAAACCCCACATAGTCATATGCTAACTGGACCTCGGTAGACACAGTAGAAGTAATGGAGTTTTGGGTCCCTGTCTTTCACATGGCAATAAGGAAAAAGCCAGATGTTTGGCAATATTGGAATCGCTGATATTTTATATGAAACTCTAGTATTCCGTATGGCTGTGTCCCAGACTTGCTTTGAGGCCACCTACAAATGTTTTGCATTACACTGATAATGCACAGTGTCCTCTCTGAGACGACACCAATTTTAACCGACTTTCCAAAATTTGGCTGGTCACTGATCAATTCAGCAACAAATTTGCTAAGGTATACACTCCCCAAAGGGATATCTGCGTAGATAAGTCCCTAATACGTTTTAAGGGAAGGCTTAAATTCAGGCAATACCTGCCCAGTAAGACGAACAGGTACAGAATTAAAATATACAAACTCTGCGAGAGTCTCTCAGGGTACTCCCACAAATTTAGGGTTAAGGAAGGGAGGGACAACCAGACTGAATGCCCTGAATGCCCCTCTGTCCTGGGAGTCAGTGGGAAAATTGTGTGGGATTTGTTGCACCCACTGCTGGATCAAGATTAGAACAGTTTCTACAGTATAGGCACATCAAGGGCTTTGCAAACACAACATGACATCCGCTATCGATTCCGGCCAATTTTGCAATCAAAAAGTCAAATGGTGCTCGTTCCTTTCAGAGCCCTGCCGTGTGCCAAACCAGTCGTTTCCACCAATAATGCTGTATCGGCATAGTCAGAACAAATTGCACAGCAAATTTTGAGATCCACTTTCTCCTGTTACCCTTGTGAAAATAAAACAATTTGGGTCCAAAACATAAATTTTGTGGGAATTATTTTTTTATTTTCAACGTTATAAAATTGTGTGAAACACCTGGTGGTTCAAGGTGCTCACGACACATGTAGATAAATTCTTTAAGGTGTCTAGTTTCCATAATGGGGTCACTTGTGAGGGTTTCCACTGTTTAGGCATATCAGGGTATATGCAAATGTGGCATAGCATCCCATATTGATTCCAGACAATTTTGCGTTCCAAAAGATAAATGGCACTCCTTGCCTTTCGAGCCATGCTGTGTGCCCGAACAGTAGTTTTTCACATGTGGGGAATTAAGGTACTTAAGAGAATTTTCACAACCCATTTTGGTGTTTTTTTTCTCCTGTTACCCCCATGAAGATATAAAAAGGAGATTTTTGTGTACTCACCGTAAAATCCTTTTCTCTTAGCCTCTAATTGGGGGACACAGACCGTGGGTGTTATGCTGCTGTCCACTAGGAGGCGACACTAGGCAAAATCTGCAAAAGAGTTAAGTGGCTCCTCCTCTGCAGTTATACACCCCTGGAACAGGAAGTGCTTCTCCAGTTTTGTGCTAAAGCAGTAGGAGAGCTAACAGACAATAACAGTGACACAGGAGACAACGCAGGCAACCTGTGTAAACAATATAGTTAACAAGGTAATAACAGTGTAACAAGGCCTGAGCCAGACAGGCCCGTGTGTAAACCGTCAAGAGTTAGCAGAGTAATACTAGTACCACAAGTCCTGTAACTAAGCAGGCGCATGTGGAAAACAGTGAAGTTAACGAAGTAACAATCGTATAACAAGGCCTGTAACCAAACAGGCTCACAGTACTACAAGGCCTGGAACTAAACAGGCACAAGTTTAAACAGTCAACAGTTAACAGAGTGATAATAGGAAACATGTGTAAACATGTTAACCATGTAACAGCTGAGAAGCTATGCAAGAACTGTAGAAAAGGCCCACAAGGGCAATAGGGTGGGTGCTGTGTCCCCCAATTAGAGGCTAAGAGAAAAGGATTTTACGGTGAGTACACAAAAATCTCCTTTTCTCCTTCGCCTCATTGGGGGACACAGACCGCGGGACGTCCCAAAGCAGTCCCTGGGTGGGAAAGAACAATGGAACTAGAGACACTGAACATAGTCAGTGAAGAACTATGCACCGATAGGCGGGCTGCTGCCGCCTGGAGAGCACGTGTACCCAGACCTGCATTTGTCGAGGACTGAGTGCAAGCACTATAGTGGCTTAGGTATGGGTGTAGGCTGACCCTTTGGCTGCCTAAAACACCAGTTTCGCCGATTCCTCTTACCAAACTGTCCAGGAGGCTTCCACGGCTATAGTAGAATGTGACCTGCCGGAAGGGATGAGTTTTCGAAGGTATAAGCGTCTTGGATGGTTACAGAAATCCACCTGGTTAGGGGAGCCGTAGAGGCTGACGTGCCTTTATGTCGGCCCATTGGAAGAAGGATAAAAGGAGAATCTGACTTCTTAGTAGGGCGCTGTGTTGGACACCTAGACGCGTAGGGCCCTGACAAGGTCCCGCATATGTAGGTCCTTTGCAACCGGACAGACCGGAGTCGGGCGTGGTGATGGCAGAGAGATGTTTTCATGTAGGTGGAAGGAGTAAACCTAACCTAGAAAGAATAATGGAACCAGCCATAGGACAAGCTTGTCCAGATGGAAGACTAGAAAAAGAAGATTACATGAGACCGCTGCAAGTACCGATACTTCAGCAGAGACAAATAAATGCCACCGAACCATACTACTATTTGGATGAGGATGCTAAAGGTAATATCCCATCGAGGCTGAAAAGGTGGTTCCTGTAGTGCCGTGAGGACCAAGTTCATGGTCCCTACAGGTGTAGTCTTGTTGCATGGAGATCTTAAATAGCAGACCCTTTGAAGGAAGGAGTTCATAGAAGTCTGGTGGCAAGACGTGTTTGTAAGAGAGTGAAAAACAGCTGAAAACCTGCTGTGTAAGAGACCCTAAGGACAGACCTGAGTCCAGGTCTGAGTGGAAGAAACGGAGAGTCCATGGCATGAAGTAGGGCCAAGGGGAATGATCCCTAGAGGTGCCCCAAGCAACAAACCAAAAACGATTACGCGTGTGATGGGATATCGCTGATAAAGCTGGTGTCCTCTCTGTGACTACGGTTGTCAGTCACAATATCCGGGTGAAAAAACCTCTTGGGTTAAATTCTAGGTCTCAAAGGCTACACCAGTAACCTTGGAGAGGAATTTTGAGGGAGAACTGGCCGTGATCGAGCAGGTCTGGACTCTCTGTTAGACGTCCTGGTACTGCTGCTATAAATTGGACGAGTCTGCGCAGCAAGCGCGTGTGGGCAATCTGAGACCGCGAAGACGATCCCGCGACATTCCCGTTTGATATTCCAGACTGTTAGTGGGGAAAGAATATAGGAGAGACGGATACCGGTCCAGGCTTGGACTAGTGCGTCTGTCCCACTGGCTGTGGATCCTGAGATCAGGCCAGGAAGGCCGGGATCGTGGCATTGAGGCGTGACTCCATCAGGGCCATATCTGTGGTGTCCTTGCGTTGGTGTTTCAACAGAGGACTTCTAGATAAAGGGGCCAAACCCCTGGGTCCATCCCTTGGTGGATTAGAGAATCAGCCTCCCAGACGTGTACACCTGGTATGAGAACAACTGGCAGTACAGTGTTCCAAGGTTTCCACCTAGTAAAGGATGTGGTGAACTTGTCATTGCTTAGAGACTGCAGGTTCCACCCTGGTGCTGAATTGTAGAATAGACATTGCCAACTTCAGGCTGGGAAAAAAGCCTTGTAGTCTTTGCGCCTCAGTCCTTTTTGGCCTTGCCCCACTCCCTGTGCTGGCGCTTCGGAGGCTCCGACGTCAGGAGGAGGGTGGGCGTGGCGGGAGGAGGGTGGGCAGAGGGCGGGTAAGCCAGTGATGTCACAGCTAGGCCGAAGCCTCGCGTAAATCGTGGGACCCGGGAAAGGCAGAGGCCCGGCGCGGAGGTTCGGAGTGGAGCCGGAAGTCATGAGCAGTGTTGGCCAAAACCGGAGGCTGTGCCCACGATAGTTCAGTCGCCAGTGTACTGCGCAGCACACAGCAAGCGCTATCCCACCGTGAGTATTCTCTTTTGACTCCTGAGTCGAGAAGGGACAGATTGCGTGGAAGAATGTTCGGGCCACGGTCATACGGGGTCCAGAAGAGCCCTCCATTGGTTAATGCGGTCGGGGGTCTGCAAAGTCCAGCTTTGAAGCGGGCTGTGCAGAGTGCTCGCACGTGTCATCTCAACCCAAGTACCTAATATAGGTATAGGGAGGAGATTGGCAACAGGGCTCGTATTCCACGTTCTGTGACCCCGAGTTTCGTTTTTGTAGTTTGGGGACGGAGGCCGACCAGGCCTTGGGCCGTCACAGCTTCAACCCGAGTCCCCCACAGTGGGGAGTCGAGGAACGAGTATGGTTTATAGCAATTTCGGCCACGACCCAGCGCCTCCAACGGTGGGGAGCTGAGGAGGGAGTGTGCTATGGGTCTTAGGTTCCAGAGACCCGTAGCTAAATTACTCGTGCAGTTGCGGGTCACGGTGTTTCAGCCTGCGCCTTGTGAGACTTGACTGTCATCACCGCCTACCAGAACTCCAGCTGTGGGATTTGGAGAGAATTGGCAAACGGTCCTGGGACCCTTGCCATTGTCAGGTAAATGTAGAGTACATCCTTCCACTGGGCACTCCAACAATGGAGGGCCAAGTAAAACGTGAGAGTCAAACTCTTAGTAATTCCACCACCCTAGTCCTCTCAACTGTGTGGGGGCCTGGGGAGGGGTCTGATGGACGAGTATTTTGAGCCGTTGGAAAAGTAACTGGGCTCCGCCAACGTTGGGGGACCAAGGAATAGGCATCTTGGTGTCTCGCTTCAACCCAGCTCCCCCAGGGCAAAGCCATAAGGTTGGACAAGTGTACCAACAGGTACCTGCATCTGGCACGGTGTTAGGAAAAAACAATACGTGCGTTGGCCCGTGCGCTGATTATTACTGTAGAGGAAGTTACACTGCTCCTCGTAGTATTGTCCTGAGGGGGGGACAAACTGGAGCAGGATATATCGCTGCTGATTGTGCTGCCGTTTTCGTTGGAAACTGCCGCACAGCGAAGCTGCGCATTGTACTCTCCAGAGTCGCTGTGCGTGTGCCCCCCCCGCCGTGCTGTACTCGCTGTACCCCTGCATAGCGGATGCTGAGCCATGGCTTTTGGAGAAGCCAGAGAATGATGGGGGGCATTGCAGACTGGCCGTACCTCTGTGGCATGGCAGGCTCTGCCGTATGTCCCTCTTCCCTTTTGAAGGGCACGGCAGGGGGGGAAGCACTGTTGGGCTCCCAGTGTTTGTGGGGGGCCTAGTGCTCGTTGTACCCCTGCTGGCTGTGCATATGTGCCGCCATGCCAGCAAGGTGTGGGCACGTGACTGTCCGCACACAGGACAGCTGACCTACATGTGTGGTTCATGACATGTGTCAGCTGTCTGTGTAGTGTGTGCACAGTGTCCACACACAGGCTAGCCCGTATATGTGGCTGTTGTGTGCAGTGGCTCAAGGCTGGTAGCTGCGGTGACAGGAGCAGTGCCTGTGTCCTTTAATGGCCGCCGCTGCTTATAGGAGAGGGGTCATCCTCATCCTGTGCCCCCCGGAGACTGGCTGGCTGATAATGGCCGCTGAGATATGTGAGTGAGGAGGGAGGGGGGCGGGGCGCTGAGCAAAAAGAGCGCGGTCCTTGTAAAAAAACGCGCCCTCTGTGCTCCGGCCCGCCCCCTGCTATGACGCTGGCAGCGTCATCCTCGCCATCCGGGGGGGCGGGCCGGGGGGCGTGGAGAAGGCGGCGGCTTCGGTGTAGGCCGAAGCCGCGGCCTAAATTTGAGACCTGCGGCCGCAAATGTCGCCAGGGCGGCGCGGAGGTGCGGCGGGCGTTCGGAACTAAACCGGACCCCGCCGGACCCCCTGGGCAGACAGCGGTGGCGGGATGTGGGCCCCCACAGAGGACCCAGTGTGCTGGGTCCTCTGGGATCATCAAGTGCAGCCCTACTAGCTGCTGCAGGGACACAGGCAAGCTGTGTCCCTGCTAGGGAAAGATCTCCCTCTGCTGTGATAGCCCCTGCAGAGGACCCAGAGTACTGGGTCCTCTGTAACCACCAGAATGCAGCCCTTAGTGCTGGCTGCTGCAGGGACACAGGCAAGCTGTGTCCCTGCTAGTGCTGGTTGCCCCGTTGTTGGTCCCCCGGCCCCTTTAGGAGGTATACAGCAGAGCTGTGTGCCCTGGTACTGCGGCGAGCAGGCTGCCGCTGAGGGGTAAGGAGTCTTCAGCAAAGCTGGGGACTCCTGGGTGCCTAGAGCAGGTCCGAGCTGCTGCACCAGAGGCTCTACCTGCGGTGCTGCGGTGTCTCGACCTAAATGAACCCCAAAGGGGTATTTAGGGAGGGATGCTGCTCCACCGTCAGGTGCCTTGTCCTTCGCCTTGACCTCAACCCAGTAACCCCAACAGTGGGGAAATGGGGAGGGAGGGTCGTTGTCTCAACCTCAACCCAGCGTCCCCAACCTTAGGGGGCCGAGGAGGGAGCGGCATGTTAGGGAGACCAGTCGACCTCAACCAGGCGCCCCCAACTGTGGGGGGCCGAGGAGGGACCATGCCGGGAGTCTCGTCAGAGACCCACTTTTCTTCTTCTTGAAGAAAAAAATTCAAAAGGAAAGTTTTTTAGGAGCACTAAAAAATCTGTGTGTGCCTCCTAGACACTAGACACTGGAGAAGCACTTCCTGTTCCAGGGGTGTATAACTGCAGAGGAGGAGCCACTTACCTCTTTTGCAGATTTTGCCTAGTGTCGCCTCCTAGTGGACAGCAGCATAACACCCACGGTCTGTGTCCCCCAATGAGGCGAAGGAGAAATAGGTACAAAACATTTTTGAGGAAAAAAGTGATTTTTTATTTTCATTGTTCAATGTTCTAAAATTCTGTGAAGCACTTGGGGGTTCAAGGTGCTCACCACAAATCTAGATACATTTCTTGATGGGTCCTAATTTCTAAAATGGGGTCACTTGTGGGTAGTTTCCACAGTTTAGGCACATCAGGGGCTCTCCAAACGCGACATGGAGTCCCACTAATGAATCCACTAATTTTGCATTCCAAAAGTCAAATGGCACCATCTCCCTCTAGAGCCCTGCCATGTGCCCACACAGTAGTTTTCCACGACATCAGCGTACTCAGGAGAAATTGCTCAACAAATTGTATGGTGCACTTTCTCCTGTTACCCTTTTGGAAATACAAAATTTGGGGCTTAATAAACGTTTTTGTTTGGATAATGGAAAATTTTATTTTTCCCTTCCACTTTGCTTTAATTCCTGTGAAGCAGCTGAGGGGTTAATAAATTTCATGGATGTGGTTTTGAACAGCCTAAGGAGTGCAGTTTTTGGGAAGGTGTCACTTTTGGATATCTTCTGTAAAATAGGCCTCTTAAAGTCACTTCAAATGTGATGTGGTCCCTAAAAATTAGTTTTGTACATTTTGTTGTAAAAATGAGAAATTGCTGAGAAACTTTGAACCCTTCTAACTTCCTAACAAATAAAATTGTGCTGATGTAAAGTAGACATGTGGCAAATGGGCAAAAAATGTAAAAGATTGAAAATTGCTAAATTTTGTACGTTTTGTCAACGTTTTTGATATTTTCACAAATAAACAATTTCTACCTAAATTCACTACTAACATGAAGTACAATGTGTTACGAAAGAAAAGAGTCTCAGAATCACTGGGATTCATTAGTTATTACTTCATAAAATTGACACTGATCCAGAATTGTAAAATTTGGCCTGGTCAGGAAGGTGAAAACAGGCGCTGGGTGAAGGGGTTAAAATTATTCTTGAGATATACTTTTCTGCTAGACTCAATAAAAAACAAACTGCACAATACACACCACAAAGATCATAAGTTCTGGATATGTGTAAAGTATTGATTTTCTCATCATGACCAATCAAATGATAGACATAACACCCAATGCAAAGTTTAATAGCAATCACCTTTGTCACTTCAATGTTTTCCAAAACTTGATGTTGCGTTTGTCAATGCCGATCCAAGGTCATCCAAAGCTGATGTGTCAAGTCTTGTCAAAACTCAAGAGCCAAGTAGAAAATGTTCTAAGAAAACTGCGACTGGAATCACAACTTTTTGGTTTGGCCTCTCTGGACATCTGTCTAAGGTTCCAATTGATTGCTGATTAAAACATTCAAACTGACTTTTAGACAATGTGATGTGACCAGGGACTTCGAGATAGCACCTGGCCGAGGGCTGTGAGATCAGAAAGCCAAACATCCGACTCCAACTTCTCAATTTCCCCGAGTCCGACTCCAACTCCACGGCTCCGACTCCACAACCATGGTTGTGAAGTCAGTATGCCAAACATGCAACTGCGACACTTCAATTTTCCTGAATCCGAATCCAACAAAATGAACACCGACTCCACAGCTCTGTCAGCAACCACCCCTTATCTTGCACTCTAGTATGCAGATTTATTTTAATGGAGTGAGAAAAAGTAAAAATATGGAAAACAGCATAACTGACGCTTTTTTCCTTCAATATCTGGGGATCATCGGAAGGTCCATATTAACATTATGTCGTTATCTGAAACAGCCAACACCAATTCTGTGCTTCCCTCTGAAAATAAGGCGCCCCCTGAAAATAAGGCATAGTGGGGTTTTGACCAGGGTGCTTACTATAAGGCACCCCCCCTCCCCTAAAAATAAGATGTGGCAAGCAAAAAAAAAATGTGATACTCACCTGTCTCTGCTGCTTGCCTCCACCGCCATTGTTCTCTGTAGCTTACCGCTGCAACCACCGCCGCCGCTTGATGTCACCCGATGTGTACGTAGCCGGGCACCGTAGATGTACAATGGTAAGCCATCAGCAAATCAGGCGGTGGCATTACAGTACATCTCCTGTATGGAGGTCATCTGTGCTGCTCAGCGTAGATGTACGGTAATGCCGCGGCCAATCAGACGCGAGCAACCGCCTGATTGGCTGATGGCTTACTATTGTACATCTACAGCACCCGACTACGTACACACCGGGGGATATCAAGTGGCGGCGGCAGCAGTAAGCTCTAGCAAGTCCTGGTGATACCATAGAGGCAGTGTGTGTGTGGCTGACTATATGTGTGTGTGTCTCCAGAGGGATATCAGAGGATGATGGGGGGCGACAGAGGGATATTGGAGGATGATGGGGGTCTAGAGGGATATTAGAGGATGATGGGGGACTACAGAGGGATATTGGAGGATGATGGGGGTCTAGAGGGATATTAGAAGATGATGGGGGTCTACAGAGGGATATTGGGGATGATGGGGGCTACAGAGGGATATTGGAAGATGATGGGGGATGCTGATGTATAATTGGGGCTACAGATGGATATTGGGGGTTGATGGGGGCTGCAGATGAATGATGGATGTATGGGTGACACAGTTTGGTTATGCTGGTTTGTGATAATGACTGCTGTACAGTATATAATAAATGTTCATTTTTTTTGTTCATCAATAAATGTGAGTTCTTTTTCATGGAGATAAGACACACCCCCAAAAATAAAGCATGGTGCATCTTTCGGAGCAAAAATTAATATAAGACGGTGTCTTATTTTTGGGGAAACAGGGTAATATGATGGGTAAAGCTTTATCTACCTGTGAAATCAATAATACTTCAACTGCTCCTTGAGTAATGGAAAGTGAATCATGTTCAACATCTAATGAGGAACATTTTTTTAGTACATAATTAAAAAAAAAATTATTTAAATTCATATAAACATGTACGGTAAGTAAAAGATCAGCAGCAACAGCATGAAGTTATGTAAAAAGTACTGGTAGAGAAGGAAAAGGAAATATCAAAGGCAAAGGCAGTGACAAGACAAATCCACAAATGAGACCTCTAGATTTGATTCTAATATTCAAGGTTAAATACTTGGGTTCTTTTCATAAGAAAATGCAAATAGGAAAAAAAGAATAAGAAAAAGACAAAAGTCAATGGTCAAAACCATGAATGTTCTCCTGAAGCTTAATGAGTCATCCTCGAGAGAGAAACATGAACAAGATCCGTGAAGCTGCGACTTTCCTGCCAGTAAGTGTAACACAAAGCGTAATGCATTATTTTTATATAAATCTGAGAAAAAAACATTTCCAAGAAGAAAAAAAGCAATAGCCACTTGTGTTCATAATACATTGACATTGTGTTCCTTTCAAGGACTGAGTTATCAAGAACTTCACAGTGGTACTCTGTGTTGTTCAAGATTCAATATGAACAATACAAGAAACCTCTTTGGAAAAACACACAAATCTGTGTAACTGCAGTGTGGTCACACAAAAAAACTAAACAACTCAAAATAGAAATGGAGTAAATAGGCAAAGAATGCCATCATGCCAATTCAGTGGATTTCATTGGAAACTGATATTGAGGTTCTCATTTACAGACTGTGCCATAAATGCCTTAGGCTGCTTTCACATCTGCGGTTTCCAAAATTTGACAGATTTCCGTTATTCTTGCAAAAAACAAATGCATTAAGGCTGCGGCAAAATTGAGTTTTATTCTAATGCATTTTTATGGAACTTCTGGACGTGTGCGGCACTTGCGTTTTCAGCTGAATCCGGCACTTGCAGCAACTCTTAAAACCGCAGCTAGTGGTGGTTTTTGTCCAATGCCGCGAGTGCCGGATCGTGGCAACAACGCAAGTGCAGCACATGTCCGGACCTCCCATAGCACATGCATTAGAAAAAAATGTTATTTTGCCACAAGCTTGCTGGAACCATTTTTTTTTTCCCCAAAAAAGCAGGATTCTGCCGGATTTAAAAAACAGCAGATGGCAAACCTGAAGTTTAAAAGTTTAAATTTGCCTGGTCTGACAGAAGTGTACAAACCACAGATGTGAAAGCAGCCTAATACTTTCCATGGAAAACAGGGAGCTCTAGATCTGCATTGTATGTTAGTCATCGGGAGCAATATACAGGTAACATGTGTAAAGAGGGGGCCACGCACATGAGCCTTTGTCACTAACAGCTATTTCATTTATAGAACCAGCCTGGAACACTGGTGGGTGTGGACCCACTGCGCCACAGACCGGGCTTACCCTGGAAGGGCATGACTAAGCGATAACAAAGTTTTCACTAAAGCCTCTGATGGTCAGGATCAATTTAGGCGATAGGTAGTCGCCAGGTATTACTTGTAGGACAGTCCCCAGAACTGCAGCAGCTGACTGATATGAAATACTGAGGACATAGGTGGAAGAAAAGTTAAAGGGATCCTGTCACCCCCAAAACACCTCTAAACCTATTAAAAGCTGTCCCTAGAGCATATTAACACTTTCCCTACACTCCTTTTACCTCCTAAATGCACCTAGTCAAAGTGAATAAAAACGTTTTATAAGTACCTCATTACTGATGATAATGAGTGACTATGCTATTCATAGTCACTCATCCAGACTGCCCCTCTTCTTCATATCACGCCTGAATAGGCGTGATCTACATCCCAGATTCAAATTCGCGCCTCCCTGCACGCTTCCCCGCTGTGCCCTGTGTCGTCAGAGGCTGCAGTGTGGGGCTGTATGACGCGATCCGCGTCATTCCCGACGCCGGGTGACGTATTTACACCCGCACCGCGCTGTCAGCTTCAAAATGCGCAGTGTGCATGCGCAATGCGCATTTTGAAGCTGACAGCGCGGCGCGGGTGTAAATACGTCACCCGGCGCCGGGAATGACGCGGATCGCGTCACCCAGCCACACTGCAGCCTCGGACGACACAGGGCACAGCGGGGAAGCGTGCAGGGAGGCGCGAATTTGAATCTGGGATGTAGATCACGCCTATTCAGGCGTGATATGAAGAAGAGGGGCAGTCTTGATGAGTGACTATGAATAGCATAGTCACTCATTATCATCAGTAATGAGGTACTTATAAAACGTTTTTATTCACTTTGACTAGGTGCATTTAGGAGGTAAAAGGAGTGTAGGGAAAGTGTTAATATGCTCTAGGGACAGCTTTTAATAGGTTTAGAGGTGTTTTGGGGGTGACAGGATCCCTTTAAGACTGTCTGGGGTCAGAGCAGGCAGCACAGGTTCAGTATTCGTAGCCGAGGGCAGGAGGAGAAAGGATGGGATAAACGAGAAGGTAAGCTGTGTCAGAAACAAGATAGACAACATTAGAAGCACCTTGCAGGAAACTGAACACAAACCTAGATTGGGTGAGGAATGATGGGAGGAGCTGCCTCATAAAGCACCTGCTGGAAGGGGACAGGGTAGGGAAGTCGAACACTGCTGGACACAGTGGAAATGAATTCCAGAGTTTGGCCACGCCTCCCTATAGCAGGAGGCAGGAGGAAATCCATCAGCCACAGGTAGATGCAACAGAGCTAAGCGAGTTGCACGAGGCTCAGAGAAACGGTCAAACTCAATGACGAGCTGCATGGCAATCACAGTGAGTAGGGCAATGCCGACAAGCTGTGAGAGTCACAGGCTTTATAGTACATCCCTCTTACGCTCTCTTTCTTTTTTGGCCAGACCATAGGAGCAACCTTTCGAAAATGGAAGGGGCACAAATGTTGCCAGCGGGCTCCAAAGACCTCTTTTCAGGACCAAAACTCTTCAAAATTTATCAAATGGAAGGTCTTTCTCTGGACCTTCTTAGAGTCAAAGAATTCCTTAAACTCAAACACATCCAAAGAACTCTCAGGAACAGAAACTTGGAAAAAACTACCAGATTCTAAAGGGATGCGTGAAATTAATTTGGGATCAGAAGATAGGATGGAAGCTGAAGTTCATAGGTCACCAGATTGATACTGCTAAGGATTTTGTACACACCGAGGGGCGAACTTGTACAAAGTTACCTTCAGGCAAATAATCAGAGAAGACAGCCAGACTATCTCCAGGGTTATGTGGAAGCAGCAAGCCTCTCCTCTTGTCCACTTGAACCTTCATCAGAGTCAAAAGCCCTAAGAATGGAGACCTGCGTCTGCTGCCAGATCTGGAGGAAGTCACTGTAAAAGAATCAGCAGCTTGTATCCCATAGGAAACAGACATAGCAGAGGCACTTGGGAATACTGAGAATACCATAAAGAATGGAGACTCCCCAATGTGGTTATTACAGGAGAACTCCACCCAAGGGAGTAATTATACCAAGTCGTCCTGATAGGCATAGACAAAATGATGGAAATAATTCTTAAGTATATGATTAACCCATTCCAATTTGCAGG
This sequence comes from Allobates femoralis, assembly GCA_033576535.1. Taxonomy (NCBI): domain Eukaryota; kingdom Metazoa; phylum Chordata; class Amphibia; order Anura; family Aromobatidae; genus Allobates; species Allobates femoralis. The sequence continues at coordinate 86,657,655 of JARQOC010000010.1, forward strand.
ACTAAGGCTGAGTTCACACTTGCGTTTGGAATGCAGCGCACTGAACGCAGCCAAACGCTTGCGCACATGCATTCCTATGTTTAACATGGGAACACATGTGCCTGCGTTTGGCTGTGTTTGCGCTCAGATGCGCACAATTTGTGCGCCCTCCGAGCTCACTCTGGATGCAGCATGTTGCATTTTTTGTGCGTTCGCGGGCGCTTGTTTTATCGGCAAGCGCCGGCAAGCGCACAAACCATGCATTGAAGGCAATAGATCCGCAGTGTCCTCCGCATGACAGAGCAGGAGAACACTGCGGATCTCATTGAAATCTCTCCCGATGGCCGCTGGTGATCAGCTACAGCCGCCGCTGCTCTCCCACCGATGTCAGCGTGGGAGATTTGAAGATACATCTGATCTGACAGCTGTTTAAATCTCCCGGCGCGGGAGATTGGAAACACCAATCAGCTGTTTCTTATCAGCTGTTTCTTATATCCTGCACCGATATCACCCTATTCGGTGTCGGCGTGGGAGATTTAAACTGCTGTCAGATCAGCTGTATCTTCAAATCTCCCGCGCTGACACCGGCGGGAGATCAGCTGTCCTGGGAGGAGGAGATCTCTGCCGCTGATCTTCTCCTCCTGCCGCCCCCGAGACAGCTGATTGGCTGGCCGTGCTGATACTATTGTGAACACATGCGGAGATTCTCCAATGCTTTCACATCAGTATGGGCTGCGCTTGCACTGCATATGCGTCTGCATGCCATAAGCATGCAGACACATACGCAAATGTGAACCCAGCCTAACTTGTTTGTTTGCAGGTGGTAAGCAGATGACAAATACAGCTGTATATTCAGTAGCTTGCACTGGGCTCTCCAGAATATTCAAGTTCACTGGACTCTATGGTCAAAGACTATGTGAAGAGGAAGTCTGTGGAGACAAAAAACACGCTGGAAGAACTGTGTGGCAAACTTAGGTGCGGAGGGAAGAGTGGCTAGTGGAATGAAGTGGACTATCTTAGAGAAGCGGTCCACCACAATCCAGATAGTGTTATAACCATGGCTCCATCTCTACCTCCGACTCCTCAATTTTCCCTGAATTTGACTCCACCCCCCTTATTCATGACTCAATTCTGGCTCCACAGCCCTGGTTGTAACCCTCAGAGAAGGGTAGGTCTGTAATAAAGTCCTTAGCAATATGTTGCAAGGAAGCAGAAGAAACCGATAGAGGCTGAAGGAGACCAGCAGGCTTGTCCCTTGAAAACGTATTCCTGGCATAGTTTAAACAGCCAGAGATGAAGTCCTGGATACCCAGAACCATTGAGTGCTACTACAAATGCCAAACAATTAGCTCAGTGGACTTGCGTATGCCCATATGACCAGCCAACTTGGACTCGTGTCCCCTGGATAAAATTCTCCTCCTTCTAGCTGAAGGGACAAAAGTTTTGCCTGGAAGAATGTCTTTAAGAACAGGCACTGTTGCTTCATTAATCCTTGTTGAAGCAATAATGTGCTGAGACTCCTCCATGGAATCAGACACGTTGAAGGACTAGGACAAGGCAACTCATTGGACGTTCTTCTCCACAGGACGGAAGTCTAATTCGACGTTGGAACATGTAAAGAAAACCTGGCTCGATGAGGATTCAACTGGTGGGCAAATGCAGGAAGGATAGATTCTTATCATCTGTGCAAATTATTATTAGAGCACCAGCTTTATGGCCAAAAGCTCTTGATCCACAATGGTGTAGAGTCGCTTGGCCAGTGATAACACTTCAGATAAAAAAAACACACAAGCCAGACTTTCATTAAGAAGCTCTTTGGAGGAGAACACCAGCACCGATAGAAGAGGCATCTACCTTCCAAAGAAACTGCTTGTTGGGATCAGAATGGTGAAGAATCGAAGCACACGTGAAGGTCTCTTTCAAACACTAGAGAGCCGACACCGTCGACTATGGCCAGACTGTAGTATTAGACCCCTTCTTGCTTAGGGTGGAAATGAGTGCCATGAGGGACAAGAAGTGCAGAATAAGTTGTAGAAGTGAGCAAAATCCATGAACCACTGAATGGCCTGCAAACCTTGGGGATGAGGCTGTGAGAGAACAGAACAAATCTTAATGGGATTCATTTTGAGGCCCAGGCTGGAAATGATATGATCGAGGAATGGCAAGGAAGGTTTCTCAAGGAAAACTTGGGAAGCTTGACAAACAAATTGTTCACTAATAGGTTCTGCAGAACCAGACAAATGTACCTTCTATGGGTGGACAGATCAGGAGAGAAAATAAGGATGTCATCTAAGTACTCAACCAAGGAAACGTAGAGAAGATCCTGAAGGATGTCATTGACGAATTTCTGAAACACTGCAGGAACTTTGCACAGACGAAAATCCATAATGAGAAATTTGTAGTCACCATCAAAGGTATTAAGAGCCATTATCCTTTCGTCTCCCTTGCATACATGAATCAGATTGTAAGTCTCTCATAGATCCAGTTTGGAGAAGCTCTTCACTTCATGGATTGTGTCAAACAGTTCGGAGATCAAAATGCAGCGAATACTTGCTATTGAAGGTGAATAACCCATAAAAAACTATGCATAGACGTAGGTAACCATGCTTTTTAGGCATGAAGGAGAAGCCATCTGTAGTCTGAGAACAGGATTTATGGATTAATCCTTTGGCAAAGTTTTCTTGAATATATTCGGACATAGCCCAAGTCTCAGGCACAGAAAGAGGATACATACCAAGCAGAAGATTGACAGGACAGTCATAAGGTCTGTGGGGAGGCAAGATCTCAGTCTTCTTTTCACAAAAGACATTTGTATAGGTACGATAATGAACTGATAGGGAAGCAAGGTTTTAAGGCATGCCAGGCAAAATGGAAGGTGTGACCTTGGCAAGGTAGTTGCAGCACAATATGGTCCCCAATATCCGGTGTGTGAAGACGCAGCAATGGAAGGCCCAGAAGAATGGAATTGACAGACCTGGGTAGTACATAGAATGAGGAATGATGCACTTTTTTGTCTTATCCGTAAAAAAAAAAAAAATGTAAGGCATTCTTGATTTTTTGTAAGCTAAAGAAACTTATCTGAGTGTTTGTACTTATCATTTTAAAGCTCACAGTGATTGCAGCTGATGTTGTCATATCAGAATTATGGGCTGTAGGCATGGATGACTTTTAAACATATTGGTTTATTATAATCAGAATGATTTATTGTAGTTTTCTAATATGTCCATAAAAAAGATTGCTTGTCCATCAATTTTGGGTTACTGTCCAGCAAAAATAAAAAGACAAATTGGCGAAATGTTTTTCTAATATCTAATCTGTGTCTCCTCCTTTTCAGTTTCATCCCATTGCTTCTAAGTCTTTCCTTGTGCAAGTGAGAATAAAGCTGATCCATCTATAGTGTGACAGTGTTTGAGAAATTTGCAGACAGCTATTAAGTCTCCTCAGTCTTCTTTTTGGCAAGCTAAACATTTCCAAATCCTGTAACCGTTCCATATAGGAAATGTTTTGCGGACCAGTCACCATTCTGGTCGCTCTTCTCTTAACTTGCTCCAGTTAGTTGATGTCTTTTTTAAAATATGGTGCCCAGAACTGGACAAAGTATTCCAGATGAGGTCTGACCAAAGAGAAGAGGGCGATAATGACTTCATGTCATCTAGACTGTATGCTTCTGTTAATAAATCCTATAATTGTTTGCCTTTTTTGCTGCTGCATCACATTGTTGACATATGTTCAGTCTGCGAACTATTAGTATAGTCAACTCTGTTTTACACGTACTGTTGCTTAGCCCTATTCCTCCCATATATGCTTTTATTATTTTTGTAACCCAGATGTAGGACTTTGCAATTCTCTGTGTTATAAACCAGTCTATTAGCTGCTGCCCACTGCTCATTTTGTTTAGATGTTTTTGATGCTCTCTCTTCTCAAGTATTAACTATCCATCCTAGCTTTGTGTCATCAGCAAATGTAATCATTTTATTTTCAATTCCTTGCTCTAAATCATTGATAAAGATTTTGAATAACACATGTTGTTTAATAATTTGTTCAAAATTTTTTCCTGGTATAGAAGTCAGGCTCACAGACCTATAGTTCCCTGGGTTCCACCTCCTTTCCTTTTTTAAAAATAGGGACAACATTTGTTCTTCTCCAGTCCTCTGGGACTTCCCCTGTTATCCACGAATTTTCAAATGGAGAGTGGTTCTAAAATTTCCTCTGCCATCTCCTTCAGTACCCTGGAGTGTAATTCATCTGGACCTGCACACTTGAATTCATTTATGTTAGCTAAGTATTCATTCTATTCATTTAATAGTACAGTGAAGATAAGTTTATGTTACATTTACTCTGAGAGAAAACAGATGCAAAATAGTAATTTAAACGTTCGGCCTTCTCAACATCATTATTATCACGTCACCAACTTCATCTAGTAAAAAAACCTATAACATAGTTGACTTTTCTATTACTTTTGACATAATCCCAAATCCTTTTTTTTGCAAGCTTTAATTCATTATCATCTTTAGTTAATTTGATATGTATCCAGCAGGTTCTGCAGACTACATTATATTCTTCTTTAGCTATGCCTCCCTCTTTCCATTTGATAAACATTTCTTTCTTCCTTTTTAGCATGTGTTTAAGTTCAGGTATTTATTTATTCATCCTGGTTTCCTTAAATGCTTCCTATTGTTCCTTCTTTTAGGGATCGTTAACGATTGTGCTTTGAGAATCTCATTTTCCAAAATTTTCCATCCTTCCTAAACATTTCTGTCCTTATGGACATCCAGCCATTGGATCCCTCCTATCCTCCGAGTTCCTTATATCTTGCATTTCTGAAATCCAACCTTGAAGTCTAAGTCTTCACAGATCTTCCTCCTCTATTCGAAATAATATATAATAGCATGATCGCTGCCTTCTAGAATCACTGCAATCCTTATCTCCTCAACAATTTCCTCCTTGTTCACAAGGATTAGATCCAAGGTAACAGATCCCCTTGCTTTCTTCTCCACCTTTTGAAAGATAACGTTGTCAGCAAGAGAGGATAAGAATTTGCTGGACTTGTTATTTCAACTTGAGATTCTCAACATTTGTCTGGATAGTTGAAATCTTCCATGATCACTACGCCATATTTTTTTAAGAACTTGGCCATATGATGCATAAAGACGTCATCCATATTGTAGAGAAAAAAATATGTATTTGCAGGGGAATGTATGACCACAGCAGTAAATTAATATTTGTTCACAGGCTTCATCCCTACACAAAAGCTTGCGACCTGTATTCATCTTTTACACAGGATCTGAAACCCCAGGAGGTCTCCTGAGAACACACAGAGGGTGCAATTTATTATACTTCTAGTGCTTCAAAGAAATCAACACATGGTCCCTGATTCCAGGGTTTTACACTTCAGATTTACTGCGAAAAAGAAACTGCTGTAAGACAAAGAGCATTGAAAATGTAATGTATTCATTGCTAAATTAGCCATGGTCCAGTCACAGACCTAGGATTAGAATATTAAAAGTAAATGCTGTCCTCGAAATTCGACTTGAAGGTTAAGCCTATATAAGTCTTGCAGACAAAGAGTTCTTTGTATACAGATTGGGGTCTTCTGACACTGATGTGATCCATATTTCATTTCTCCTCCCCCAGGAAGCAGAAGACAGACTGGAAAGTTTTGGATATTTCTGTATTTTTTCCCTTTTATTTTATAACAGTTTTGCATATCTATATGTCCTTTTTATCTTTTAAATCTTTTTATTGAACGCACTGTAACTTTTTATATTAAAGCTTAAAACTTTAATAAGTTTGATCCTTGTATGCTCTAACAGAATCCATAGCCTTAGAGTGTGTGATCTGATTGGCAGACAGTAGTATATCTAAGGGACTCATCACCCTAGATGTTTGACAAGTGGTGGCAGTGTGTTGTGTAGCTGTGGGTGTATGGACTGTGTTAGGTGTGATTTATGCTCACTCTTCAGCCTAGTACAAGGTTTGAGTGTTGGACTGAGTGAGAAGAGATAAATTATCCCTTACATGCACCTACCAAGTCACATGCTGAGAAGTGAATATGTGATACATATCTTTAGCTTGCCTGGGGAGCCTGTAGTTAACGCCTACAATCGTGTCCTTTCTGCTGTCCTCTCCTTTTATTCTTGCCCAGTTTCCACAGAACTCCCTGTCTCTGAACTTCAATTCCTGTGGAGTTATATGCTTTTCTAACATACAATGCAACACTTCCTCCCCATTTATCAAGTCTGTTTTTTGGAAATAAGTTGTATCCTTCTAGCCCTGTATTCCAATCATGAGTACTGTCCCACCAAGTTTCAGTGAATCCAATGACATCTTATTATTTTGTTTCCTTCATTAATAGTTTCAATTCTCCTTGTTTCTTGCCCAAGCTTTGTGCATTTATATAGAAACATTTTAGTTTGTAATTGGTTTCTCTTTCTCCAATATTTTTATTATTCTTTTATTTTTGTCTTTGTTCTTCCTATCCACTTCTAATTAAATTCTCAATAGTATTTGTCAGCTGTATGGCTTTCCTTGGCCTTTTGCTTCTCTTCCCACATTGTGCTAGTTTAAAGCTCCACTGATGAGGGTAGCAACGTGACTTCCAAGTATGCGTTTTCCAGTCTTGGTAAGGTGCAGCCCATCTCTAGCAAGTAGTCCATCGTATAGGCAATTCACTCTGTGATCCAGAAATCCAAATCCCTGCTTACGGCACCATTGATGTAGCCAGTTATTCACCTGTAAAACCTTGTACCACCTCCTTGTTCCATGAAAATGGGTGGCCAGTTCTTTCAATTTCTTGCCTAGGTCTTCAAAATCACTGCAGATGGTTTCCAGATTTTTCTTGCGGAGTATTTGTCATCTGTATCTGTAGGTTTGCCGAGTCCTGATATCCTGTCAGACACATCTATGATTTTTGCAACTGGAAGACAGCACATTTCTCTTGAGGTTATATCCGGTCTGCAGATAGCAGTCTTTGTTCCTCTCAATAGGAAATCCACCATGACCACCATTCTCCGTTTCTTCTTCACAGCAAGATTTTTCTTTCTCTATCCAAGAGGACTAACTACTTACAAGGTTGTTCTTTGTGGGCAATGTCTTATCTTGAAGTATTTGATCATTGTACTCTTGCGCGAGAGCCTGGTGCCGATTCCTGAGCAGTACAGGTGCTGATTGCCTTCCGATCCTCCTGCTTCTCTGGGTCACATGATTCCATTCCTCTATTTCTTCAGATTCACTACAAATTTCTTCTCTTTCTGTATTCTGAAGAGATTCTTCCTCACCTTCCTTAATAATTTTCCATGTAACTATTCTCTTTTAGACTTTGTAAGACAAAGATGGGAGTACTGGTGTGCCACGGTCCGCGCTGCTGTGGTATGAAAAAACTCACCAAAGAGTCAGCAGTTATTCCATCCTTTATTTCCTCCTCTCTCCTACGCGTTTCAGCGCCACACCCGGCGCCTTCCTCAGGGATGTCCCTGAGGAAGGCGCCGGGTGTGGCGCTGAAACGCGTAGGAGAGAGGAGGAAATAAAGGATGGAATAACTGCTGACTCTTTGGTGAGTTTTTTCATACCACAGCAGCGCGGACCGTGGCACACCAGTACTCCCATCTTTGTCTTGGATTTAAACCACTATCCAGTGGTCGGTGGAGGTCCTGCAGCAGCTGGAACACTGTTTCCAAACGCCTTCAAACCAGTTGTGGGGATCACAACTGGACCAGGTGAGCAGCTTCACAGCACCACTCCTTACACAAGTGTCATTAGTGTTTAGGGCACTATTGCGCCTTTTGTCCCCCTCCCTATTTTTCTTTTCACTTTTAGACTTTGTAGCTTTTCTTCCAACAGGGATACAAGTTTACATTTCTGGCAGGTGAAATTTGGCTTTTCCACTGGTAAGGCCCCCTTCACATCAAGATTTTTTCCTGTCCGTGGGGATCCGTTTTTTTGCAGGACCCCACGAATAGGATAGGACAGGTACGGATGTGTATCTCTGGATGCTATTTCTGTGTCCGAACCTTGATTTTGACGGATCCGAAACACAGAAAGAGCTGGGAGGAGCCCGAGCCTGCAAAGCGCAGGCAAGAGGTGTTGGGGCTGACTTTCACTTTCGAAATATATCTACATACATTGCGAAAGGGAAAGCGATGGTTAAAAATAAAAATGATCACCTCTCCACCGTGTGTCCCGGATACAAGGCATCCACCTCCAATGGCTAAAGGACCTTAATCAGCTGATTGGGCGGGGCAACCTGCTCAGCTGATGCTGTCATGTGCACATCAGCTGATTGGGTTGCCCGCCCCACTCGGTCAGCTGATTAAGGTCCTGCAGCCATCGGAGGTGGATGCCTTGCATTGTGGGACACTCGGCGGATAGTGAGCATTAATTTTTATTTTTAACACTTTGCACTTTCATTTCTCTTTAGCAGTGTATGTAGATACACTGCTAAAGTGAAATGACACTGAACAGAGCAGTTTTAGTGTACCGAGCATGCTCAGTACACTAAAATCGGATCCGGGAAACAATCCTGATTTTTCCCGGATCCACGCTCCATAGGCCTCATGTTATCTGCAGCGGACCACGTTGGATCCGATTCTGTCCGATTTGGTCCGCTGTGCCCAAAATTGGAGCAGTCTCTGATTCTGGGTACATCAAAAAATCGGACACAATCGGATCCGTGACAATTTGGACACAATTGAATGGCTATATAGGACCAAAAAGTGCCTATAGGGATACATGGGGGCCAAATCAGATCCGTGGCAATCTGTTTTACAACAGCCACGGATCCCAAAAAACCCTGATGTGAAGAGGGCCCAAGTCTGTGAACATATAGCATGAAATGCAGCCCACCAGATGGCTCCTGGCCTGATCCATGTTCATTAGATGTTAAAGCGGTTGAAGACGATGCCAAAGTTTAGATGTCCTTCTTTCGCTGCAACAGCCAAAACCCGATGCTCCTTGAGTTCACGGAGAATGCACTGGGAATATGTAATTTTCTTTCCTCCCCTGGTCTTCAGATATCCTCCATATTATGTAACGGCCAAAATCCTGGTGCTCCTCAAGTTCGCGGAGACACTTCACTTATCCCGGAATGCCCTGGGAACGTGCACATTTTCTTTGTAGGACTCCTCTCAATGCTTTAAACAGAGATGGGCAGAGGGAGAAATACTTCCCGCATGCTCCCCCCGCCCTGCCCATATCAACCAATTACAGCACAGCTTGTATTTTACTAGTTTAAGAAATGAAAGCTGAGCTCTGATTGGTTGACATGGCCAACAAAGACAGTTTTGTCAGCTGAGGCCTTTCAGTGCTCCATGCTGGCTCCAGTTCGCAGTGTATGATAATACACAATGGCAAAGATATCAGGCTTCTTTCAATAAACTTTATTAACAATAAACTAGACAACTCCTTAACGGCTGTGCACTCGTATAAGGTTATTGCAGAAATAAACGGTATAAAGCATCATAAAAATCCCGGTCCGCTCTGTGAGATAAATACGTATATAATTTATACATGAGGTATTTATATTCATAAATAGAAGTGGTAATAAACACATACATGGGTAAAAATTGTACTAAAATTCATAATTCACGGATGTAATTATAGAGGACATTAAGAGAAGAAAACACTGATCAATGTAAAGCGAGTTCCTTGTTTAAAAATGGCTGTATCATTGTCTGATTTTTGAAGACGTATTCTGATTAGCTGTTACCTAGCAATGTCTGACATAACACTTCCTCTGTGGCGCCCACTGCAGGCGAAATGGAGAACTGCATGGAAATGACAGATTTGCACCATTATTTTAGCATTCAAAACTCATAAATCTTGGATCACGCCAGATTTGTGCTAAGATTTAAGACTCTTAAAAATGGCAAGAAAACGTGGGAGAGGATACCCGTGAAGTGATGTACTTTTTAACACTTAAAGGGATTGTCCAAATTTGGATCCCAAACATATTTAAAAGCAGATTGTAGTCACCCTCCCCGAGTCCAGCGTCGCTCTCTGCTGATGCTATCGTCTCTATTTTGGCCACAGTGGTGACGTCACATTGATGTCTCATATCACCATAGTAGGTGGTCACCAAGCTCATTGCTCCGTCACCAGTCAACTTACATTATTACCTTTGCAGCCAATGTAAACACCATGAGCCACTGAGCACACTGACTGGTTTCAGCCAATGTAGATGACATGAGCTGCTGAGCGCACCAACTGGCTGCAGCCAATGTAGATGACATGAGCCACTGAGCACACTGACTGGCTTCAGCCAATGTAGATGACATGAGTTGCTGAGCACACTGACTGGCTGCAGCCAATGTATAAGACATGAGCCGCTGAGCACACTGACTGGCTGCAGCCAATGTGTAAGACATGAGCCGCTGAGCGCACTGACTGGCTGCAGCCAATGTATAAGACAAAAGCCACTGAGCGCACTCACTGGCTGTAGCCAATGTGTAAGACATGAGCAACATGTTGCATTTCTTGTGCGGACGAGACTGGGTGATTTGTGTGCAGGCATCCGCTGCGCACAGATCACATATGGGAGTGAATGGGTGCGCACGTTCATGCACAGTCAAGTGCAGCACCGTGCGCTCCCATTATAAAGATAGGGGCTGGCGGTGCTGCGCTCACATTGCGGCTCCCCTCCGCAGAACGCTGTGGAGGGGAACTCTAATGTGAAAGCACCCTAAAACATGAGCCGCTGAACCCACTGACTGGCTGGAGCCAATGTAGAGGACATGAGCCGCTGAGAGCACTGACTGGCTGCAGACAATGTAGATGACATGAGCTGCTGAGCGCACCGACTGGCTGCAGCCAATGTAGACGACATGAGCCGCTGAGCGCACTGACTGGCTGCAGACAATGTAGACAACATGAGCTGCTGAGCACATCGACTGGCTACAGCAGTGATATGAGCCTTTAGCTCCATATTACCAATGTAGATGGCATGAGCCGCTGAGAGCACTGACTGGCTGCAGCCGCCAATGTAAATGACATGAGCCGCTGAGGGCACTTACTGGCTTCAGCCAATTTAGACGACATGAGCCGCTGAGCGCACTGACTGGCTGCAGCTAATGTAGACAACATGCGTTGCTGAGCGCATCGACTGGCTACAGCAGTGATATGAGCCATTAGCTCCATGTCACCACTGCAGCCAAAATACTGAGACTGGAACAATGATGCAGGACTCCGGCCCCAAGTGTAAGTACTATCTGATTTTAAAGAGGTTTCCCACTTTTTTCTTCTAAGCCAGAAGTTGATGCAAATTTCAAATTTCAGCTTTAGTAGTGGTAACATTTTGCCCCACCCACTTTAAATCAAGCCTGATTTATGAACAAAAAGTCTCCACGAGTGATTAAAATGTATTTATTCCCATAACATGCTGATTATTTAAAGGGGTTCTTTGCTATCAACAATTCTCACATTTTAGAAAAGCCATGTGACAATGACCTGATGAGAATCGTGGTGATCAGCTGTGATCTAAGAGGAACTCTGGCTGAAGTATTCACTTTTCCTGCAGTGCCCCCTCAGAGGAAATATAGAATTGTACTGTGCTAAGCTGTATGCCTGGGTAAAGCAGGACGGGTCCTCCAGCCTTCGAGATGAATACCGGTACATGCTTATGTGTCCTTGTAGAGTACTCTGCGCATGAGCAAGTTTCAGCTCCCATTTACAACCTCTGGTAAAAAATATGGAATCACCTGGCTCGGAGGATGTTCATTCAGTTGTTTAATTTTGTAGAAAAAAAGCAGATCACAGACATGGCACAAATCTAAAGTCATTTCAAATGGCAACTTTATGGCTTTAAGAAACACTAAAAGAAATCTTGAAAATAAAACGTGCTAGCCAGTAAACGTTACTTTTGTAGACCAAGAAGGGGGAAAAATTATGGAATCACTCAATTCTGAGGAACAAATTATGCAATTATGACAAATAAACAAACATAATAACACTCCAATACATTACTAGTATTTTGTTGCACCACCTCTGGCTTTAATAACAGCTTGCAGTCTCTGAGGCATGGACTTAATGAGTGACAAACAGTACTCCTCATCAATCTGGCTCCAAACTTTCTCTGATTGCTGTTGCCAGATCAGCTCTGCAGGTTGGAGCCTTGTCATGGACCATTTTCTTCAACTTCCACCAAAGATTTTCAATTGGATTGAGATCTGGACTATTTGCAGGCCATGACATTGACCTTATGTGTCTTCTTTCAAGGAATGTTTTCACAGTTTTTGCTCTATGGCAGGATGCATTATCATCTTGATAAATGATTTCATCATCCCCAAACATCCTTTCAATTGATGGGATAAGAAAAGAGTCCAAAACATCAATGTAAACTTGGGCATTTATTGAAGATGTAATGACATCCATCTCCCCAGTGCCTTTACCTGACATGCAGCCCCATATCATCAATGACTGTGGAAATTTACATGTTCTCTTTAGGCTGTCATCTTAATAAATCTCACTGGAACAACCCCAAAGAATAGTTCCAGCCTTGCCCAATGCAGATTCGCGATTCATCACTCAATATGACTTTCGTCCAGTCATCCACAGTCCATGATTGCTTTTCCTTAGCCCATTGTAACCTTGTTTTTTTCTGTTTAGGTGTTAATGATGGCTTTTGTTTAGCTTTTCTGTATGTAAATCCCATTTTCTTTAGGCGGTTTCTTACAGTTTGGTCACAGACATTGACTCCAGTTTCCTCCCATTCGTTCCTCATTTGTTTTGTTGTGCATTTCCTGTTTTGGAGACATATTGCTTTAAGTTTCTGGTCTTGATGCTTTGATGTCTTCCTTGGTCTACCAGTATGTTTCCCTTTAACAACCTTCCCATGTTGTTTGTATTTGGACCAGATTTTAGACACAGTTGACTGTGAACAACCAACATCTTTTGCAACATTGCATGTTGATTTACCCTCTTTTAAGGGTTTGATAATCCTCTCGTTTGTTTCAATTGACATCTCTCGTGTTGGAGCCATGATTCATGTCAGTCCACTATGTGCAACATCTCTCCAAGGTGTGATCATTCCTTTTTAGATGCAGACTAACGAGCAGATCTTATTTGATGCAGGTGTTAGTTTTGGGAATGAAAATTTACAGGGTGATTCCATAATTTTTTCCTCAGAATTGAGTGATTCCATAATTTTTCCCCCTGCTTAGTCTACAAAAGTAACTGTTACTGGCTAGCATATTTTTTTTTTCAAGATTTCTATTAGTGTTTCTTCAAGACAGAGAGTTGCCATTTGAAATGACTTTAGTTTTGTGCCATGTCTGTGATCTGCTTTTTTTCTACAACATTAAACTAAATGGACATCCTCCGAGCCAGGTGATTCCATAATTTTTGCCAGGGGTTGTAACTTTTATTCACGTCCATTAAAAGACCATGGGTTCTACTTAGTGAATATTGCCCAGACCTAGTGTAGAGTACGAGCTGGTATGAAACATAGAACTGGGTCTTATTTCCCTTCGGCTGCTCTGCCTGTCAATCTCCACCAGAAAGGCTAAAGTCCCTCTGTCACGTCCCCACCAGAGCATGCTTTTGCAACATCTGCTTCTGTCACCAGGCACCATCATATCGACCCTACTGGTAATAGAGGAGAAGTCAGTGCACAGGCTCTGTCCATCAGATAAGGTTAGAGTGGCTGGGACCTGCAGTCCTCCACAGTCTGACAGTGTGATGTCTATGTGTGTGCTGTGCAGCTGAAGTCATTAATGCCTGGGCTTCAACCTATTCAAAAGCACCACACCCTACTGAAACCTTCAGCCTTCTGCTGGAAGCTCCAGAAATAACTTCTGTTTTCCCTAGCTAGTCTCCTGTGTTATCTGTCTTTTGTAATGTTTTCCTGTGTACCAGGGTCTGTTGTTTGGACACTTCTCCTGCCTCACCATTTTCTTGGTTTTGACCCGGCTCCCTGACGTCTCTAACGGATCCTGATTTGGATCTTTTCCTGACCTCCTGGCTGTGACCTGCTTGGTGACTTTCCTATTTCTGGACTTTAGCCCTTCCATAGGCAGCAATCTCCTGGATCCCGCTATAAATCCAGATCCCTGTATAAGGGTTAAAGCCTGTCAGGGTTTCTCGGGATCCTGCATAACAGTCATTTGTTCCTAGTCTGTGTGATAGCCGTCTTGACTCAGATAGATGTCACACCCTCCTAAAGTCAACTTAAAAAGATGAAAAGTATCATTTTCCATGTGTTGCTCCATTCCTGCTGGGAGTTGTAGTTCAGAGAGCACCACTGTGAGGTGTCTATATATATATATATATGGGAAATCTATAATGTCTGGTAATCTGCCCCCTCCTGATGCATCTGACAATGTCCGATATGTACTGACGCCGCGCAGTCGCTTAACCAGGCGGAACTGTAAACCGTTCAGATGATAAATTTGGTTGTTGACAAAGTGATTTCATTCCCGGAGTATTAGAACGTTTAGTGAACGGTTCAAGATAAAATCAATCTCGTTCCTTTGAGTTTGTAAAATAAAACAGACACATCATCCTGTCAGGGGATCTCGCTGATTCCTGATGGTCGGCGGTGTATGATGAACCCGCCGCATAGTTATCATTTATTTGCTACACTCATGGACACGACCTATACCACCATCACTGACCCATCACTCAACTGTAAGAGGCAGCTAGGCCCCCAATGGTTCTTTCAAAGACAACCCATCGCCAAGTCAAAAGTGAACAATTTTTGCTCTTATTTTTCCCCGCTGCTCCTCTGAGTATTCAGTTTTTAAAATACACCATAAGGTTACAGAGACACAGGTTTTTATGTTTACTACCAATCTTTATGGTCTTTACAAGTGGGTGGTGCTCACAGGATAATTGTTCAAAACAGCATAATAACACCCCCGAGGATCATGTGAGTGACGCCCCCAGGATCACGTGAGTGACGCCCCCGAGGAACACGTGAGTGATGTCCTCAGAGGATCATGTGAGCCACACCCCCAAGGATCCTGTGACCCACACCCCTGGGGATCCATAAACCCATGCCCCTTGTAAAGACTATAAAAGTTAGCACCAAATAAAAAGGCACATATCTCTGGAACCATATGTCAGATCTCAAATATACAAACAAAAATACATCCAGTGGATGTTTGCTATATGATCTCTTATGGAAAACATTTTGGTTTTAGCCAGAAATCTGCATGAAGATCGGTCCATTATAATGGGTACTAATCCGCCATTATATCCATGACATGGCGCTGAAATCCAACACGTGTGAACAAGTCTCTGTATTTGCTATCCTGATGGGCATTCATTACTTTGGGTACGTTCGGGTGGTAACATTATTGGGCGCATACTCTGCTTTCCCAGAATCAGCAGTGACAACAAACCGAGGACTAAAGCTCTGAATATAGAAGGAGTCACCATTAACTCTCTGGTGCCACCATCTCCAGGGGTTGTGACTGATATTGCAACTGGGATCCATCATACGAACTACCAACAGCAGCCTAGGGGTAGGGGCGGCGCTGCTTTTGGGGATATAGGTGGGGGAGCAAGGAGTTACCACTTTTAAACAACCCCTTTTATGAGAAATACTATTTATAAGCCAATGTAAGTGGAGATGCGATCACATCATAGGCTCTGCGGGGGCGGTGATGGCGCCATATTGGTTGACCGCCATCTTTCTGCTGATTTTTTTAAAGGGAAGTGGCACTCACCCGATCCATGTGATGCCCAATTGAGGTGACAGGTAACCTGAGAAGAGCTGGGGGGGGGGTTCCCCAGTTGTGTGGCCATAACTGTCTGAGCAGGCGACTGTGTGCGACTGACCTGGGAATGAAATCACGATCGCTGATCAAGCGCCAAATATAGCAGCTGCTGCAGCACCTCATACCAGCTGTCAATCAAAATCCTTCATGGGTACAGGTCCCTCGCCATACGGCCCACCTCAATAATCCAATCAGGGGCACATTCAGCAACTTCATCCACCATCTCCGGTAAACCCTCATGATGATGCAGCTGCTGCAACACCTCATTTGCAACTGGAAAGCAAAACTGCGTCACTTGTGTATCCCCCCCACCTCGAAAAGAAGAAACTAGACAAATAAAATGTACTGTAACCTATAAAAGGTTGAAAAAAAATGACTAACAAAGAGGTTCTGCAGCAGTCACACTTCGCAGAACGTAAATGGAGAAGCACCTGGCACCCCAACATGCCAACCTCCATAGTCTGAAGAGGCAACCTCTGACATATGGTGTTATCATTCCAAATCCTGAACCCAGCTGCTGCAGAACCTCTTTCAATCTGCCAGTCAATAGCATGTTTGAAGGCAGTCCATCCTCCTGCTGCAGCACCACTTGGGAAAGCACACTTGTCAATCATCTCCAGCAGGGATGGAGAGACGAAGACTTTAGAAAAGTTGGAACATGATTGACAGCCAAGAGGTGCTGCAGCAGTCAACAAGTCCCCCTGTGTGGGCACTTCATGATATTCACACAGGTCCCTGCACATGGAGAGAGCCCACCTGGCCCCTGCGCCACCTCCACCTCCCCTGACTTTACCAGGTTGTTGGACCCCCATTAATGCCCGAGGTGTGGCCCCTCCCGAGGCCTGCACATGTGAAGTGCAGCGGGCCCCCTCCCCTGCCGCAGCTGCCCCCCACACCCCTTACACGACCCCTGGGCGCAGGAGCGGAGGGCATTGCCTACCTCGTACAGGTCCCCAGAAGCCATGCCGGGACCGGGGCGGGCAGTGCGAGCAGCTGCAGAATGACAGCGACTCCCGGGCTCAGTGTGCGCAGAATCACACGGCGGCGGCTGCAGGAACCAGCGCTGGAGCGGAGCGGAGCGGAGCCGTCCCAGCTCCTGCCCTGATCACTGCACCACGACGGCCGCCAGAGGGCGCGCTGCCTGCGGGGCCAACGGGGAGGCGTCAGTGCAGGACAGCTGGGGGCAGAGCCGGCAGCAGCGGCAGCATCGGGGGCGGGCACTGAGGAGGAGGAGGAGGCTGGCAGCAGCCAGTGCTCTGCCCATAGGGAGAGGGCACCTGTGTAGGGGAGAGGGCACCTGTGCGAGGACATAGCTCTGCCCATAGGGAGAGGGCACCTGTGCGAGGACATAGCTCTGCCCATAGGGAGAGGGCACCTGTGTGAGGGAGAGGGCACCTGTGCGAGGACATAGCTCTGCCCATAGGGAGAGGGCACCTGTGTGAGGGAGAGGGCACCTGTGCGAGGACATAGCTCTGCCCATAGGGAGAGGGCACCTGTGTGAGGGAGAGGGCACCTGTGCGAGGACATAGCTCTGCCCATAGGGAGAGGGCACCTGTGTAAGGGAGAGGGCACCTGTGCGAGGGAGAGGGCACCTGTGAGAGGACATAGCTCTGCCTATAGGGAGAGGGCACCTGTGTAAGGGAGAGGGCACCTGTGCGAGGGAGAGGGCACCTGTGCGAGTACATAGCTCTGCCCATAGGGAGAGGGCACCTGTGTAAGGGAGAGGGCACCTGTGCGAGTACATAGCTCTGCCCATAGGGAGAGGGCACCTGTGTAAGGGAGAGGGCACCTGTGCGAGGGAGAGGGCACCTGTGCGAGTACATAGCTCTGCCCATAGGGAGAGGGCACCTGTGTAAGGGAGAGGGCACCTGTGCGAGGGAGAGGGCACCTGTGAGAGGACATAGCTCTGCCCATAGGGAGAGGGCACCTGTGTAGGGGAGAGGGCACCTGTGCGAGGGAGAGGGCACCTGTGCGAGTACATAGCTCTGCCTATAGGGAGAGGGCACCTGTGTAAGGGAGAGGGCACCTGTGCGAGGGAGAGGGCACCTGTGCGAGTACATAGCTCTGCCCATAGGGAGAGGGCACCTGTGCGAGGGAGAGGGCACCTGTGCGAGTACATAGCTCTGCCCATAGAGAGAGGGCACCTGTGTAAGGGAGAGGGCACCTGTGCGAGTACATAGCTCTGCCCATAGGGAGAGGGCACCTGTGTAAGGGAGAGGGTACCTGTGTGAGGACATAGCTCTGCCCATAGGGAGAGGGCACCTGTGCGAGGGAGAGGGCACCTGTGCGAGTACATAGCTCTGCCCATAGGGAGAGGGCACCTGTGTAAGGGAGAGGGCACCTGTGCGAGGGAGAGGGTACCTGTGTGAGGACATAGCTCTGCCCATAGGGAGAGGGCACCTGTGCGAGGGAGAGGGCACCTGTGTGAGGACATAGCTCTGCCCATAGGGAGAGGGCACCTGTGTGAGGGAGGGGGCACCTGTGCGAGGCCATAGCTCTGCCCATAGGGAGAGGGCACCTGTGCGAGGGACATAGCTTTGCCCATAGGGAGAGGGCACCTGTGCGAGGACATAGCTCTTCCCATAGGGAGAGGGCACCTGTGCGAGGACATAGCTCTTCCCATAGGGAGAGGGCACCTGTGCGAGGACATAGCTCTGCCCATAGGGAGAGGGCACCTGTGTGAGGGAGAGGGCACCTGTGCGAGGACATAGCTCTGCCCATAGGGAGAGGGCACCTGTGTGAGGGAGAGAGGGTACCTGTGTGAGGACATAGCTCTGCCCATAGGGAGAGGCACCTGTGCCAGGCATAGCTCTGATCATAAGGAGAGAGGGCACCTGTGCCAGGGCATAGACCTGTCCATAGGGAGAAGGCACCTGTGTGAGGACATAGCTCTGCCCATAGGGATAAGGCACCTGTGTGGAGGCATAGACCTGTCCATAGGATAAGGCACCTGTGCAAGGGCATAAACCTGTCCATAGGGAGAGGGCATCTGTGCAAGGACATACCCTGCCCATACTGAGAGGACACCAGTGCTAGGACATAGCTCTGCCCATAGAGAGAGGGCACCTGTGCGCTAGGGTATAGACCTCACCTGTCCATAGGGAGAGGGCACCTGTGTGAGGGCACAGACCTGACCATAGAGAAAGGGCACCTGTGCGAGGGCATAGACCTGTCCATAGAGAGAGGGCACCTGTGCAAGAGCAATAAACCTGTCAATATAGATAGGTCATCTGTGCGAGGACATACCTCTACCCATAGGGATAAGGCATCTGTGCGAGGGCATAGACCTCACCTGTCCATAGGGAGAGGGCACCTGTGCGAGGGCATAGACCTGACCATAGAGAGAGGGCACCTGTGTGAGGGCATAGACCTGGCTATAGAAAGAGGGCACCTGTGCGAGGGCATAGACCTGTCCATAGGGAGAAGGCACCTGTGCGAGGGCATAGACATATCCATAGAGTGAGGGCACCTGTGCGAGGTCATACCCCTACCCATGGGGATAAGGCACTTGTGCGACAGACCTGCCTATAGGTAAAGTGCATCTGTCCATAGGGAGAGGGCACCTGTGCAAGGACATATACTGAGAGGGCACCTGTGTGAGGGCATAGACCTGTCCATAGGGAGAAGGCACCTGTGTAAGGGCATAGACCTGTCCATAGGGAGAGGGCACCTGTGTGAGGGCATAGCTCTGCCCATAGGGAGAAGGCACCTGTACCAGGGCATAGACCTGCCCATAGCGAGAGGGCACCTGTGCGAGGGCATAACTCTGCCCATAGGGAGAGAGCACCTGTGTGATGGCATAGATTTGTCTATAGCGAGAGGGCACCTGTGCGAGTGCGAGGGCATAGACCTGCCCATAGGGAGAAGGCACCTGTGCGAGGGCATAGCTCCGCCCATAGCGAGAGGACACCTGTGCAAGGACATAAACCTGCCCATAGGGAGAAGGCACCTATGCCAAGGCATAGCTCTATCCATAGGGAGAAGGCTCCCGTGCGAGGGCACAGCTCTGACCATAGGGAGAAGGCACCTGTGCCCAGTACTGGTAAAAAGGGGGCTACTCCATAGTCTGTGTCCACCACAGCCAACCAGGGGTCACCCAGTATCTGTGCCCAATACTGCCAACAAGGGGGCCACTCTACAACCGATGTCAGCACAGAGTGTGCCTAATGCTGACAATAAGGAGGGCACTCATCAGTCTGTGCCCAATACTTACAACAAGGGGAGCAGTCCACAACCAGTGTCAGCCCTAACTGTGCCCACCACAGCCAACAAGGGGTCACTGAACAACCAGTGTCAACCCCATCTGTGCCCACCACATCCAGCAAGGAGGTCACTTGTCAGCCCTATTTGTGCCCACCACATCTTGCAAGGGGGTCACTCATCAGTCATCTTCAACCCTATCTGTGCCCACCACAGGCAGGTCTTCCATGTGGAACTCATCATCTCTATCTGTGCCCACCACAGCCGGCTTCTCCAGGGGGCACTCATCATCCCTATCTGTGCCAGCAGTCGGTTCTTTCAGGGGGTCACTCATCAGTCCTATCTGTGCCATTACAGCCGGCAAGGGGCTCTCTCATCAGCCTTATCAGTGCCTACAACAGCCAGCAAGGGTGTCACTCATCAGCCCTATCTGCGTTACCACAGCTGTCAAGGCGGTCACTCATCAGTCAGTGACAGCCCTATCCGGGCCCACCACATCTGGCAAGGGGGTGACTCATCAGTCATCCTCAGCCCTATTTGCATGCACCACAGCTGGCAAGGGGGTCACTCTTCAGCCCTATCTGTACTCACCACAACCAGCAAGTGGGTCACTTATCAGCCCTATCTATGCCCATGTGGCACCCTGGCACCTGTTGGGCACCACAGAAATCCTTAGGTACAAATGGAGTAAGTAACAGCACAGCAAAACCACAACACAAACAACACTTAGAACACCTGGTTTCACCCCGAGCCTCTAGGGGGAGCTACCACTGGTGACTTCTAACCAGTTCCCCCTATAAATAGAGTCTTGGAGGGAGAAACTTCAGAGTGTGCAGTCACTTCAGAACTGTGAAGAGGGTGTGTGTGATCTCCAGCCTTATGAGACACACACTAGGCCCCCAAACAGCCTGTTAGCAAGTGGTAATCCCTGCAAGTGGGATAATAGGAAGAAGGAGATCACCTCTCAGGAAAACAGAGTTAATCTGACTCTTTCCAAACCATCCGGTTACTGGAACCGAAGCTGTGGAAGCTACAAAGCCCTCACAGAGAACCAGCACATCCAACAGGAGGTTTAGCCACCTGTTCCACCTGATGCACCCACCCACGAGAGCCCAGGGAAGAGTACTGATCCTGCTCAGACCCTTTTACAGTGCCCTCAGTGCTGCTAACCAGGTGAAGCAAGTTCCATTGAACACCCTGCCCGGTCCGGCTGGATTCCACGTCCACCCGACCTTAGCACCAGAAGTAGAGAAAGGAAGCCTAACACTGCTTGCTGTGAAACTCCATAAGTGCCAACTTCACTATCCCGGTCCGAGTGTACCTGACTACCATCCAGTAAAGGTACCTAAAAGAGACTTTGTGTGGTTGTGCATTACTCCAGAATTCAGCGCGCAGCGTCCCGCAGCTGCCTCACAACATCTTGCGCAGCTCCCGGCTCCGGGGATTCCCGCTCATCCTGTGGGGAGCGTTCCATCTCGCTGTGTACCATCCCCCGGAGACCCGAACAGCGCTGGTACCGTTACCAGAACACCCGCAGGTGGCGTCACGAAGACAAATCACCCCACTGTTCCGCCATTCCCCTATTGATCTGGACCACCGGGCCTACACCACCGCAGGCGCGGTTCCGTGACTGGAGGAGAAACAACGCCCGCTACGTGTACCCCCCGGCTACGGTGAGTCAGAATTTGGCGTCACGAACAGGATACGAGCAGGCCCGTTATCTCGGGTATTGTGTGCTATTTATTGACTGTAAATATCGAACTGTACATTGGGTCCGCCATTGCTGCGCGAAAAGGCGGGAAAAGAAGGGGCGTGACTGTGCAGAGGGCGCGAAGATTGACCCCGCCCCCACGCTCTGACGACTTCCCCTGTACGCAGCAGGAACCGGAAACTCCCGTGGTGCCTCACTCCTCACCGCGAGGCCGACACTTCCGTTTGCAACCGAGGGAAAGGCTACGCTTAACTAAGGGGGAGCGACCATGAGTAACCCGGCTCCCGATCACGCGGTGCCCCCGCTAGACCAAGCGGCACCTCAAAATATACAACTTGATGGACAGCAACAAGTCGGCGGTATGCTACCGCAACCCGCTCCGATTATGCCGATGTCTCTACCCTACGTTCCTAGTGCGACCTGGTTACCCAAATACAGCGGCGTACCCAGCACCTTGGAGAACTTCCAGAGGAAGATATGCCAAGCCCTGGACATGTACCCGATGACCGGTAAGCAAAGAGCTTCAGTTATTATGGGACAATTAACCGGTGCAGCCGAACTGCAGAGCCGCAGCTGGCCTGTAGAAGTTCAGGAATCTGTGGAGCAGATATTCGCTAGATTAACTCGGGTCTTTGAGTGCCATACCGAAGCTGGATTAAGACTGTCATTCTATCGTTGTAATCAAGGGCACAAGAAACTGTCCTTGATTATTCACTGCGCTTGCAAGAAGCATACAGACTGTTAAAACAAGTCGATCCTGACAGTGCTCGAGATGAGAACAAAGCGTTAATTGGACAATTTATTGTGGGCCTTAAACTATCTGAGGATAGGAAGCAAGCAAGCTGGTGGTCCATACAAAACCCAGGCGCAGAGTTTGATACCTTGAGAGACTTAACAGTTTGGGGACAACGACTCGCTGAAGTACCTGATCCCGCTTCACCGCAGCAGCAGCAGTACGCTGACACCCCTTCCGTGCCGGCAGCAACATCTCCAATCCCTGCGATTCAGTCCAGCGCACAGACTGTAACACCTGACCGGTTTGATCAACTGTGTGCTAATGTCGAGCAGCTGATGAAGGACGTGGCCAAGCTACAAGCTGGGAGAAGACCCAAGACAGATGCAAGGCCATCGGACAAGATTCAACTCGCCGACAGCCCGGATGACGTCCCCTGGATGAGGAGAAAGACACAGCCGTCGCGAGGAAAACCTGCAGACCGCCGCAGTCCTGACAGACGCCGCAACAGTCAGCAGAACGACTTAGGAGGACGCAACCTGCAATCCCGTCCTTTAAACGAGCGACCCCTGGGCGAGAAGGGCCAACCCCAGGAGTAGACTGTGCAGGCCCTACGTCCAGCTGGGAACACAAGTATGTGGGAGACTGTCCGTACTTACCAATCGTCATTGATGGCATCGCGATCTCTGCCTTGATAGACACTGGATCCCAGGTGACATCCATCCCCAGTACCCTTTACAAGCAGTTCTGGCCAGATGTTAAGCTAGAACCCCCAAATCCCGAGATGAACCTTGAAGCCACTAATGGTATTCCGGTTACCATAGAGGGACAGTGGGAAGCTACAGTAAAGGTGGGGAGGGTGCAGTTGAAAAACCAGGGTATCTTAGTGGTCCAGGATAAGCCTAACCACAAGGATCCATATGTCATATTGGGTACCAATGTCATGATCAAATGTCTCGATGAAGTGTTGTTTTTACTCCAACAGAGTGCTGAAGCCGGTAAACCCAGAGAAAAGAGGGCTATCCAAAAGCAGATCAGAGCTCTGGTGTATCAACAACAGGTAACCTTGTCAAATGGTGAGATTGGTAGAGTAAGGGTCACAGATCCCATTCCAATTGTGGTACCACCCAGAAGTGAAATGATGATCTGGTGTCGAGCAGCCATAGGCCTCAGAGGGCAGGACTACCAAGCTGTAGTAGAACCTGTAATGTCCGACAGTAGTCCTACGCTCTTGACAGCCAGAGGGTTAGTCGATGTAAGAAAGGGGAGAGTCCCCGTACGCATATTGAATTATGGTGATGACGAAGTCAGACTACCAAGATATGCAACTGTAGCAAAATTGTACCAAGTAAAAGATGATGCTGTGATTGATGTAAAATCCTCAAACCAAATAGTCACTGATGAACCCCCTCACTCCAAAGATCAGTTAGAGAAATGGTGTCAAGATCTCAGTGTAGGAACTGACAATACACCCTCTCACCAGAAAAATGGAGTATACCGGGTAGTTCGGGAGTATGAGCAAGTGTTCAGCAAACACCCACTTGACTTTGAGAGGATTAAAGGGGTACAACATCATATCCCCACAAACAACCATGCACCTATCAAAGAAAGGTACAGGCCTATACCACCCACTCACTACCAGAAAGCAAAAGAGATGCTTCAGGACATGAAGAATGCAGGAGTCATTAGGGATAGCTGTAGTCCCTGGGCCGCACCACTAGTCCTGGTTAAAAAGAAAGATGGTAGTATGAGGATGTGTGTAGATTATAGGCAAATCAACAAAGTCACACACAAAGATGCATACCCGTTACCGCGCATAGAAGAGTCACTAGCTGCACTCAAATCTGCCAACTACTTCTCCACATTAGATCTTACTAGTGGGTACTGGCAGGTTGCCGTTGCAGAGGAGGATCGTGAGAAGACAGCCTTCACTACTCCCATGGGCTTATGCGAGTTCAACAGTATGCCATTCGGTTTGTGCAATGCCCCAGGAACATTTCAGAGACTTATGGAGTGTTGTTTGGGCCATAAGAACTTTGAGACTGTCTTGTTATACCTTGATGATGTCATTGTCTACTCTCAGACCTATGAAGATCACCTCCAACACCTGAGTGAAGTGTTTGAGTCACTGTCCAAGTACGGGATGAAACTGAAACCGTCCAAGTGCCACCTGCTGAAACCCAAGGTCCAATACCTAGGACATGTGGTCAGCGCCGAAGGCGTAGCACCGGATCCGGATAAAGTAACCGTCATCAAGGACTGGCCAGCACCCATCAACCACAAGGAGGTACGTCAATTCCTAGGACTGGTCGGGTACTACCGACGATTCATCAAAGGCTATACCAAGATAGCCGCACCTATGCAAGATCTCCTAGTAGGTCAATCCAAAAACGGCAAGATCAGGGGACCCCCGTTCCACTGGGGCCCAGAGCAGGACAAATCCTTCCAAACGTTAAAAGATGCTTTAACTGGAGAAGAAATCCTGGCTTACCCTGACTACAATCTACCGTTTCTGTTGTACACTGACGCAAGCAATGAAGGTTTAGGAGCAGTCCTATCTCAACGTCAGCAGGGCAAGGAGAAGGTGATAGCCTACGCAAGCAGAAAGCTCCGTCCCACCGAAAGGAACCCGGAAAACTACAGCTCCTTCAAGCTGGAGTTCCTGGCCCTGGTCTGGGCGATCACAGAGCGTTTCAAGCATTACCTGGCATCCGCCCCCTTCACAGCTTTCACAGACAACAATCCTCTAACACACTTGGAGACTGCAAAGCTGGGAGCCCTAGAACAGCGTTGGGTAGCAAGACTCGCTAACTACGACTTCACTGTAAAGTACCGGGCAGGTCACAAGAACGGCAATGCTGATGCCCTGTCCCGAATGCCCCATCTTCCCGAAGATGGAGAAGACATAGATGACCTAGAAGAGATTGAACTACCTGCTTTCCACCGTTCCGGTACAGCAACATGTCATCAGAGAAACCAGACACGTGTAGAGAGGACCGTGAACCCATTACCTCACCATGACTGGAAGGAGGCTCAAGCCAACGACCCAGATGTCAGCCTGGTAAGGGATCTCATCACTCAAGAACACGCCAATATGGACTCTGATGCCTCACCAACTGCTAAACGCCTGTGGAAGGAGAAAGGAAGGTTGTTCGTCTACCAAGGTAAACTATGCAGAAGATACCTCAACCCGAGAACCCATGAACTCATCTGGCAGATTGTAGTTCCCAAGACCGAAGTCCAAATGATCCTTGAAGCATACCACGATGATGCAGGACACTTTGGATGGAAGAAACTGGAGAGACTCCTGAAGGATCGGTTCTACTGGGTCGGGATGAGAGGATCAATTGACAAATGGTGTAAAAACTGTGGACCATGTCACCTTCGAAGAAAAGACCATCTAACTCAGAAAGCTCCATTGCAACCAATCGTTACCACCAAACCTCTTGAAATAGTTGCTCTCGACCATGTGAAGCTTACCCCAAGTCGAACCGGGTACACATACGCTCTCACCATCGTTGATCACTACTCAAGATTCCTGGTAGTCGTTCCAGTTAAGGATTTAACTGCTGAGGTAGCAGCCAAAGCGTTCCAGAGTTACTTCTGTCGCCCCCATGGGTATCCAGACCAGGTCTTAACTGACCAAGGGCCAGCCTTCGAATCAGCTCTGTTCCAAGAATTCTTAGGGCTGTATGGGTGTAAGAAAATCCGCACAACACCTTATCATCCTCAGACGAACGGTTTATGTGAGAAGATGAACCACATAGTCATTGACATGCTCAAGACCTTACCAGTTGAAGAGAGAAATCAATGGCCAGAGAAACTTCCAGATCTCGTGGACATCTACAACCACATACCTGTCAGTTCGACGAATTACACACCTGCTTACTTGATGAGAGCAAGACCAGGTAAACTGCCTATTGATTTGCAGATGGGAACCGTTGAACCCACAGAAGACTCTGCTGATGAAGACTGGGTCAGCCAACGCCAAGAAAAGTACAGAAAAGTACAAGAAAGCGTGGAAAGGAACCTTGAAATCAGTAGAACCAAACAAGAAAAAGACTTCAACAAGCACGCCTCAGCTGAACCACTAGCTATAGGTGATGTAGTGCTGAAAAGAAAAAGAAAAACCAACAAATTGGATAACAGTTGGGAATCCGTACCCTACACCGTTATGCCGTCACACTTTGATAACTCAAAAACTTGTGTTATTAGCAAAGACAATGGGAATACTATTGCGACTGTCTCAAGGGATCATTTGAAGAAATGTCCGCCACAGTTAATCCCACAAGCAACCAGTTACCCTACTGTAACTCAAGATGAAGAAACAAAAGAAAATCTAGTCCTTACAGAAATTGGATACTTACCAGCTGATTGGCCACAAATAGGTGATGCATTCCTCATACCAGTTATGCACTTCTACCAGCCTACAGAAGATCAGCCAAAGCCAAATCCAATTCCACAAGTCCAACAAGAAGAAGTTCAAGTGCAAGAATTGCAGCCTGTTATCATGGAACCTGAGATTCCTGTAATCGGTCAGCCTGCTAGTCCCACAGTAAGAGAAGCCATTCCTAATCAACTACCTACAGAGGTCAGTCCAGTTGATAGACTCCGCACTTACTATGGTCTTACACAAAGCAGACATAGAGAAGTACCAACCACTTCGTACACTACACCAACAGCTTTGGAAACACCCACACTACGCAGATCCACACGTAGTACATTAGGTCAACCCCCACATAAACTTGGAGAATGGGTTTAAAATGTAGTGGAAAATATAACCTGTAAGTGTTTGTATATAATACTGTTTTTCAAAACCTGTAAAAAGTAGTGTACAGAAGGGTGGAGGAACTGGGCTATGTCCCAAGTATACTAAGTTGGGGACAGAAAGCGCCTGGTAAGGTATAGAAGGTTAGTACCGGCCTCCCAAGCAGAGACACCCGTAGGGAATGTATAAAGTTTACCATGTATCCCTGGACTTTACCTTTTTCCCTTTCCATAAACTTTGAACAATTGTCACAGGACTTGTGTGACCACTAACTTTACCTTTTTCCAGCCTGCGGCAGATGGACTAGTGCCGTACGGACTGCTTTTCACCTTTTCCACATTTTTCACTTCCTTTTCAGTGATTTTTGTGTTTTCTTTAAGACTATGTAAATTGAACTGTTATAATATGCTTAGTGTTAAGTTGTAAAATAACCTTTTTGCTCAGCCGGGAGAACTGAGGTTAACTAAGGGGGAATGTGGCACCCTGGCACCTGTTGGGCACCACAGAAATCCTTAGGTACAAATGGAGTAAGTAACAGCACAGCAAAACCACAACACAAACAACACTTAGAACACCTGGTTTCACCCCGAGCCTCTAGGGGGAGCTACCACTGGTGACTTCTAACCAGTTCCCCCTATAAATAGAGTCTTGGAGGGAGAAACTTCAGAGTGTGCAGTCACTTCAGAACTGTGAAGAGGGTGTGTGTGATCTCCAGCCTTATGAGACACACACTAGGCCCCCAAACAGCCTGTTAGCAAGTGGTAATCCCTGCAAGTGGGATAATAGGAAGAAGGAGATCACCTCTCAGGAAAACAGAGTTAATCTGACTCTTTCCAAACCATCCGGTTACTGGAACCGAAGCTGTGGAAGCTACAAAGCCCTCACAGAGAACCAGCACATCCAACAGGAGGTTTAGCCACCTGTTCCACCTGATGCACCCACCCACGAGAGCCCAGGGAAGAGTACTGATCCTGCTCAGACCCTTTTACAGTGCCCTCAGTGCTGCTAACCAGGTGAAGCAAGTTCCATTGAACACCCTGCCCGGTCCGGCTGGATTCCACGTCCACCCGACCTTAGCACCAGAAGTAGAGAAAGGAAGCCTAACACTGCTTGCTGTGAAACTCCATAAGTGCCAACTTCACTATCCCGGTCCGAGTGTACCTGACTACCATCCAGTAAAGGTACCTAAAAGAGACTTTGTGTGGTTGTGCATTACTCCAGAATTCAGCGCGCAGCGTCCCGCAGCTGCCTCACAACATCTTGCGCAGCTCCCGGCTCCGGGGATTCCCGCTCATCCTGTGGGGAGCGTTCCATCTCGCTGTGTACCATCCCCCGGAGACCCGAACAGCGCTGGTAACCGTTACCAGAACACCCGCAGGTGGCGTCACGAAGACAAATCACCCCACTGTTCCGCCATTCCCCTATTGATCTGGACCACCGGGCCTACACCACCGCAGGCGCGGTTCCGTGACTGGAGGAGAAACAACGCCCGCTACGTGTACCCCCCGGCTACGGTGAGTCACCCACCACAGCCAGCAAGTGGGTCACTCATCAGCCCGACACTTTCTGCAGAGAACAAAAACCAATGTGTGTAGACAGCTGTTACCTAAAACACAAAGGTTTTGCAGGAAAGTCTAAACGTAAGAATAGGTCAGCATACATTTACATGAAGCCATGGTAGAAAAGCAGGTCAAAAATGCACTGTGTGCACATACCCTAATGGTACCGTCACACGCTGCAATCTCGCCTGGCGATATGAGAACTATGTGTGTGCACACATATGTGCTGGCAGGTGTGATGTTGGGCTTCAAATAACCATGACTATGTTGGGTAGAACTTTGCTGTCATTATACACTTATGGTCGGCCACACACAGGTCAGGGAGCACTATAGCCGTCAGCATTATGACAACATAAGAGTGTATTCTGCACCTTCATGTTGCAGTGTGACCAACATGCAGATGCACATTAGTGGCAGCTTCACATGCTGGTTTATGTCACAGTATGTGCCATGGTACAATACAACATGCTGGTTGGGTTTTGTTTTGAGTAGGATGATTCACATGTGTCTTTTAGTAATTGCCACATACTCACCACGCAGCCTGACATCGCGGGCACGAATCTCTACATTGCTCCCTGGGGACTTCTGTTTCAGGTCCGCCACCTTCTTAATAATTTGCTTGCGGATCCTCTCCACACCCACTTTCTGGAGTAGGGCACGCTGAATCTTCCTCAGGATGTGCTGCTTGCGCAGCCGTGGGTGGCGGTGCCGCTGGTGGCACCAGTAGTCATGTCGGTCACACAGGTCTATGAGGATGTGGAGTTCTGCCATCCCCCATGTGGCAGCGTGCTGTGCGACCGCCATGACTCTAGTAATATGTGATGGGGAGGGGCAGGCACCTGGCAGGCAGGGATTAACGAGCAGAAACGTGATCATGTCACCACGCACACTGGCGCCGCCAAACATGGTTGAGGGTGCAAAGAAGTTAGCCGTCCGCGGAGTTGGAGCACTATAATGTACCCATCTGCGTCACCAAAAAACATGCACGTAGGGTTCGTAGTGGGTGGCCCGTGGCACACATCTACGATGTATGGTCCAACATCTGAGGTGCCATGTGGCACTATTCTGGACCCAGTGCAGATTAATACACGCGGACCACATAGCTTGCGCTCTTCAATTGCGCGTGTTAATGCACTGTGCTTGTGTAGCAGAAGATGTGTGTGGTGCTGAACGGACAGCTCTTCAAATATGGCGCGGTGTCAAGTGACAGCCAATGGGAACACAGTAGCCCACACCAATCATTTCTGATGGGGCGCGGACTACAGCACGCTATGGCACGCCTACGGGAAATCATAGGCGACGCTCTTTCCATCACTATCGTCCGATCACACGCCACAACACGGACATATCGCTTCCACGATTGCAGCTGATTTCTGAGCAGTGCTCAGTAATCAGGCGACTGATGAGAGGCGATTTATCGCCGCAAAATTCCCCAATCACACACCACCACTGTGAGGCAATTTCATGGCGATTGCTCCGGGGCGACATATCGCCTCATAGATTGCGGCGTGTGACGATACCATAAGAGTTACTGCTGTGCTTTGCATCTGATGTTCTGATCTGTCAGTAGTTGACAATGTAGTCTTCCATTCTGGTTCTGGGAGGTGCTGGATTGATCAGGTTTTCCATCTTCCCTGTGATTGCTCTGCTACTTTACTGAGCACCTGTGCTGTGTGGCCTGCACTCCTGTATTTGTGTTGATCTCTGCTATCTGACCCTGGCCTGTGACTTGATTTACCTTCTTTTTGCTCCCTAAACTCCTGGTATTTTAACCCTGAGACCGTGACCTGAATACACCTCTGTTTACACCCTGAATCCTCTTTGTGCTTTCCTGGAAACCTGACCCTGGACTGTTGTATGACTATGTTTCTATCTACTCCCTGAATACTACTAGCTGTCTTGAAACCTGACCCTGGATTACCTGACTTCCCTGCTGTCTATTCTGTACCTTTTGACTGTGTCACACCCTAGTTATAGTGTCACAATTGTCCTGTGTAAACAAGACCTGTGCTGTCAAGAACAATTGCAGCTTAGAGTTCACTCAATGCACATGTGAAGCTGGGTCTACCTGATTAAACAGGCTTTTAGACCTCCTGCAGACATCCATGTTGCACGTACGTGTTGTATCCATTTTTTTCATGCATACTTAATGTACCTATTACAATCTATGGTGCTAGTCTCATGTCCGTGTTTTTTTAGGGCCTGTGTGTCCTTGTAAAACAAAAACATGTATTTTTTTTCCAGCAGCAAGGATGGAAAGGGCCAACACAAGTCTATGGGTACGTGAAAAACACAGCACACGGATGCCATCTTGTGCCACCTGCAACGCCACCATCAGTGTACGGTCTTCTACATAGACCAACGCTAGCTCTATCTAAGATCTGAGCTGAAAGAAGCTGTAATCCAGCACACAGAGTTCTATTGGACCTCTCACCCTTATGGCGGGTTTACACGTTGCGATATCGTAGTCCAATTTCAATGAAAAGTCATGTGGTTCAATCGTTGGAGCCGATATCGTTCCTGCGTTGTATGGTGTGAACGTCCAATACGATGCAGGAACGATGTCAATGCGATATCGGGGATTGAATGAGCGTGCTATTCAATGCCCCGATATTGAAGGGAGATTGAAGTCGGATCGTGCTGTGTGACAGCCCAACTACGATGCGATTTGAAACGTCACCCATTCACTCCCATGTTAAATGTTCGATCCTGGGTTGGGGGGCGTAGACATCGCACGGACGTTGTATTCCGATATCGCAGCGTGTAAACCTCCGATGCGATGCGGGAGAAACGTGCACTAAATGCGCGCTCCCGCGCCATTGAGTTGCGATATCGCAACGATATTGAAACGTGTAAACCCACCATTAATGCCTTTAACTTCATTAAAATACACCTGGAGTCTCCTGCACCACAAAGTCCAGGATGGACCTTATAAGACATTTTAATCTTGTGTACCTTCTCAATGCTTTTATAGTTTGTTATGGTTCACCTGGTTAGATGGATCCAATAGGCTGCAGGTCAGGGTGAACACATGAGGGCAACGACATGGCAGCAAGTACCTGGACAATGAGCTATACTGGACAGCAAGAAATCACGTGAAGCAGGTCACATCAGCAACCACAGAGCTAAGGTTAAATTGCAGGTCAGAACTAGGACTTAGGCGGCCGTCACACGGTTGAATTTAATGCACGATATCGCTTAAGACGATCTGCTTTTTGATCGCTTAAGCGATATCGTTTGTGCATCGCTGCGTGCGATCAAGCGATTTTACAATGTAAAATCGCTTGATCGTGACATCGCAGATTGGTGAGCCGGAGCTCATATCAAGCGATAATCGCTTGTTCAATCTGCTTCATCGTGGTGTGTGACACCACGATGAACGATCTCCCAGCGGCAGAGCCTATGCTTGGAGATGGTATCTATGGTAAACGTCGGGTTACTAAGCGCCGCGTGGCGCCTAGTAACCTGATGTGTACTATAGTTACCAGCGATCTCGCTGCTCCACATCGCTGGTGAGTCTGCCTGTGTGACAGCTCACCAGCGATGTGAGCGATATTGTTAGCGATCGCGCGTGCACGTGATCGCTTACAATATCGCTCTCGATATTGTAGCGTGTGACGGCCGCCTTAGATGCATGTTGAAGAGGTTGCTGAGATGATTGTGACATAATTTGAAAAGACTCCAAATAAGGGTGCGTGCACACGATCAGTGTACGCAGCGTTTTGGACGCAGTGGCAAGACGCTGCGTCCAAAACGCTGCCTAGTACAGTACTAGCATAGTGGATGGGATTTCAAGAAATCCCATCCTCACTATGCGTAGCGCGCCCGCAGCGTCTTTGGAGCTGCGGTGCGGGTTGCCGGTGTTCCGCTCCTCCGCAGCATGTTCCTTTCATGCTGCGGAGTCGGAAGCGGATCCCATCGGGTGACTGCAGGGAGAAGCTGCCCCGCACCTGCCGCACATGGTGAGTACAGGGCGGCTGCGGTCTCCCTGCGGGCATCCGCGGCTTCCCTCAGGTCCGGAGGAGCTGTGTCCAACACGCAGCTCCTCTGGACCGTGTGCACGCACCCTAACAGTTCGTAATGCTTACAGCAAATGATCAGTTAAACAGCAGGTCTGAATTAAAGCAGATAAAAATTGAAGAAAACACAGGTGCTTGCAGAGATGATTGCAGCACAACGTGAACGGTCTTTAAATAAAAATTCCCAATTAGGTATGGGTGAACCCGAACTGTAACGTTCAGGGTCTGTACCGAACACCTAGTCTTTGGGCACACACAGCGAACGCAGACTTCCCTGGGGTGTCCGTATTACAGTTTTGGTTCGCGTCGGGGGCGGGGAGATGTAAATAGAAAATAGCAATTAAACAGCATCATTATACTTTCCGGCCTCCCGCTGTTTGTACTTCCGGGCTGCTCATTAACTTCCTGGATATTCACTGCTCGAGGGCAAAATAGCCAATCACAGATGCTGACTCAGAGAATGGGCGTCTGTGATTGACTGTGGGAGTAACACGAAAACAGCCTGTACAGTTTAGCGTCTCCCATGCAGGGTAGATGCCAGAATGTATGGGCTTGTTTAAGATTATTCCAACCGCCAATCACAGACACCCATTCTCTGTGACAGCAACTGTGATTGGCTGTTGCGCCCCTCAACAATTGACTGAAATCATAGTACTGTAAAAATAAATCATTAAAAATATGACATAGCCCTTCGCTGTATTTTTGATTCTCAGTGCAGATAAAGTGGACAGCTACGGTGTCACATGTGGACTGCTCCACAGTCTGTGTGAATCCTTTGGCACACTAAGGGGCCCCTTACACGATGCAGGGGCGTGGCCTAATCACGGCACCATCGCCGGCGAGTCGCCCAGTGTAACAGGGCGATTCTATGGCGAAATATCGCCTCAGAATGATCGCCAAGTTTCACAGCAGTTTTGTGAAACCTGGCGATCTGATCATGCCTGATCGCCCTGTGTAACGCAGCGAGCCACAATGTTTAACATTGCGCGTTACTGGTCGCTGGGTTGCTGGGCAACCCAGCGAGTGGTCGCCGCCGCTACGTGTGGCAGCTCACCGGCGATGTCGGCGGAGATGCGTGCTCCCATGATTCCCCGCCGACATCGCTGGCGAGGTGGCACCATGTAACGGTACCCTTAGTGTTAAGTTGCAGATGCTGCTGTATTGGTGTGTGAGTCGGCTCCAGGTTGCTGCTCTGAGTGTGTCAGCTGACTTAAATGACCACGCCCCTGGCCTTTAAATAGCCTCCTCTTCCTCCAGCTGACGTTGCTGATAGAGTTCATTTCTACCAGGAGCCCATGCAGTCAGGAAATGTGTTCTTGTGCTGCTGCAGTTTCTATCTGTGGAGTTGTGGTGTTTACCCCATCCGTGGGTGGAGGTCGGGGCTCTTAGGCTAGGTCTTGTAAGGAGCATAGGGCTAGGTTGGTGACTCAGACCTCCTTACCTTCAGAGCTACCTCTGAGGCAGGGTGAGGCAGATACCCCAGTCTAAGGGTCAGACTAGCTCCCTAGAACACCTTAGCCCATTCTTCTCCATATTACTACTCGATTTCCCTGCCCACGTGATATACGGGTTGCGAATCCCAGCTGTCTGGCTTTACCTTGGCTGGCAATGAAAATACAAGGAAGCCCATTCTTTTTTTAAAGTTATTTAAATAAATAATTAAAACAAAAATGTGTGGGCTTCTCCCCATTTTTGATTGCCAGCTAAGGTAAAACCCAAGCAGCTGGGGGCTGGTATTCTCATCGTGGTAAGGCCCAAGCATTCAGGGCCCCCCATGCTGAAAATCGCAGCCCACCTGAAGATGGCATATTCTTTCAGACCGCCATTTTCAGGCACTTTACCCAGCTTTTCCGATGGACTTGGTGGCGTTAGCACACTGGGTAATAAAGAGGTTAATGGTAGCTTTGTATTGGCATCTGGCACTATGCTCGAGATTAATAATGTTGGGGCAATGTTAGTGACGCGCCCCAGGGCCGTGGGGTACTCGGAGTTGGAACAGGGCTGTACTGTTTCTGGGGAGTCACAGGGGTCGAGACCTGGCTCTGTGACTCTGGGTTCAGTTGTTAAAGAGTTTTTGGGGAATAGAGTGGTATAAAACGGAAGTTATTTGTGATGCCACTCATGGTTTGTGGCTATGAGTGGCGACCGCTGCTGCAGAACCTCTGGGAACGATGGATGGGCAGCTAGAATGTAGTGGCTCCCCACGGGTGGAGCGGATCACCAGGGCAGTGGATGTTGAAAGGGTGTAGGGTGCAGGATGGAGGGCGCAAAGTAACTGACAGACTCACGGTTTGTTGGTTCCTCAAGTCCTTTACTGGTGATACTGGCACAAGGACAGATGGTATGGCTGGAATCCGGCAACCTGGGAGCCACTCGTGGTTCTCCTCACCCAGCAAGTTCTGAGGCCTCCTGTCATGCGCTTGGTTGGCACTGACATTGCTGGATGCTGCTGTGTATGTTTGTCTTTAAGAGCTGAACGGTTGATGGCTGTGAAGATCCTGGCCTCCTGTGTTGTGCTCCAGAACTGCATTCACTATTAGGTTTAACTGCTGGTTGAGGGGTTAATGTGTGACTCACCTGAACTCTCCTCCCCCTAGCCTTTAAGTAGGTTCTCCTTCCACCTGGTGGTGCTGCTGATAGAGTTTCACTCTATGCCTGGAAGCCGTGCTGTGCTGACCTGTGTGTTTGTGTGGCTAATGTCCTTTCCTTTGGAGTTGCTGTATCCCACTTCTGTGGAGGGAGGTGAGGGGGGAATAGCGCAGTGGTGGTGGAGGAGTTTTAGGGAGAGGCTGGAGGCCCAAACCTTCTCACCCTTAGAGATACCTTCGGGATCAGGGCCATTCAGGGTTCCTAGACTAGGGTCAGACTAGTCTTCCCTGGTCACCCTGCCCATAACTGCCATTCCCTCATCAGCATTCTCACTACACCATGACACCTCCCTGCTGCACTTTCTTACTAGGTCCCTGCTGCTGCTTAAGCTTAGATGCGGCCCTCTCTCTCTCCTGCTGTGTGTTGTATGACAGGCAGCACGAGTCTTTCTCTAGCCCCACTTCTCGGGGGCTGCTCCTGGGCTCTTCATGCTGCTTTGCCTCCGGGCACTTTGGTGTGGATGAGGGACTTGGAATCCCCCACCCTTCGGTATTGGCTGCTGGGATGTTAGGCCCTGAACAGCCTCGGACTCCGGTCTCCATTTCTTGGCGCTTACTCCTCTGGGGTGAGCTCGACACCGCTCTGCTCCCCAGGCTCTCCTCGTCTTCCTTAGACTCTTGCCTATGGGTCACTCAAGCTAAGTCTAGCTCTCCTAGCACTGCTCCAGTCCACAGGTCCTCTTTACAGTCCTCCCAGGAACTGAACTGACTAACTAACTCCACCCCAGACCAGAATTTATAGGGGAGCATTCCCCTAACATGAGTTTAGATCTCTCCGTTCAAGCCTGGAGGCAGAAAGGTGTTGTGTGCTTTGGGCTTTGCCTGGTGTGAATGCCCTCTGTTGCTCTCAGGTATGACACTACACCCTAGGGGAGATAATGACATTGTGGTAGCCGGACTCTGGGATGCCACATTGGACATAGTCACTATGAATCTCTAGTAAACATTATAAAAAATACAACACAGAGAAAAATCTTTTAATTTCAATAAAACACAGAAGACATCCCTGGTTCATATATTTAATAACCCAAAACAAAATCTTGTGATGATAATCCACAGGTCTGTCCCTCAGCAAACATGTTCAACTCTGTTACATCGCTGTGAGCAGATACACGTCTGTTCACAGTGAGTAGTAGGCTCACACTGACACCCGGGTGGGATCTGGCTGCCTTAAGAAAGTTCATCCAAGTTCACAACTGAGCCTCGACAATATACAGCAAGGTTTAAAGAGGACCTGTCACCCCCTTGTTGCATGGCAAACTAAATGCAGCACTGAATGCAGCATGTCTGCTGCATTCAGGGAAGGGGTCTCCCATGTTTCTAGCCCCTCTGTAATCTTGAAAAAATACTTTAGAAACTGTTACAGTTAAGAAGTCACCTGGGTGGGATCTTATTAAGAGGTCTTGCTGAAGACAAAATCCTCCCTGCCTCCTCCTTGTGTATTCTGCCCCCTCCTCAATGTGTCTTCTGCCGCCTCCTCTTCTTCTTGGTCTGCCCTCCTCTTCTGCTCCTTGTGATGTCAGGAGCAGAAGAAGAGGGCAGACCCAGCAGAAGAGGAGGTGGCAGCAGACACATAGAGGGGGCTGAACACATAAGGAGAAGGCAGGGAGGATTGTGCCAGCAGCGAGGACCTCTTAATAAGATCCCACCCAGGTGACTTCTTAACTGTAACTGTTTCTAAAGTGTTTTTTAAAGCTTACAAGGGGGCTAGAGCCATGGGGGACGCTTTCCCTGAATACAGCAGACATTACACTACTCTGTGTGGGAGTGCAGGAATGGGTCCCACCCACCAACCTAGTATCCACTTGCAGCTGGGGAAGATTACAACCCTTTTACGGGTGCAATACCCCACAGTGACGCCTGACCAGAGGCGCCACATACCCCCCTGATGGAACATACTCGTCCTCGAGTGTAGGTACCTGTTAAACCGGAGAGTGAAAAGCATTTTTATCTTTTTATAGTCAACATCACAACCAACGGGTAAACTATATACAATCAAGCATACTTGGATTTCTTCCTATTTCTAGGAGGCACATTTTCTTTTAACGTTACTCACACATTGCAGTAGTTAGTATAATAGACCCCATGGTCCTCGGGTCACTTGTTGGCAAAGATATTACTCTCCGGCTGTTACTATCTGCATAAACATAATACCTTCAAGTCTATCTCGGTCCAACAGGGACCGGTACTAAATTCCTCGGGTCCAGCGTTCCTGTGGTGGATTGGGGAATTCCCTGGAGTATGGTCGCTCCACGCTGGGGTTCCTCCCCCTTTCTCTCTAGGGTCCAGACTCCCTCGTTAGGCACCCTCTCTCAGGATCCCCTCAGGATCCTCTCTCATCTTCCATCCGTATCAGCATAGAGCTGTCCGGGTTAACCTTCCGCCTCGCTCCACACTCCTTCTCCTCCGACTCCGTACTCTCAGACGCTCTTTATCTGAATAACTACAGTCATATGAAAAAGTTTGGGCACCCCTCTTAATCTTACTCTTTTTTTTTTGTGTGTAAAATTGTTTTATTGCAACAGCTATTTCAGTGTGATATATGTAATAACTGATGGACACAGTAATATTTCAGGTTTGAAATTAGGTTTATTGTACTAATCAAAAATGTGAAATATGCATTATTTCAAAATTTGACAGGTGCAAAAGTATGGGCACCCTTCTGATTTTCATGATTTGAATACTCCTAACTACTTTTTACTGACTTACTGAAGCACTAAATTGGTTTGGTAACCTCATTGAGCTTTGTACTTCATAGCCCGGTGTATCCAATCATGAGAAAAGCTATTTCAGGTGTCCACTTGCAAGTTGCTCTCCTAGTTGCATCTTCTCTGAGGAGTGGCATCATGGGCTCCTCAAAACAGCTCTCAAATGATCTGAAAAAAAAAAGATTTTTCAACATAGTTGTTCAGGGGAAGGATACAAAAAGTTCTCAGAGATTTAACCTGTCAGTTTCCACTTTGAGGAACATAGTAAGGAAATGGAAGACCACAGAGACAGTTCTTGTAAAGGCCAGAAGTGGCAGGCCAACAAAAACATCAGAAAGGCAGAGAAGAAGAATGGTGAGAACAGTCAAGAACAATCCACAGACCACCTCCAAAGACCTGCAGCATCATCTTGCTGCAGATGGTGTCACTGTGCATTGGTCAACAATACAGCACACTGCACAAAGAGAAGCTGTATGGGAGAGTGATGCGAAAGAAGCTGTTTCTGCATGCACGCCACAAACAGAGTCGCCTGAGGTATGCAAAAGCACATTTGGACAAGCCAGTTTCATTTTGGAAGAAGGTCCTGTGGACTGATGAAACAAAGATTGAGTTGTTTGGTCATACAACAAGGCGTTGTGCATGGCGCCACAAAAACACAGCATTCCAAGAAAAACACTTGCTACCCACTGTCAAATTTGGGGAAGGGTCCATCATGCTTTGGGGCTGTGTGGCCAATGACGGCACCGGGAATCTTGTTAAAGTTGAGGGTCGCATGGATTCCACTCAGTATCAGCAGATTCTTGAGAATAAAGCTCAAGAATCAGTGTCAAAGTTGAAGTTACGCCGGGGATGGATCTTTCAGCGAGACAATGATCCAAAACACTGCTCCAAATCTACTCAGGCATTCATGGAGAGGAACAACTACAAATTTCTGGAATGGCTATCCCAGTCCCCAGACCTGAATATCATTGAACATCTGTGGGATGTTTTGAAGCGGGCTGTCCATGCTCGGCGTCCATCAAACTTAACTAAACTGGAATTGTTTTGTAAAGAGTAATGGTCAAAAATACCTTCATCCAGGATCCAGGAACTCATTAACAGCTACAGGAAGCAACTAGAGGCTGTTATTTTTGAAAAAGGTGGATCTACTAAATATTAATGTCACTTTTCTGTTGAGGTGCCCATAATACATGCACATACAAACACACACAGCTCTGCTGCATGCATAATAGATGCACATACAAACACACACAGCTCTGCTACATGAACAATACATGTACATACAGATACACACCCATAAAGATATACACATACAGATACACACGCACACACACACACACACACACACTTTACATTACCACATCTAGCTCTTCTTGATTGGTGCAGAACAGGAGGGAGAAGCCACTGGGAGCTGCAAGAAGACCAGTCACATGACTGGAAGGTCCTTCAGCCTCTGTGTAGCTCCTGGTAATCTTTGTCTCCTGGTGTGTACTGATCATATAGATCAGTGCAGAGCAAGAGAGAGAGAGGGAGAGAAGGCAGCTGTGTGTAAGTGGCTCTCCTCTTTCTTCTGCTCACAGACAGTTAGTTGGGCCCCCTAACTTCTTCAGGGCCCCAGCACCTTCCCGGGTATGCCGGGTTGTGGTGCCAGGCCTGATCAGTGCAGAGCAGGAGAGAAGTGAGTGAGAGAGGGCAGCTGTCTGTGAGCAGGTCTCCTCTTTGCTTCCGCTAACAGACAGTGAGTGGGCCCCCTAACTTCTTCAGGACCCCGGCACCTGCCTGGGAATGCCGGGTTCTGGAAACAGGCCTGAGTAAGACGCTGGGTGAGGAGACAATTGTTGGTGCATTAGTTAAAAAATGGAAGAAATACAAAATGAGTGTCAATCGACATCGATCTTGTGCTCCATGCAAAATCTCACTTCATGGAGTATCCAGGATCATGAGGAAGGTGAGCGATCAGCCTAAAACTACATGGGGAACTTGTTAATTACCTCAAGGCAGCTGGGACCAGAGTCACCAAGAAAACCATGGTTAACACATTATACCGTAATGGATTAAAATCCTGCAGTGCCCGCAAAGTCCCACTGCTGGATAAGGCCCATGTGGAGGCCTGTCTGAAGATTGCCAATGATCACCTTGGTGATTCTGAGAGTGATTGGGAGAAGAAGCTGTGGTTATATGAGACAAAAATTGAGCTCTCTGGCATTAACTCAACTCACCGTGTTTAGAGGAAGAGAGAAACTGCCTATGACCCAAAGAACACCGTCCTCACAGTCAAGCATGGCTGTGGAAACATATTTTGGGGGTGTTTCTCTGCTAAGGGCACAGAACTACTCACTACATCAATAGGACAAATGATGGAGCCATGTACTGTAAAATCCTTAGTGGCAACCTCCTTCCCTCCACCAGAACATTAAGAATGGGTCTTGGCTGGGTCTTCCAGTACGACAATGACCCAAAACATACAGCCATGGCAACAAAGGAGTGTCTCAAAAAGAAGCACATTAAGGTCATGCAGTGGCCTAGCCAGTCTCCAGACCTTAATCCCATAGAAAACGTATGGAGGGAGCTGAAGCTCCAGGTTACCAAGCGAAAGCCTCAAAATCTTAATGATTTAGAGATGATCTGCAAAGAGGAGTGGACCAAAATTCCTTCTGTCATGTGCGCAAACCTCATCATCATCTACAAGAAATGCCTGACTGCTGTGCTTGCCAACAAGGGTTTTGCCACCAAGTATTAAAGGGATCCTGTCACCCCCAAAACACCTATAAACCTATTAAAACCTGTCCCTACAGCATATTAACACTTTCCCTACACTCCTTTTACCTCCTAAATGCACATAATGAAAGTGTATAAAAACGTTTTTACAGTACCTCATTACTCATGATAATGAGTGACTATGCTATTCATAGTCACTCATCCAGACTGCCCCTCTTCATACTATCACGCCTCAATAGGCGTGATCTTCATCATGGATTCAAACTGCAGCCTCTCTGCGCGCCTCCCCGCTGTGTCCTGTGTCTGCCCGGCTTCAGCGTGGGGCTGTATGACGTGACCCGGGTCATTTCCGGCGCCGGGTGACGTATTTATAGCCGCGCCGCTGTTAGCTTCAATTCCCGCACTGCGCATGCGCATGCGCAGTGCGCATTTTGAAGCTGACACAGCGGCGCGGCTGTACGACGTCACCCGGCTCCGGAAATGACGCGGGTCGCGTCATACAGCCCCACGCTGAAGCCGGGCAGACACAGGACACAGCGGGGAGGCGCGCAGAGAGGCTGCAGTTTGAATCCATGATGAAGATCACGCCTACTGAGGCGTGATAGTATGAAGAGGGGCAGTCTGGATGAGTGACTATGAATAGCATAGTCACTCATTATCATGAGTAATGAGGTACTGTAAAAACGTTTTTATACACTTTCATTATGTGCATTTAGGAGGTAAAAGGAGTGTAGGGAAAGTGTTAATATGCTGTAGGGACAGGTTTTAATAGGTTTATAGGTGTTTTGGGGGTGACAGGATCCCTTTAAGTCTTGTTTGCCTAAGGGATCAAATACTTATTTCTCTCTGCAAAATGTAAATACATTTATATAATTTAGACAATGTGATTGTCTGGATTATATACTTGATCTACTATCTCACACTGTTAAAATTACCCTTCCCTTAAAATTATAGGCTGTTCATGTCTTCGTCAGTGGGCAAACTTACAAAATCAGCAAGGGATCGAATATTTAGTTATTTCCCCCACTGCATACTGTGTATGTATATATGTATAATATATATATATAACTAGGGAAAAAACCTTGCAGCACTCAGCTACTACCAGTGATGTACATATGCTGACAAGCTATATATATATGAGAAAAAATGTAAAAACTTACGTTTTTTTAAAAAAACTCAAAATTCTTCTTCTTTTTTTTAAATCTGAAGTTCTTAGTACACACATTGGCCAATGTCTGCTTGCTCATTGACTGCGACAAAGTGACTTCAGGTCCGACGAGTCCTAACGCTGACACCCAAGTCCTCCTTGTCCACCCTACCCCACTTCTAAGTGGGCGGACACCATCTAGAGACCCTAGATCACCTGTAGGCAACGAGGGTGCACATTGCAGTAATGGAGCCAGCAACTCCACACGATACAAAAGAGACCTGAAGTCACTTTGTCGCAGTCATTTTTTTTTTGTCAGCGTTAGGACTCATTGGACCTGAAGTCACTTTGCCGCATTCGATGAGCAAGCAGAGATTGGCCAATGTGTGTACTAAGATCTTCAGATTTAAAAAAAATAATAAGAATTTTGAGTTTTTTGAAAAAACGTAAGTTTTTAAATTTTTTCTCATATATATATAGCTTGTCAGCATGTGTACATCATTGGTAGTAGCTGAGTGCTGCAAGGTTTTTCCCTAGTAGTTTATCCCAGCATCCCTGTTGGCACCAGTTCACATTGTCTGTGAGTGCTGTGCAGTTTTTTTTTCTCTTTTGTATCGTGTGGAGTTGCTGGCTCCATTACTGCAATTTGCACCTCGTTGCCTACAGGTGATCTAGGGTCTAGATGGTGTCCGCCCACTTAGTAGTGAGGTAGGGTGGACAAGGAGGACTTGGGTGTCAGCGTTAGGACTCATCAGACCTAAAGTCACTTTGTCGCAGTCGATGAGCAAACAGACATTGGCCAATGTGTGTACTAAGAACTTCAGATTTAAAAAAAATAATAAGAATTTTGAGTTTTTTGAAAAAAACGTAAATTTTTACATTTTTTCTCATATATATATAGCTTGTCAGCATATGTACATCACTGGTAGTAGCTGAGTGCTGCAAAGTTTTTCCCTAGTGTATATATATATATATATATATATATATATATATATATATATATATATATGTAGTGTATATATATGTAGTTGTTAGCTACACATGTTACTGATTAGATCAGCTGACATGTGCAGGGAAAGATGCAAGCTCAGCGCGTGAGCTTGCATCAAAGGGAGGGAGGCGGCCAAAGGCGTACATATATACCCTTGGTCGTGACGGGGTTAAGTAGAACTGGAGTTACCAGTGTGAGACAAGTACTGACACAGAACAATTGAAATTACATTTGATTTCTTGTAAATGTATTTTGCAGCTCACTAATCTCTGCTGTATTGTAGCAATGTTGCCGCCCTGTCATCCTGTAATGGTGGGTTTACACGCTTCAATATCGTTGCGATATCGCAACTCAATGGCGCGGGAGCGCGCAATTAGTGCACGTTTCTCCCGCGTCGCATTGGATGTTTACACGCTGCGATATCGGAATACAACGTCCGTGCGATGTCTACGCCCCCCAACCCAGGATCGCACACTTAAAGCGAACCTGTCACCCCCTCCAGGCATCTAAAGATAACATAGCCACCCTCTGCAGCACTAAGGCTGCAGTCTCAGAAGGTGTCTATAGCATTTATGCTCCCTTGATTCACTGAAATAAAGACTTATATAAAATCTGTTTCAAACCAGATCCAAGACCGGGAGGCGGGTTTTCAAGCTTCTATCTCCAGCCTCTGTGGTGTCTGTTATCCCTCTCTGCTCTCTGTGCACCTCCTCCAGGGCCACCTCCCTGCATTACAGAGCTTTGTCAGCTCTGCTACAACATAAAGCTGCTGTTATAGGAGACCCCACAGTAGTAAATCTAGCAGGAGGATCCTGCCTGCTACATAGCAGCCTTGAGCTGAGCTGTCAGCAGTGCAGCAGAGTTGAGTTTGTGCTTTACATCAGGGGCTGAGGAGCAATGCTGCTGGGTACAAGAAACTGAAAGTGAAAACTGCTCAGCTCAAGGGCTGCTACGTAGCAGGCAGTATCCTCCTGCTAGATTTACTACTGTGGGGTCTCTTATAACAGCAGCTCTATGTTGTAGCAGAGCTGACAAAGCTCTGTAATGCAGGGAGATGGCACTGGAGGCGGCACACAGAGAGCAGAGAGGGATGGCTGACACCACAGAGGCTGGAGATAGAAGCTTGAAAACCCGCCTCCCGGTCTTGGATCTGGTTTGAAACAGATTTTATAAAAGTCTTTATTTCAGTGAATCAAGGGAGCATAAATGCTATAGACACCTTGTCAGAATGCAGCCTTAGTGCTGCAGAAGGGGGCTATGGTATTTTTAGATGCCTGGAGGGGGTGACAGGTTCGCTTTAACATGGGAGTGAATGGGTGACGTTGAACTTCACATCGTAGTTGGGCTGTCACACAGCACGATCCGACTCCAATCTCCCTTCAATATCGGAGCACTGAATAGCACGCTCATTCAATCCCCGATATCGCATTGACATCGTTCCTGCATCGTATTGGACGTTCACACCATACAACGCAGGAACGATCTCGGGTCCAACGATTGAACCACGTGACTTTTCATTGAAATTGGACTACGATATCGCAACGTGTAAACCCGCCATGAGATGGAGGCTGAGAGTAACCTGCAGGTGTGTCAGATATAATCAGACAGATGTCTATAGTGAGATCAGGAGGGCAGAGAGCGGCCATCACTCATCACACTGGTAATGCCTCCTATATATAATAATCCCTGCAGGAGTTTTTTTTATTGTTTTGATTTTTTTAATGTATCAAATAGATTTAGAGTTGTTGAACTTTTTTTTTTTTTAACATTTTGTGAACTATATTTTTTATTTCACTAGGAAATGTGAACATGTGATGGCTGGTACAATACACTGCATTA
This sequence comes from Allobates femoralis, assembly GCA_033576535.1. Taxonomy (NCBI): domain Eukaryota; kingdom Metazoa; phylum Chordata; class Amphibia; order Anura; family Aromobatidae; genus Allobates; species Allobates femoralis. Next base: position 86,702,385 of record JARQOC010000010.1, read on the forward strand.
CTTCTATACTCACTGGAGGTCCCAATTAGAACCCTGACTATCATAAAACCCATTTAACCCTCCCATTTTTTTGGGCGCAAGGGACTAATGGGGTGATTGAGAGAGACCCCCTTCTGGATAACCATTTGGATGCCATAGTCGCAGTCAGCCTTGCAGCCTAATGGGGCCGTCACACGCATCAATATCGCGTGCACGATCACTGCTGGACGTGATGTTGCAGCAATATTGACGCGTGTGACATGCTGAATCAACCAGCGATAAGTCACTGGTTGATGGTCGTCAGGTGTTAGAACCTGTTCTCAAACCTGACAACGGTCGCCCGGTGGACATGCAGCATCGCTGCGTGTGACACCGGGAGACGCGATCAGCCAGCTCCCAGCTCCTTTCAGGAAGCGCTGGGAGCTGGTATCCAGGGTAAACTGCGGGTAACTAGGCAGCGCACGCTGCCTAGATACCCGATGTATACCTTAGTTACCAGCCTTCTCCACTCACCGGCTGGTATCTAAGGTACACAGCTGGTAACTAGGGACCCTAGTTACCCGCTGTGTATCTTAGATACCAGCCGGTGGGCGGAGAAGGCTGGTAACTAAGGTCTACATCAGGTATCTAGGCAGCTCGCGCTGCCTAGTTATCCAAAGTTTACCCTGGATACCAGCCTGCAGACATCGTGGAAACAATATAGAAATCATTTCCACGATGTCGCTGGTAAAATGATTGCTGGTGAGTCTGCCTGTGTGACAGCTCACCAGCGATCAGCCGTCAATGTCGTCAGCGATCAGATCACTGACGACATTCATGCGTGTGACGGCCCCATAAGAGTTTATGCTAAGGTTGTTTTATACAACTCCATTCAACTTCAAATAGAATTGTAGATCGGATGTTTGGAAGCGGGGAGCAGACCGGCTTTATTGATGCCATAATAAAAAGCCAATATGTTTTTATTTGTTTGCACATTCTACTTTTCTGACCCTCTTATGATTTAGATCTGTCATCAGAAGTTTACAAAACCGCCATTTGTAGAGTCAACTTTCCTGGACTGCGATCTTATCCTGCCTAGAGTAGGATCTTTACTACAGACATTATAAGAGGAAACACCTAAATTATTATTATAATATTCAACTTCCTCTTATAGTAATAACATTTGCAAATTTTCAGAATAAAATATTAAAATATTATGCAAAGTAGTATCGGAATGTTACGCAAGATCCATTGCTGCAAGGTGTAACAAGCAGTTAGGTGATTTTCCCGGGGTCTGCGGCGTTGACAGTGCAACATAGTGGCCCCATACAGATACATACAGCTGACTCATAATTGTGGGCATTGTGTGAGAGATGGAGATGTACCGGCTAAGAGGCGGCTCTGGCAAATAACATACAGATGATGACTCACTCAGCTGATTCCATGGAATACTATGATGTCAGTGAACTTACAATTTACATTGGTGTTGTACAATCGTTTACATGGAAAATATAAGAATATCTCATTTCATAAATCAATGATATTAAAGGGACAGCAAACAAACAGTAAAATGTGATAAAAAATATTATAAGAAACTTAGAATCGGTTTAGAAAACCCGTGATCAATATATATACCGAGGTGAGTGCCGTTCATTTATGTTTGCTGTTTTGCATAGTTTTGTTGCAGATCTCTCAACCTCATTTACACCCTGTGTGGATGGACCCTGATTGTAAAGTCTGCAGATATTCAGTAGGCGTACTTGTCATCTTTCAGGAATGGTCTTTAAGGAACATGCTTTTTCGAGATGTAAAGTGTGGGGTCTAGAACCTTTCTTTGACCTCACCCCTCTGGGGCACAGCTTTTTATGTCTGTCCCACACATCACCTGCCATCTAAATTTGCTATTGGACACCATGGATTGTCCCATGATCCCAGCGTCACGGAGAGGAGTGCTTTCAGTGCCTTCTGATGATGGAACATCCCAGTGTCATGCTCAGGAAACTTTCCAGGAGTGCTGTATTTTGGGAGTTTTCAGCAGTTTGACAACTCATTTGGGAGTTCAAGTTTCAGAGAGCCTTTCTGAAATTTCTAAGGAGATATCAAGTGTGACAAAAGGACATTTCCTACTGTATAGGAGATAATCTATCAGCTTTTTTAGGTTATGTTTACATCTCTGTTGGTGAAAAGAATAGGTTACCAGGATGCAATGACGCAGGGGAGACTGTGATGACTGAACCAACAGCAGTTTATTAAACTTTATACAACTCAAGGATTTAAGCCTTCAAGATGCAACATGGAGATGCAGTAAAACAGATTATTTCATGGTGAGAAATCAATCACACAAATAAAATCACAATATTACTGAGATGTTATTATTCTTATTAATCAATGGTCAACATCAGCGTTTTCGTAGTCTAAATCTGTTTTTACCTGGGGAACGTCAGCATCACTCTGTTTGTCACTGTCATTCTTTATCTAAATGGTGTCTCAGATGTCTCATATGGTCTGTATTTGTATTATTTCATATTGTATTGCATTTTATCTTATTATTGTATTGTATTTTATCACATATTATTGTATTGTATTATATCGTATACCCTCTGAATTGTAAAGTGCTGCGGAATATGTTGGCGCTATATAAATAAGAATTATTATTATTATTAAATGGTGCTAAACGGTACTCAGTCCCTTGCGGAGTCTGAGACATTACTCACTAGGCCATAAGTCCAAGGGGATGGTATCGTCCCACTTGATACCGGCTGACCACCTTTGTGGTTTGGAGCATTTCCCCACTCAAAAGTGTAGAAAGCAATGGCCCGGCCCGGTTCGCCATCAAAAGCAGTGGTCTATCCTCAGCAGTCAGTGATTAGTGTTCTGCCTTCAGTGCTTGACCGACGAAGTCTGGTTTTTGATATGTGGTCTTCAGGTTCCTTCTGGAGTGTATACGGTATTCTGTAACAGGCTTCTACTAGCACGGGGCACAGACTGGTGCAGGTCTTGGGCTTCCACTGGTGGTGGTCACGGTCTTCTACTCGGCTCTGGTATATAACAAGCATTCTCCAGGAGCTAACCGCTCTTAGACTCTTCCGTGGTGGTAAGGTTATAAACCCATTTCTTGCCGCATGACCTTCCTGTCACAGGTTCTGGCGCCAACTCCTCCCCTACTAAGCCCAGCCAGGCCTTTTATATTTTGCAGTTGTGACACAACTGTCACATGTCCTGGCATCCCCTCTAAACTCTTCCCTCAAAGAAACACACACTTTACTGCTTAGATCCTGTTTACTAGTATTATTTTGGACTGGTATTACTTTCGGCCAGCAGATGTGAGGTTTACCACAGACACTAAGGTTATGTGCTGGTACTGCAGATTTCTCCACATTTTTTTGCTGAGATTTACTTTAGTTTTTTCTGTGTTTTTTTTGACAAATCTGCAGTACAGCACATTCCCTGCAAAATTATAAGTGTTGTGACCATGCTGCAGATTTTCCTGTGGTGGAAATGTCATGCATTTTACCATAGAAAAATCTACAGTCTGTCAATTCTTTCACCCATAGCCTTCAAAGTTAGCTCCTAAATACACAGCATAAAATCAGCATTGTTCACACAGTGAGTATTTGCTGCGTATGTAGTTGGGATTTGGTGCAAATTTTGTGCTGATGACAGAGGCTCTGCTGTATTTTTGGTCACCAGTACTGGTACAGCAGGCAGGTACAGGCTGACACCCACCCCTAGCTGCCTAGTTTTACCTGGCTGGTAATCCAAATACAGGGGAGCCCTTTTTCTTAAAATTATTTCTTGAAATGCTTAAAAAAAAATGACGTGGAGCTTCGTTGTATTTTTAGTTTCCAGCCAGGTACCAATGCCCAGCTGGGGGGCTGGATTCCTTAGCATGGGGAGGTCCAAGCATTTGGGGCCACACACAGCCTCCCAAGGAAATTTTGCATTCATAGTAATGCTATTTTCTGGTGCTGAACCCAAATCTTCCAGTTGCCCTGATACCAGTGGCAGACTGGGTAATAAAGGGGTTAATGCCAGCTGAATATTACCAGCTAGCATTAACCCCAAGGTCCATAATGTCGGACCAATGTTAGACCTGGTCATTATGAACCTCTAAGTAAATAGTAAATAATACACCACACTGTGAAAAATCATTTATTTGTAAAAAGTACACAAACACATGCCTCATTCCCATCTTTATTATACCCACACAAACCCTCCATGATACTCTGGTATGTCCAATCACTGCTGGACTGTGCTCTGGAACCCGCTGTGAGCGGTGTGATGTCGCGGTCTGGGTCAGCTGAGGTCAGCTAGAGCGACATGGCTCTCTGACCTGAGGTGAACTTTTCTGCGTCACCCTGCTCACAGCGGGACCCAAAACTCACTAGTGTTAGGTCTTGTTGTGAGCGGTGTGAGGCAGGAAAGCTCACCTGAAGTCAGAGATTCATGTTGCTCTAGCTGACCCCAGGTGACCCGGACCGTGACATCACCCTGCTCAAAGCAGGACTGAAAACTCAGTCAGTTTCAGAACTTCACATTATAACATTGTGGCACCCCAGGGGTTAATGTGCCACAGTAACATCAACCAGGGTTAGCTCCCCACACAACACTTAACACTGCACTAGCACCTCTAGGCCAGAAGGGGGAGCTAAAGTAGCTCCCCTATATATTCTGGTGTCAAGAGGAAGTAGTTAGTTCAGTTCCTGGGAGAACTGAGGAAGAGAGACTGTGGTGTAAAGGTGCTGCATTAGGCTTCTCCACAGCTTGCTACTCAATTCCAGGCCTAACCAGGGTCTGAGGAGAGGAATACAAGAAACAGGAGAACACATCTGGGAGATTGAGTTACCTCATAACTCTCCCCGGAGGAGCGCACAGGCCGGATACCGGATCCGAAACTGTGACTGACACACGCAGCACAGTAAACACCAGAATAGTGGAGGTTATAGATCTACACTGTACCTCAGTGAAGCAATATGGCGGGGTCAGAAGTACATGGAAAGACTCAAGTTGCCTAGCAAAGGGGGTACCTGTGAGGAGAGACAGGGCCAGCAGCCTAGCTGAAGCGGCAGCAGGGCCACACACACAGCGCAGGAGTGGGAAGCTGAGGACCTGGTTAGGGTGGGAGCAACCCGGCCCCGGTACAGACTCCGTGGACAGTACTCTGCTAACAACATCTGCAGTAAAGACTTGGAAAACTTCAAAACTGTGAGTCTGTGTGATCCTTGTGCTCCAGCCCCACGTTCCCTCACAACTTGCCATCACCACCCCTATCCTGCAACATCCATAGCATCAATCATAGACTTTAACTACCACTGCCCAAGGGAACCAGGCTCTACCTGTGGAGAGCCGTTCAATCTACAGCTGCCAAACATCATCCCTGGAAGTTCTGCAGCAGCGGTGGTCATCCTGACCACAACCCGTGGGTGGCGTCACGACAAACTCCCCTGTAAATACCCCCCATTACTTGTGGGCTCAGGACATGGTCCGGACCAAGACTGCCGTGACATTCCCAGCATATACCCCGGTCCAGTACCGAGTACCCCGTCCCAGTGGGCTCCACAACATCAGAAAAACCTTTTTTTTCAGTCTTTTTTTTTCTATCTTTATTCACAGACACAACAATAGATGGTCATCCGAACCCTCCAATTTGGACACCCATATAATGTATATTGGAGCTTGAAGACTGTCTGTCGACAGATTGTGGTTGGAGAGATAAGGTTTGGGTGGTTGGGATTCAATCAAAAGCTGCTGTGGATGAGGTGCCAAACTAGGTTCATGATGATGTGGGAAAAAATAACTGTCAGTCAATAGCTGCCTGATATGCTTGTGCTTGGCCAGCTTGAAGGGATTGTCTCACAAAGAAAGTACATTTTAATCAAAAGATGTTGGAATAATAATAATTTCCACAGTTAGATGTTTTTTAAAATGTTCCTCTGCTGAGATCATCTTACACAGTGGGTATGGAAAGTGTTCAGACCCCTTTACATATTTCACTCTTTGTTTCATTGCAGCCATTTGGTAAATTCTAAAAAGTTCATGTTTTTCTCATTAAGTATACTCTGCTCTTCATCTGGACTGAAAAAAACAGAAATGTAGAAATTTTTGCAAATTTATTAAAAAGCCCCTTTGCTCAGTATTGAGTATTTGCACCTTTTGAGCTAGTACAGCCATGAGTCTTCTTGGGAATGATGCAACAAGGTTACCCCCCTGGATTTGGGGATCCTCTGCCATTCTTCCTGGAAGATCCTCTCCAGATCCATCAGATTGGATGGTGAACGTTGGTGGACAGCCATTTTGAGGTCTCTCCAGAGATGTTCAATTGGGTTTATGTTAGGGCTCTGGCTGGGTCAGTCAAGTATAGTCACAGAGTTGTTCTGAAGTCACTCCTTTGTTATTTTAGCTGTGTGCTTAGGGTTATTGTCTTGTTGGAAGGTGAACCTTCAGCCAAGTCTGAGGTCCAGAGCACTCTGGAAGAGGTTTTCATCCGGGATATTTCTGTACTTGGCCGCATTCATGTTTCCTTCAATTACAACCAGTCATCCTGTCCCTGCAGCTGAAAACACCCCCATAGCATGATGCTGCCACCACCATGTTTTACTGTTGGGATTGTATTGGGCAGGTGTTGAGCAGTGCCTGGTTTTCTCCACACATACCGCTAAGTCTGATTTCACACTGCAGTTTTTTCCTGATCTGTGTTCATTAGGTTTTCTGTGCCAAAACCAGGAGTGTCTCCAAAACCCAGAACAGGTGTCAATATTTCAGTTATACTTTTTCTCTGCAAGTTCCCCTCCTGGTTTTGGCACACAAAACCTGATGAACACTGATCAGGAAAAAAACTGCAGTGTGAAAGCAGTCTTAGGCTGGCTTCACATTGCGGGATGGTTCCGATCCGAGGCTGTCCGTGTAAGCCGGACAGGCCCGGAACGGTTTTTGGCCCCATACTAGACTATGGGGCCGGATAGAAGCCGGATGGCAGCTCTCTGCCATCCAGTTTCTATCTAATGAGATATAGAAATTGGTTGCGCCACGCTGCTTTATGTTTTATATCCACCTTCTGTTAAGTCACCGTTACACTCACCTTTTCCTGTTGTGCTGTCCGCACAACAGGGGGGCTCACGTAGTGAGTGCACGGGGTCTCTCTCTGGACGGTGTGGATTTCTTTCCCTTTTTCCTCGGTGTCCGCCTGTGTAATTGCACGTGGTCCGTCACGTGTTTTCCTCTCCTCTGTTAGATTTGTCTTCTCCTCCGGAGCTGCTCCACCGCTCTCCCCATAGGGAGATGGATATGCAGGCAATGGAATAAAACAATGTTTGGGTGAGCGCTGGGATATGAAGACAGCTACACTTCAACAAGTATTTTACCTGTAAGTTTATTGTTCAAATCACACTAGGTCCTCTCCCACAACATGTTTCGATGCTCAGGGCGTCTTCCTCAAGTGGATATCAGACCTTACATTTGGTATCCTTATAAATCCTCCATTAACCAATCCCTTGCTTTTAGGTTGAAAATAGCCTTTTTTTTTTAAATTTTTTTTTTTTTAACTCTTTCCTATCCAAATGTCTAAATAGCTACCGTATATACTCGTGTATAAGCCGACCCGTGTATAAGCCGACCCCCCTACTTTTGCCCCCAAAAACTGGGAAAACTTATTGACTCGCGTATAAGCCGAGGGTGGACTCCAGCACAGGTATACAACCCCCAGCAGTGAGGTATACAGCAGCCTCCCCAGTGGTAGTATACAGCAGCCCCAGAGGTATATACAGCCCCAGAGGTATATGCAGCCCCAGAGGTATATGTAGCCCTATATGCAGCCCCAGAGGTATATACAGCCCCAGAGGTATATGCAGCCCCATATGCAGCACCAGAGGTATATGCAGCCCTATATGCAGCCCCAGAGGTATATGCAGCCCTATATGCAGCCCCAGAGGTATATGCAGCCCTATATGCAGCCCCAGAGGTATATACAGCCCCAGAGGTATATGCAGCCCCAGAGGTATATGCAGCCCCAGAGGTATATGTAGCCCTATATGCAGCCCCAGAGGTATATACAGCCCCAGAGGTATATGCAGCCCCATATGCAGCCCCAGAGGTATATGCAGCCCTATATGCAGCCCCAGAGGTATATGCAGCCCTATATGCAGCCCCAGAGGTATATGCAGCCCTATATGCAGCCCCAGAGGTATATACAGCCCCAGAGGTATATGCAGCCCCATATGCAGCCCCAGAGGTATATGCAGCCCTATATGCAGCCCCAGAGGTATATGCAGCCCTATATGCAGCCCCAGAGGTATATGCAGCCCCATATTGCAGCCCCAGAGGTATATGCAGCCCTATATGCAGCCCCAGAGGTATATGCAGCCCTATATGCAGCCCCAGAGGTATATGCAGCCCCATATTGCAGCCCCAGAGGTATATGCAGCCCCAGAGGTATATGCAGCCCTATATGCAGCTCCAGAGGTATATGCAGCCCCATATTGCAGCCCCAGAGGTATATGCAGCCCTATATGCAGCCCCAGAGGTATATGCAGCCCTTATATGCAGCCCCAGAGGTATATGCAGCCCTATATGCAGCTCCAGAGGTATATGCAGCCCCATATTGCAGCCCCAGAGGTATATGCAGCCCTATATGCAGCCCCAGAGGTATATGCAGCCCTATATGCAGCCCCAGAGGTATATGCAGCCCCATATTGCAGCCCCACAGAGGTATATACAGCCCCAGAAGTATATGCAGCCCCAGAGGTATATGCAGCCCCATATGCAGCCCCATATGCAGCCCCAGAGGTCATTGCCCGCGACTACAGGAAATGCGGAAGACGCTGAATGGAGCCCGGGATCGTCATGTCGGCAGCTGCGGACGGCGCGACTGGACACTGGTAAGTATGATTTTCCTTTACAGGCTGGCGTGCAAGATGGGGGGGGCCCTGGAACTTGATGGGGGGCCTGTATACCTCCGGGGCTGCGGCTGTATTTTTTTTATTTTTTTATATACTCGCATATAAGCCGAGGGGGGACTTTTCAGCCCAAATTTTGGGCTGAAAAACTCGGCTTATACGCGAGTATATACGGTATATAAGCAGTTCTATTTAATGCACAATACGAGCCCTTTTTATTCTATTGCACAACTGCCCGTTCTTTTGTGACAAAAACATAACTATTCATCCAGGAGTACATTAAAAATTCAAGATAGTAAAAACACTACTATATTATTAAACAAAATCCACCTATTATGGTTCCGCCCCTGGTGCAGAATGTACATTAATGCGAAAAAAATGAATTTTTTGAATTTCCCAAATGGCTGCAATGAAACAAAGAGTGAAAAATTTAAATGGGTCTGAATACTTTCTGTATGTTGCTTCTGTTTTCTGAGGTTACACAATTCCTTGCTTGTATAATCCCAGGAGTGAGTGTTTTTGCTCCATTATCAGTCCTGTGAGCTCATCTGAAATCAAGTCAGTGATGTAAGAGTGACACGCCCACTCCAGGGCCATGGGGTACTCTGAACTGGGCTGAATCTTTGAGTTCTTTTATGGGGGACATCACGGTGGCAACCCGACATTGTGACCCTGGGAGTGTCAATTAAAAGTACAGGAGTAGATAACAGGGACTAAAGGGAAAGGGGTAGTTGTGACACCACCCGCAGTGTGCGGCTATGGGTGGCCGCCGCTGCTTCAGAACCTCTGGGTTTTGTATTATAGGAGAAGAAAAAGAAGTCGCACTCAGAGCTTCTATAAACAGCGGTTCTTTATTGTGCTTCAGTGCACACAGCAGGTGGTGGCATGCGGGTGGGAGGACGGGGGGCACGACGTTTCGCGCCGTATAAGGCGCTTCAGCAGGTTAGTCCTGGATGTGACGTATCGGACTTTTGGGAGTGAGCACCAGAGCGGTGCAGCAGGGAGGACCCTCCTCATCATCCTCCATAGCCAAGGGCGGAAAGCTTGCAGGCGGCGGTGAAATCTCCCCAGGCTGTATGGGAGACGCTGCAAGGTGGTGCTGACCCCATTCTAATCTTCAAAACCGTTCAGAACCTCTGGGGATGGTGACCGGCAGCTTAGATGGCTTCGCTCCCCGTGCGTGGAGCGGTGGGTCCCCAGGGCAATGGAGGCACGGGGGGGGGGTCTAATTAATTCTTCAACTGGCCCTCTTTGCAGTCTCAGCACACAGATGGGTTGGGTGGCCTGCGCGGCCAGTGGTCGCCGCAAGAATAGTCTCTCACACAAGTACTGGAGTTCTGTAGCTTTACTTCTCAGACCACAAAGGTGCTTCCCTCTGAACTCCAGTTCAGCAGCTTCTCTAGGGACCAGGACAGTGAACTCGGAACCCCCACTGGTTCTCTGGTGTTCCTCCCTTCCTCTTTTTGTGTTATCCACCTTCATTCTGATGTTTTTCGCTCTTTCTCTCTCTTGTTTCTCTCTCTTTCTTTCTGGTGGTACTCACAGTGCTACATCTCACCTCACCTGTCATCGCCTCCTCACACAGCGCTGGGATCTAGCAGCCACAGGCTTCTCTGGCACCGCTTCCTTGTACCTCGCGTTAGTACGGCTACTGTTTCCGAGGTTTGTCAGCAGGGGCGGACTGGTCCTTTTAAAACCGGGAGGCAGAATTGTCCTGCCAGCCCGAGGAGAGGAGCGGGGGCTTGGGGGGGGGTGCTGTCAGCCCGCCCGAGGTGAGGAGCGGGAATGGGGGGTGGGGGTGCTGTCAGCCCGAGGTGGGCTCTCTCACCTCCATGTTGGTTGCGTCGCCTACTATTCTGCAGCTGCGGCCGCAAAGTAAGGCTGGCCGGCCCATTTCGGTGGGGGGTCGGCCCTAAATGAGGGCAATACCACCAGCCTGGGGGGCACTTGCCCCCCTGCCACCTGGGCCAGTCCGCCCCTGTTTGTCAGGTTGTGAGTCACACTTCCTAGAGAACGTGTGATCTCTGGTTCGGCGGTTCGGGCCTTCAGCTGCCGCACTGCTCTCAGGACCAGTCCCTGTTTCCTCAAACAGCCCCTCTGTACCTCCGATAGACATGGGCGTATGGGTGATCTCCGTCTTCTGCTGTACCCCAAGGGCTACTTCTCTTCTCTGCAATTCTTCGTTCCCTTCCCCACCTGGGATGAGCGTGACCATGCTCCAGTCCACAGGGGCCAGCTCTTCACTCCTCTCCTTCCTCCTCGACTGTCTGTCTCCTACTCCTCCTGCTTCCCACTTTCTTCTTTCATTCTTACCCCTGTCCCCTTTTCTCTAAGACTGGACCCTCCCTACTGCGGGTCCGTCCATGGTCCCTGTTTGGGGCTCTAGGTGTGTGGTGCAGGTGTGGGTCTCAGATCAACTATTCTGGTCTTCCAGAGAACAGGGGCACTACACTCTCGCATGGAAGAGGGGGTGCAGTACTCCTGGTGGTGGCCTGACCAGTAGGGCGCCACAGGAGCTTCACCATCGAGTTTATATATTGTGGTGCAATGAATGGTGTGGTGCAGGATAGAGAGTATATGCCTTCCAGCAAAATGCTGTCACACTGAGGAGCTGCAGGGAAGGAGGCAAAATCTGGCCTAAATTTCCCCAATGCTTTGGGATTTCAGGGCAATGCCCCAGGTGCACAGCTGCAGCAATTAAATCTGCATAAATAGTCAGTCAGTTCATCTCAGAGTGTGGAGTCAGGCCTGGAATGATGCTGGCACAATGCTGTAACAATGGCTGGAACTATGCTAGAGTGATAGCTGGAACGATGCTGGAAGAGTGACTGGAACAATGGCTGTAATGATGCTGGAACAATGGCTGAAACAATGCTGTAACGATGGCTGTAATGATGCTGAAACAGTGGCTGGGACAATGCTGGAACAGTGGCTGGAACGATGCTGGAACAATGGCTAGAACGATTCTGGAACAATGCTAGAACGATGGCTGGAATGATGACTGGAACAATGCTGGAATGATGGCTGGAACAATGGTTGGAACGATGCTGGAGCAGTGCTGGAACAATGCTGGAACGATGCTGGAATTATGGCTGGAATGATGCTGGAACAATTCTGGAACGATGCTGGGATGATGCTGGAACGATGCTGGAACGATGCTGGAATGATGATGGAACAATGCTGGAATGATGCTGGAATGAGTTACCCCCTTCCAATGTAAGGGTGAGTCTTAAACCTGTGGTACTACAGGACTGAATTGATTTGTGTTTTCTGTGCTTTTTTGACATGCTGCAACTTTCATCTGCACCTAATGTGCAAGGGAAAAAAAGCAATGTGTGCGCAAAACGTCTGGATTCTCATTGACTTTGCTGCATAAGTATAGGCATGTAGATTTGTGACAAAACTGCATCCAAACTACAGTATGTGCACAGGGCCTAATTCTGTGTATTGCCTACCAAAGCAAATCCCTACATTATATATAATGTTTATGTTTCTGTTAATAGACCTATGTAAGAACTTTGCGCTGAACTGTAGTTTTTATTGATACCATATATGGTTGTTACAAAGGGGGCATGGCTCACAGGATCCTCAGGGGTGTGTCTTTAGGTTACTTTGCATTATTACTTAGTGCCACTCCTTCTTTGTAAAGACCATATTAATGAAGACTCAATAACACGGCCCATATCTCTGCAACCATTCGGCAAATTTAAAAAAATAAATAAATGCTTATTTAAGGGAAAATAATAGCAAAAACTAAACATTTCTGATATTATGACAACATGTGCTCTTGAATGTGGCAATGCCAATATGTACAGGGTTTCCTATTTTGTATATTTTTTTCATTTTAACTAATTTAGGAATTTGTACAGGGGAAAAAAGGTTGTAATCATTATTTTAAAATTAATAATTTAAAACTAGCAATATACTATTAGACAGGAAACCTTTCAAAACAGATCATACAGCCGCTCTACCACAGACTTTGTCCACGTACACCAGTTCCATCAGGTCTAAAAAGTGTAATTAAAAAAAATAAATTCAGTTTCTATTGTAAAATCTGCAATAGAATATTGGTCTGAGATTAGAAAATAAAAGGTTGACTTGTACTTTTCACAGCGACGTGATTCTTCCCCGGAGGCTTTTTGCTGTAACTAACAAGGAAGCGACATAGAATTTATTTTCCTGCCTATACCCTTATGTACATTGCAGAAGTTGAATGTTTTGTTGACAGCGTCCATTTAGTAGCTGAATCCTGTCATCGGTGACGTCGGCTGCCCCAATCTTCAGCGCTCAGACACTTTGTAGATAGAAATCAAACTGCAACTGGACGTCGTCCAACATAATAAAAACCATCACACAAATTGTCAGGAAACTGAGTGTAAGTGGCCAGTGTGACCACAGCAGAGGGTAAACTCCAGATCGTACTGCACCCCATAGTCCAATCCTTTGTCCTGTGTGAGGCTGCCCTGCTGGGCGTCACTTGGATTTAGGCCATGTGCACACAGTGCATTTTTAGTGCAGTTTTGTCATAAATCTGTATGTTTTGCTTAAGCCAGCAAAGTCTCTTTTTCTTTTCCTTTCTTTTCCTGAAAACACAAGTGAGGCAGTGGAAGGGTTATGTGAATGGGATGCTGGGGGACAAAATTTGGGCAATGGGGATCCATTCGGGGGTCTCTTACTTTATTACTTTCTTTCTTTTTCCTTCTCTCTCTCTCCCTTTTTTCTCTTTTTTTTGTTTCTCTCATTCTCACTTTTTCCCCTCTTTTTTCTCTCTCTTTCTCTTTTTCTCTTTCTCCTTTTCTTTATTTTTCCCTCTTTTTCTCTTTTTCACTCTCTATTTCTCTTTCCCTTTTTTCTTTCTCTATCTCTTTTTTTTCTCTCATTCTCACTCTTTCTCTTTTTCTCTCTATCTTCCCTATTTTCTTTTTCTCCTTTTCTTTCTTTCTCTGTATTTTTTTTCTCTCATTCTCACTCTTTATCTTTTTCTTTTTTCTCTCTCTCTTCTTCTCTTTCTCTCTCTTTTTTCTTTCTTTTTTTTCTCTCTCTCTTTTTCTCCTTCTTTTTTCTTTTTTTCTGTCTCCCTTTTTCTTTCTCTTTTTTCTCCCTCTTCTTTTTCTTTTTTTTTCCCTCTTTTTCTCTTTCTGTCTCTTTCATTTTTTTCTCTCTCTCTCTTCCTCTCTCTTTTTTGGTTCTCTTTTTTCTTTCTCTTTTTTTCTCTCTCCCTTTTTCTCTTTCTCTTTTTTCTTTATCTCTCTTTTTTCTTATTCTGTTTCTTTTTTCTCTCTTTTCTCTCTCTTTTTCTCTTTCTGTCTCTTTATTTTTCTTTCTCTTTATTTCTCTCTCACTTCCTCTCTCTTTTTTGTCTCTCTTTTTTATTTCTCTTTTATTGCTCTATCTTTTTCTTTTTTCTCTTTCTCTCTTTTTTTTTCTCAGTTTCTCTCTCTTATTCTCTCTTTTTCCTCTCTCTTTTTCCTCTCTTTTTCTCTTTCTGTCTCTCTCTTTTTTCTTTCTCTTTTTCTTTCTCACTCTTTTTCTCTTTCTATTTTCTCTCCTTTTCTTTCTCTCTCTTTCTCAATACCCAATGTGTGCACATAGCCTTAGTATGATTTGGCTTTTACATTCTGATCAGACATACCCTGCATGCTGTAGAAGGCACTGATGCAAAATATTTGATAAAACCCAATTGCACAAACGATTTTTAGCTGTATTGTAAGTAAAAAAAAAGTTGTCCCCAGGGGTGATAAACCCCTTTAATGGGAGCCCCTATGTTATTGGCTTGAAAATCCGTAATAAGATAATTGATAATGTGTTTTCTGGAACAGACTCCTGTTTTGGTTGTGCACCCGCCATGAGCTTTCGACGCTGCATATTTTCTCTGCTTCACAAAGTGCTGCGTCTTCCAGTACCAGCAAAGTGGATGGATTTATAGAGATCTCACACCCTGTGTTATGTTTTTACTCGGTGCAGCCTGACCTGTGTTGTGAATTTCAAATCTGAAAGTGTCTCTCTCTCGCAGGTGCGCGGAGTTTATGTGCGGATTTTCCCCATAGAATTACATTACATGTGGAAAATCTGTAGGTAAAACTGCATATTTAATCCCCGCATGACTGTAGCAATAAAGTTTTGTCAAAGCCAAACTCTAGTAAGAATCAAAAACAAAGCAGCTTTATTTAAATCATGACATACAAAAAAAGAGAAAAAATTTAGCGTCAAAATTGTGATAAATTGCTGTAACCAAATACACATAATGGGGGCAGAAATTCTACAACATCAAAAATTCACCAAATGTTCATTGTAAATTATGTCCATAAAGAAAGAGGCTTTAAAAAGAGAGACCCTAAATCCCCCAAAGTTAGAAAAGAGTCTATGATGGCGCAGTGTGGGCAGCTGCCGCATCTTACAATGGTGAACCTAGCAACGATGAGTCAATTCAACTCTAGTATTAATGGTGAAAGTGACAGCACCACGAGAGAGGGATCTGCCCTTCAAGGACAAGAAACCGACAGGACAACAATGGTGGTACCTCTCCCTGGATCAGATGGTTTCCTGCCTTGAATGGAGAGCCTCAGGAATGGGAATTCCGAAGATAAGTAGATGTATAGTTATCCAGTCCAGGTCAGTCCAGATCTTTACAGCGGCATTATTACGGCTTCAACCGATGCAGGAGTACCACAGAACGTTCTCCAGACCAGGTAAAGCATGCACGGCAGTGGCCATCTTGGGGCCACAGCCTGACACAGTAGAATCCTTTCAGTGATGGTTGAACGACACAGTGATGGCCAGAGGAGTTCCTTGGGCATGTCAAATCACAAAGGTAGTCACTACTGACACAAGCCCCAAAGGGTGGAGGGCTCCCTGGAGCATGTTCTAATTCAAGGGAGATGGTCAGATGTATAAAAACAACTCACTTCAAATATAAAAGAACCACTAAAGGCCCTTTCACATCAGCGGTAATTTCAAATCGCGGCAGATGCGGTGAAAAAAACGCATCTGCCGCGATTACCACATAACCGCGACACTTGCGGCACACTTGCGGCAAGCAGCGGTTTTTTTCGCAGCCGCACCTGCCGCAAGTGCCGAAAACGCACTTGCCGCATCTGCCGCACCCTTACCGCAAGCCCCATAGACATTGCATGGGGCTTGCCGCAAGTGTGCCGCAAGTGTCGCGGTTATGCGGTAATCGCGGCAGATGCGGTTTTTTCACCGCATCTGCCGCGATTTGAAATTACCGCTGATGTGAAAGGGCCCTAAGACAGGAAAAGTGGACTTCAAAACCATCTATTTTCAATCAGATAGTAGAAATGTGGGGATCACCGTTCATAGACCTGTTTGTAAACAAACACAACAAGAATGTCAGACAGTTCTGCTCCCCGAACCCCAGAGAAAGTCCATACACTGTGGACGCCTCTTTTAATCAAGTAGGACTTCAGCCTTGCATATGCTTTTCCTCCAATTATGTTAATCCCTACGGTCCTATGGAGATAACAGAAGACAAGGCGAGTATACTCCTCATAGCTCGCTTCTGACCAGAAAGGCCTTGCTTATGACTCAAATAGTTGTGAATTACTAATCTGTGTGTTGCCAGAGCTGCCAGACCTTTTTTCCCAAAGGCCGGTCCACCACTCGCAGATGAGGAGATTGCACCTGACCACGTGGAATTTGAAGGGAGACTTCTAAAAAGGATTTTCTTCCAATCTAATCTCCACCATCCTTAAAAGTAGGGAGCTGGTAATGACTAAAATTTATCACAGAACTTGGAGGAAATTTCTATCTTCTACAGGGCAAATCCTGAAGGCAAGGTACCGGTCAGCTTTGTGCTAGAGTTTCCCAGAAAGGACTAGAATAAGGCCTTTCAGTTAGCATCCAATTATAATCTGGCAGGATATTGCTGGGTGACACGATTCATTAAGGCTTACTCTAGGTCATATCCGATACGAAATATAATACTAGCATCTTGGGATCTCAATCTAGCCGTAGTGTGGTGCCACTGCGGTTCGGCTGCCACTATAATACTGCACCTATCTAATAGGTGTGGCATCATGCTCATGTGTGAGAAGAGAAAACTTTACTGAGACCCCCAATTTACACCCAACACAATCTGAACTCTATGCCAGGGAGATGCTGGGCAGAAGAAACTCACATTCAGAACAGTCACCATCTACTGGCCTAGTTGCAGCAGGGGTACTAGCCCTAATTCGGTCTGGATATCTTTAGGACCAGCCGAGAAACTGGAGGTCACTGGGTTTCATGTACAGTGGCTACCATAGGTGACCCTCCCCAGGCATAAGGAACTATATAGGGTTAAAAGGACTAGCATGATGGTCGCTCTCAGAACCCGCAGTGACTTGCCTGCTTGGACTGGCAACCACAGGACACTAGGAGGACAAGAGGTAGCAGTGTCAGGAAGGAAAGGGTAGCAAGGAAGACCATATTCCCTGTTTCACAGTAAAGTGGACTTTAATTACCTTTGAGCTGGCCATGCTGCAATCCTGGTGAATACAGTACCCCGGCTGGGTTGTGACTGCACTAGACTGTCAGTTAAGGGTAAGAACCACAAAGAATCCTGTGTCTTGTCTGGTCCTTCCTGCGCCTCCCTGCACCTCTCTTCAGAACTGTACTGGGTGCTACAACCCCTATCCACCTCATCCCATCTACAAATTATACCTCCCAAAAGACCCTGGCCATAATTGGAAAGGGCCCAACATCTGGTTACCAACCACAAGTGAAGTTGCATACATAAGACATAAGGATGTATAATTGAAGGTCAGTAGCGCCTGGAGGAACGACAGGTCTTTATTTATATCCTTTCAGGATCAAAGGATAAAGCCTCAAAACCTATTCTTGCTAGATAGATTAGGGAGGCTGTTAGTTTAGCCTACTCGGCAACTGGTAGGGATGTTCCTACAGATTTGAAGGCTCACTCCCCGAGAGCCGTGACTACTTCCTTGGGTGAAGAGCTCAGATTTGTCCATCAAGCAGATCTGTAAGATGGTGACTCGACCACTTCGGGGCCGTAGAGTTCTCGGAACCAGGTTTTGGGTGTGTCCCGAGGAGTCACAGGGGCAAGACCCAGCTTCCGTGACCCCAGGAGAGTCAGCGCTCTGGCCAGGCAGTACTGGGTTTAGGGAATATTGGTTGGGAATAAAGCTTATAGGGGAAATGTTCATGACGCCACCTACGGTTTTTGGTCAGTATGGACCGACGCTGCGGGTCAGACCTTCGGGGTTGTAAGTACGACAGCCTGATGTAGTCACTCCCCGTAGGTGGAGCAGGAACACTGGGGCAGAGGCGATTGTTTGCGAAGGCTTTGCAAGACCGGAGTTGCGCTGGGCCTCTTTGTTTCATCCACTGTGGCAGTCGGCAGCTCTGCAGGCGGGGAAATAACACAGTCTTACACAGAGTTGGAATTTTGTACCTGGTTTACTCACTTCAGTTGCAACTGGCCACCAGGCGCTTTTCTCTATCAAGTCCAGTCTGGTCTGTCCACAAGGAATCGGGATAGCTCGCTCAGGACCCCTTCGTGTGCCTCTCCGTTCTCTTGTCCCTCACTCCCATCGTGATGTCTTCGCCTCTCCTGTCAGCGCCTCCGCACACAGTGCCCAGATCTAGCAGCCATGGGTCATGTCGGGCGATTGGAACCTGTCTCCTGACCCTAGTTTGGCTGCCTTCTCAGCAGGTGCGTCAGGTTGCGGCCACCACTCCTGTAGACTGCGTGGCCTCGGTTCGGTGGTTTGAGCTTACAGCGTCTATGCCACACTTAGGTCCGGTTCCCTGGTTCTTGGCCAATGTGGCACCCCAGAGCCTGGTTGCCATGATGGCATCGCCTCCCCCCGGGGACTATACTGTGCCTGAAAGCAAGGGAAGGGTCTTCCCACCAGGTAAGCCACCACACACATCACCTTCCTGTCACAAAAACTTACTCAGAAACTGCAGCTCTCTGGCACCCCCTTATCCTGCTGGCCGAACCTGGTATTGCCAGAGGATTGGAAAAGGAACCCAGTTGATCTAATTTATGTCGTCTACTGCGGCACGTGATGCGACGGGATATATATATAACACTAGTTCCTGCCAGGAATGTATATATACCCCGATCCAGTCACCCTCAGGCCCGCAATATCACATTAATACAAAAAGATTATGCTGCCACCACCGATTTCTTTCAGGTGGATCGGTAACCTGTTTGGTAACGTGAAATCGCGGGGATGCGTGTCAGCTCATCATAGAACAAGAAGAACGAAACTAAGTAAATTTATAAAGTTTACTCGAGAAAGTTGGCAGTGTTTCCAAAAGATATACAAGATATTACAAAAGAGACAATTTACATATATGCATAAAACAGTTATTAGAATAAAAAGGATTAAATGAGAAAAGTACAAAACCTATGTCACGTGGTGACAACTCAGATTCAGTGGGGGAGACAGATCCCCAAAAATGGCGTATAATTCCTCCATGCAGCGAGTGTGCTGCTGCGTCTGATGTCCCAGGGTGGAATGAGCCAAAAATGGACGCTTTGATTTTATGTAATGACACAGAAAACCAGAAAACTCCCACTTTGTTTATATCGCAAGGGGGGCTAGGTTTTCTAAACCCACACAGCTGCACAAGACTTAAAAACCTTCATTTTTCATATCTTTGGATTGGATGCTCCCACATCCAAGATATATACATCAGATTTAACCTCACTAATTTACATGATGCAGATACCAAATATAATATATCTATGATGTTCAGAAGGTCAGAAACTATTTTCCAGGTTTCTGATTGTTTCCCAAATATAAAAGATATACCATCATAACTGAAAAAGGGTAAACATTCCAAAAATATGATTTATGTATTTGTGGTATGAACGGGTCTTATGAAATTTGATATTAAAAGACTATAAGTTAAGACAAATGAATTCAGTATGGACCAAACCAGATCAGGCTAGCTGAGTTAGCTGAGTTCCTCAGCTCAGAGTTTATGGCTTGTCATAAAAATTCCTGACTGGGGGGAAGCAAAGCGGAGATCTATGTATCTCCCTTACGAACGAACAAGGGGCAGAGAAGTAAGCCATCTCTGGTTGTCTTTTCAAACATTTTAAAACAATAACAAGAATTCATATTTTCCTGACACTTTCCAACTTCACGCCAGAAGGGAGAGCTCTGAATCCCGAGTTCAAGGAGAGGTCCCCTTCTATAAATTCTGGTCCGAGGGCGGAGTTAGGCAGTTCAGTTCCTAGGAGGACTGTGAAGAGGTCCCGTGGACTGGAGCAGCGTAAGGCTTGTCCCCGGACAGAGACTAGCCAGCGTGAGGGACCCGTAGGAGAGGGTCTGAGGAAGTGGAATAGGCCTGGGGAGTGGAGCCAGTAGCCAGGCTCACCCCAGTGCAGAGTGCCTGGAGCGGACACCGGAGTCCAAGGTTGTGAGAGATTCTAATCCCAGCAGCCAACACCAGAGGGCGGGAGATTCCAAGTCTCTCATCCACAACGAAGCCTAGGAGGCACATCAGCACTAGAGAGCTCAGGGAGAACGGCCAGAGGAGTGTAACCCAGAGAGGGTTCGAACTGCCTGTCATACAGGCAAGAGACTGAATGCAGAAGGAGAGGGTCGCAGCTTAGCCACAGGCAGCCAGAACCTGCCAAGGGTAGAGCAACAGGGAGGCCTCAGAACTCATCAGGTGAGGAGAATCCCAACTTGCTTCCAGGCCACACGGACTCCTAACATCTCTTGTGGACGGTACCCTGGATAAACCTGCTTCTTCTACCGGTAAAGGTAACAGAGACTTCAACCCTTGTGTCTGTCAGTTATTCCACGCCCTCAGCCCTATGACCCCAATGACCTACAACTGCTATAGACTCTACCGGTTGCCCTGGGGACCCACTCCACTCATTGGGAGTGAAACCATCTCAGCTGCCATCCCATCATCCCCAGAGGTCCTGTACAGCAGCCGCGGCCACTAATAGCCACATACTGCAGGTGGTATCACAACAATCATCCCCAGACCACAAACTTACCAAACTTTTAGCTGAACCCCAGGGCCACGGAGCTGGACCTCGACCCCTGTGGCTCCCCGGAAGTACCCAAAGCCCGACTCCGAGTGCCCCACAGCCCCTGGGTGCGTCAACCAACCCCTCCATCCAACTAGCTTAGTCCCAGATCTAGGTGCCCAGGTTGTCGCTCTCTCCACCTGTGCCCCTGGGGTTTTTCTTGGTTCCTCATCTCACTCCTGCACACTTGGCTTCCACCTCCTTCACTCAATTACTACCAACTCACTCACTACTGACTTACTCACTTCCCTTGTCCCCTCTTGACTAGGCCCTCCCCCCGGGTTCGCCCATGGGTCATTCCATGTCAAGTGATCCAAAAATGAATATTTTTTTTCCCTGACGTCCTCAGATTTTTTAAATTTTTTTTCTATATGAAGAACAACTTTATCTAATTACAAAAAAAAAGTTTTGAATTTTTTTCTTTATCAGTTAATTTTTTACAGATTTTTAAAGTTTTAAAAAAGTGCGAATTTTGGCCTGGTATGGCTTTACATTTTCTATCATATCTCGGGCTAGAAATAAGATAGAGAAACAAAATAAACACCAATCTACTCAGAACTGTCCAGGCCTTCATCAGATATGTCACAAGAGGATCTTTGTTAATATTTTACCCATGTGATCGCAAGCGCAAAACTTTAAAACGCATTTCTGAAAAATCGGCGCGCTTTAAATATTTCAAAAACTGCCCATGTGTCTGCTATGCTCTTAGCCACATCTGTACCAAATTTCAAGTTGGGATCGCAATGGGATCATATTTTAACATATTTTACTAGTAATAGCGTCAATGGGTCATTCCATATCAAGTGATCTAAATATGAATATTTTTTTTTACCTGACGTCTTTAGATTTTTTTTTTTTTTCCTTTATGAAGTACTACTTTAGTTAATTACAAATTAAAAGTTTAGAATTTTTTTCTTCATCAGTTAATTTTTTACAGATTTTTAAAGTTTAAAAAAAGGGTGAATTTTGTCCTGGTATGACTTTACATTTTTTTATCTCAGGCTAGAAATAAGATAATGAAGTGGGAGAGGCATCATTTTACTCAGAACGGTAACAGCTTTCATTTGAGATGTTACAAGACTATGTTTCTTTATATCAAATTCAAACTATTGACGGGCAATTGTGAAAAAATGACTGATTGTGTTCTTGGTGATTTTTGAATTGACACTATAATAGTTAAATATTTTGCACTTAGGTCCAATGAATGCGTCCATGGGGTCAAGCTGGGACAGAGTCATCACAAATTAGCCTTATTTGCAGATGACCTGCTACTTTACATCTCCCAGCCCCTGGTCTCCATCCCTTCGGTCTTAATGGAGTTGAACGGTTCGGACAATTGAGCAACTTTAAAGTGAATTGCTCCAAAACCGAGGCACTCAATATTTCTTTGCCTGGAGAATTGGTTTCTCATCTATCTAAACAGTTCCCATTTAAATGGAAAGTAGAAGCCATTAAGTACTTGGGAGTCCTTATACCAAAAGATCTTAAACAAATATTCAATTTAAATTATCAACCCCTTTTGACTAACGCGGAATCGGCATTTACCTCCTATAGACAATTAAAGCTATCCTGGTTCGGGAGAATAAACGTAGTCAAGATGGATGTCTTGCCCTGACTCTTATATACTTTTCAGACAGTTCCTGTTCTATTGGATAGAGGCTTCCTCTCCAAAATGCAATCTATGATCCTTAGATTTGTCTGGGGGAGCAAGAGGTCCAGATTGCGAATGAATATCCTATCCTTGCCCAAGACCAGAGGAGGGGTTGGACTACCCAACATACGAGCGTACTTTGTGGCTTCCTCTCTTGTTAGAGCTCTAGATTGGCATTATCATGCGTCCTCCAAGAAATGGGTAGGGGTGGAGCAAGAGGGTTTGGGGATTCCGCTGAAACACCTGCTTTGGATTTCCCCTAAAGACTCCACAGACCTAGTACCTTTGACAGACATGACCAGAAACACCTTGAAGGTATGGCACCTAGTGACGAAAACCCTCCGCTTAAACGACAGACTTAGCCCTTTGACTCCCCTTTTTTCCAACCCATCTTTCCCACCCAGATTTGACAGGCAGAGATTTTTATGTTGGCGGATTGTGGATGACACCCGAGTAGGACAGACTCTGTCCAGTGGTGGTTTGCCCCCGATGGCAGAGCTACAACTCAAAGAACCTACGAGACCTCTTAAGTGATTCGAATTTCTCCAATACAGAGCATACTTATATTCAGCTGACCACTCTTGCAGGGTAAGATTGACGCCCAATGTATTGGAGAGGTTATTCCAACTGGAGGCTCCACCGAGGCGCAAAATATCAGTTCTATACCAGGCCTTAGGGTCCATGAGAGAGCAGGGCACCCTTTACTTCCAACGTGCTTGGGAGAGGGAATTGGGGTGTAGCATTTCAGAAGCTAATTGGCAGAAATGCTTTATATTTACTCACTCACTAGCTAGCGCTTGTTCTGCACAAGAAAGAAGCTATAAGCTGCTCACTAGATGGTACGTGTGCCCGACGACACTCCGGAACATGTTCCCTGGAACCCCTGATACCTGCTGGCGCTGTGGGGAAGAGAAGGGTACAATGATACACATTTGGTGGAGTTGTGGGGAAATCCGGCGGTTCTGGTCTGAGGTTTTCAATGCATACGCCCGGATAACAGGTAAACAAGCCGAATGCTGCCCAGAATCGGCAATGTTATCCATTTTTCCAGGTCCTATTGGGCTACAGAAGAGGGATATTCTCCGCTTTTGCATCTTGGCTGCTCGTGCTGTGATCCCGAGGTTCTGGAAATCAAGCCGGGCTCCATCTCTACTTGATTGGTTCAAAGAATTGATGGACACATATCGA
The DNA here is from genome assembly GCA_033576535.1 of Allobates femoralis. NCBI lineage: Eukaryota > Metazoa > Chordata > Amphibia > Anura > Aromobatidae > Allobates > Allobates femoralis. The sequence continues at coordinate 86,726,095 of JARQOC010000010.1, forward strand.
ATGGAGGAGCTCGCAGCTGATGCGTCGAGATCTCGGAACAAATTCTTAGGGATTTGGGTTGAATGGATTCTTTTTCACGACTCTGCAGAATTTAGGAGTATCTTTTCCAGCACAGATAATATGGCGCGACCTCTGGCTGATGGGGAGCCAGTGGGATGAGTACCCTTTCTCCTTCCCATACCTCACCCGTTCTTCCCCCTCCTTTTTTTCTTACGTGGCTTTTCTTTCCCAGTATAACTTTTTCTAATGGTTTTTGTTTCTCTTCTCTCTCTCTTCTTTTCTATCTCTCTTTTCTTCCCATCTGATACATTCAGTCTAGGTATTTCCTTTCTACACCTATACCTTCAGAATTCTAGTGAACATTAGACAGGTATCGGAAACTCTGAGCTGTGAGTAGATCATTAATATTTCGGCCTTCCTTTCCAGTAAACTAGTCGATAGACTATTCCAACTAGGCCTCAACGGGTAATGACCCACTTACGTGGTCAACCTGTTAGAAGGGGCCAAGTGATAAAAATCATTCTGCTGGGGCTGCTTGTCCCCTTGACATCAGAACATCTCAAAACCCTGAGAAAGGTTGTATACTTGAGTGTTTGGAATTATATTTAGATTGTAGTATATATTGCACCAGAGATAAGCGCAAAAGTAAATTTGCAGCTTATCTTAAAGTTACTAATAACTTTGTGAATTCTCTTTTTGTATATTTTATATGTCTCAAGATTTTGTTAAAAGATTGAATGTATGTCTTTCATATGTTTTTTCAAAATTTAATAAAAATGAGATTAACCATAGTTAAATATTTTAAAATATGATCCCATCACGATCCCAACTTGAAATTTGGTACAGGTGTGGCTAAGAGCATAAAAGACACATGGGCAGTTTTAAAAATTTTTTATTAAAACGTTTTTTCGGAAATGCGTTTCAAAATGTTGCGTTTGCATTCGCATGGGTAAAAAATTAAAATGAACAAATATACTCTTGTGACATATCTGGTGAAAGCCTGGACAGTTCTGAGTAGAATGGTGTTTATTTTGTTTCTCTATCTTATTTCTAGCCCGAGATAAAAAAAATGTAAAGTCATACCAGGCCAAAATTCACCCTTTTTTTAAACTTTAAAAATCTGTAAAAAATTAACTGATGAAGAAAAAAATTCCAAACTTTTAATTTGTAATTAACTAAAGTAGTACTTCATAAAGGAAAAAAAAAAAAAAATCTAAAGACGTCAGGTAAAAAAAAATATTCATATTTAGATCACTTGATATGGAATGACCCATTGACGCTATTAATAGTAAAATATGTTAAAATATGATCCCATTGCGATCCCAACTTGAAATTTGGTACAGATGTGGCTAAGAGCAAAGCAGACACATGGGCAGTTTTTGAAATATTTAAAGCGCGCCGATTTTTCGGAAATACGTTTTAAAGTTTTGCGCTTGCGATCACATGGGTAAAATATTAACAAAGATCCTCTTGTGACATATCTGATGAAAGCCTGTATAGTTCTGAGTAGATTGGTGTTTATTTTGTCTCTCTATCTTATTCCTAGCCTGAGTTATGAGGAGAAACGTAAAGGCAGGCAACAGCGAAATTCACACTTTTTCCGAACTTTGAAAATCATTTAAAAAAAAAATAAATTTTTTAAAAAATTTTTCTCTTCACATTTTGCATTGTCTGACATGCTATTATCAAATAACAAAATCTCAAAAGAATTAAAAATATAGAGGTAATAATCATTGGTTCACTTGACATGGAATGACCCCCATGGTCTCCTGGGTCCTAGGGTGTCTGGTGGGGCCTGAGTTCATTATCCCCTTTCCTTGAAGGCTAAGACACCACACCCGTTAATTGAGTGCAGTACCCCTTTGTGACAGCCAGACCAGTAAGGCGCCACAATGGCAACAAGGTCTTCACCCTCTACCTTTTATCGACTAGATTTATCCTCTGATGGGTAGGATCCTGCAAACTGTGGTCCTCCCATAAGAATATAGTTATTTTTCTGTAATTTTTTCATGTTGCTGTCATGGATGAATGATAAACACCTAATAACTTCCCAGTATGTTTTTTTCAGAACCCATGATAGCACCCTTATATTCCCTCCAATTGTCCAGGGTACTTCACTCCTTTCTCTCCCTCTTCACGTGCTGGTTCTTTTAGTTCTGGTTGGACTAATATTAATTTGTTTCTGGAAGTCCTTTCATGCTCTGTAAACATCTGATCCGGGGAGAGATTCTGTCCCTTTTATCCTGTAGGTTTCCTGTCCTTGAAGGGTGGATCCTTCTCTCTCTCTTGTGCTGCTGTCATATGTTCTGAAAAGAACACATTACTGGTAAGTAATTAAGTGTTTCTCATATGATGGGGAAGATTTGTTGAAAAGGATCCTGACAGCTGTTACATGCCAACCAGTCCACAAGCTGCAAGTAGCAAGACACGGTCTGTATGATTTCAGCCAATCATGTGTGACTCTGAAATACCCTGGGGGGCAGTCTGTGACCAGGTTTTTGCCATGTAATCTGAGAGTGCATGATGTAGGGGCTGAGACCCTGATTCCAGCAATGTATGACTTACTGGGCTGTTTTCTGTAGTTTTGATATAATCACAGTTTTATCAGCAGGAGATTATCACTACAGGACAAGAAAATCTGCTGCCATGTAGTTCTCCATATTCATGAGCACTGCCCACACCACTGATTGGCAGCTTTCTGTCGATGCACAGTGTACAGAGAAAGCTGCCAATCAGTTGTGTAGGAGGAGTTATAGAGAGAAAGCTGCCATTCAGTCATGTAGGCGGAGTTATATAGAGAGAGTTGTCAATCAGTGGTATGGGCAGAGGTATACAGAGAAAGTTGCCAATCAGTGGTGTGGGTGGAATTATAGAAAGTTGCCAATTAGTGGTGGGGGCGGAGTTATACACAGCTCAGTATTCTGAGCACTACAGTATCTGCAGCAGAGAAAACAGGGATTTTATAAAAAGTACAGCAAGCAGGTCAGTAAGTGACACTGCGCTGGAATCAGGGTCTCTACCCCTACATTATGCTGTTCTCTGATTACATAGCAAAAACCTACTGACAGATTCCCTTTAAAAGAAATGTATTGCGTTGTATATTTTCAGCAAAGAATGAAGAATAAAAACACTGATTTTCATACTGTAGACCAGAGGTCCCCAACTCCAGGCCTCAAGGGCCGCCAACAGTGCAGGATTTCAGGATTTCCTTAGTATTGCACAGGTGTTAATGTGATCATCTGCACAGGTAATGATTCCAAGCCTTGTGCAATACTGAGGAAATCCTGAAAACATGCAGTGTTGGCGGCCCTTGAGACCTGGATTTGGGGACCTCTGCTGTAGACTGTGCTGATACTTCAGTAATAGTGGTATATAGTCTAATATAATCACTAATATTTTCCTCCATTTCATATTCTTTCTATTATTTTCTTCATTATTATTTGTATTTATATCAAATTATTAAATTGGATGTTCACTATTTTGAGCACGGTATAATATCTGGATCCTTTAAATATTTATTCTACTACGTTTATGATTACAATCAGCATCTAATAGGTGTTTTGTATTTTTTCTTTTTACCTATTTGTATGTTCATTTTTTTCACTTTATTCATTTTGTACGTTATGTTGAATTGCAGATAATCATATATGCTTTCGATACTGAATATATCAGAAACTGTTTTTGTGGAAAAATAGATGTATACAGCAAAAACTGAAAAAAAAATATAGAAAGAATATATATTTTTAATATATACAGTTGAAACCAGAAGTTTACATACAATATATAAAAAGACACATACAGTGCCTTGTGAATGTATTTGGCCCCTTTGAACTTTTCAACCTTTTGTCACATTTCAGACTTCAAACATAAAGATATAAATTCTAAATTTTTGGTGAAGAATCAACAAGTGGGGCACAATCGTGAAGTGGAACAAAATTTATTGCAAATTTTAAACTTTTTTTAACAAATAAAAAACTGAAAAGTGGGGCGTGCAATATTATTCAGCGCCTTTACTTTCAGTGCAGCAAACTCACTCCAGAAGTTCAGTGAGGATTTCTGAATGATCCAATGTTGTCCTAAATGACTGGTAATGATAAATAGAATCCACCTGTATGTAATCAAGTCTCCGTATAAATGCACCTGCTCTGTGATAGTCTCAGGGTTCTGTTTCAAGTGCAGAGAGCATCATGAAGACCAAGGAACACACCAGGCAGGTCTGAGATATTGTTGTGGCGAAGTTTAAAGCTGGGTTTGTATACAAAAAGATTTCCCAAGTTGTAAACATCTCAAGGAGCACTGTGCAAGTGATCATATTGAAATGGAAGGAGTATCAGACCACTACAAATCTTCCAAGACCCGGCCGTCCCTCTAAACTTTCATCTCGAACAAGGAGAAGACTGATCAGAAATGCAACTAAAAAGCCCATGATCACTCTGGATGAACTGCAGAGATCTACAGCTGAGGTGGGAGAGTCTGTCCATATGACAACAATCAGTCGTACACTGCACAAATCTGGCCTTTATAGAAGAGTGGCAAGAAGAAAGCCATTTCTTAAAGATATCCATAAAAAGTCTTATTTGAACATGTGGAATAAGGTGCTCTGGTCAGATGAAACCAAAATCAAACTTTTTAGCCACAATGCAAAACGATATGTTTGGCGTAAAAGCAACACAGCTCAGCACCCTCAAAACACCATCCCCGCTGTCCAACATGGTGGTGGCAGCATCATGGTTTGGGTCTGCTTTTCTTCAGCAGGGACAGGGAAGATGGCTAAAATTGATGGGAAGATGGAGGGAGCCAAACACAGGACTATTCTGGAAGAAAACCTGTTTGAGTCTGCAAAAGACCTGAGACTGAGATTGAGATTTATCTTCCAGCAAGAGAATGATCCCAAACAAAGCAAAATCTACAATGGAATGGTTCAAAAATAAACGTAACCAGGTGTTAGAATGGCCAAGTCAAAGACCAGACCTGAATCCAATCGAGAATCTGTGGAAAGAGCTGAAAACTGCTGTTCACAAACGCCTCAATGCAACCTCACTGAGCTCCATCTGTTCTGCAAGGAAGAATGGGCAAGAATTTCAGTCTCTCGATGTACAAAACTGATAGAGACATACCCCAAGCGACTGCAGCTGTAATCGCAGCAAAAGGTGGCGCTACAAAGTATTAACTCAAGGGGCCGAATAATATTGCACGCCCCACATTTCAGTTCTTTATTTTTTTTAAAAAGTTTAAAATATGCAATCAGTTTCGTTCCACTTCACGATTGTGTCCCACTTGTTGTTTCTTCCCAAAAAATTTGAATTTATATCTTCATGTGTGAAGCCTGAAATGTGGCAAAAAGTTGAAAAATTCAAGGGGGACAAATACTTTCACAAGGCACTGTATGTATGTTTTTCTGACTATCTGACATGAAATCAGAATAAATCTTTCCCGTTTTAGGTCAATTAGGATTACCATATTTATTAATAGTTGCCAAATGCCAGAATGAGAGAGAGAATGTTAAGGCATTTTTATGACTTTCTGCAAATTTACAAATTTATACACACTAGGATTACTATGCCTTTAAACAATTTGGGACAGTCCATATGATGATGGCATGTGTTTGGAAGCTTCTGATAGTCTTGTACACAATAAGAGTTATTGCTGTGTTTGGTATCTGGTTTGTTGAGCTGTGGGTAGATGATTGGCTTCTATTCTTGTTTTGGGAGGTACTGGTTTGTTTAGGTGTTCCATTTTCCTGTGATTGCTCTGCTACTTTACTGAGCAACCTCTACCAGAATCCTGCCAGTCATACATTCTGTCTGAAGTGATGTGATGTGTGGTCTGCACTCCTATGTCTGTTCCGATCTCTGTTATATGACACCAGTCTGTTGATTGATTTCCCCTTTGTCTGCTTCCCATACTTGTAATTTCCTGGTATTTTGACCCTTTGGACTGTGACTTTTGTTGACTCCCTGAATCTTCTTTGTGCTCTCCTGAAAACCTGAACCTGGACCATTGCATGACTGTCTGTGTCTACTCCCTGAATACTAGGAGCTCTCCTGAAAATTGACCCTGAATTAACTGACTTCCCTGCTGTCTATACTTTTGAAAGTAGTGACTGTATCGCACTCTAGCTAGTGTTTAGTGTTTAGTGCAACAAGCCCATAGTATCATCCTCCTCCGCTAAACTATACAGTGGACACAATCTAGTCAGGGTGTAACATTCTCCTGTCATTCATTACACCACTCTATACCATGCTCAGATTTTTGGTGATGTATGGCTGCACAGAACACGTCTCCTCCAGAGTCCAGTACTCGTGACATTACACTGCTCCATACGACGCTCGGCATTGTTCTTGTTGATGTAGGGTTGCAGCTGCTCGGCCATGAATCTCCCTGTGGGCGCAGTCTTTGTGCTGATGTTATCAAAGGAGATCTTGACTCTGCAGTTATGGAGTCAGCAGAGTGGTGGGGACTTTCTGTCCTCTGTTCCCCAGCACTCAGCCCCCCGCTCTGTAATGTTACCGGGTCTCCACTTTGTGGCTGAGTTACTGAGGTTCTTTCTTCTTCTCAATAATATCACTCACAGGGGAAGATGGGGAAGATTCAGGAGGAAGAAATGTTATGGATTTGTTCCGCCGTTGGCTCCTATTACAGGACGCACTGGTATCAGTGAGCTCTGCACCATCAGCCGCTCTGTCCAAATATTGTTTATATAGGCAGTCTGCACGGCGAGGTACAATTTACTCCCCACCCTCCAAATCAAATGACCCATCAAATATGGTAAACCTTAAGGAATGGTCTGGTGAAAACAAGTTATCAAGAGGATAATTTACTTGTTGTTGAGGATACATCAACTGGGACCGTAGAAGGGGAGATTTTTATTCTTATTATAAATAGAGCCGTAAATCAGATGCCCAATCACCGCGCCCCCTGAGGAAACTAAGCGAAATGTACGTTGGGGTGCAGGACCATCTCTGCCTGATATAATTTAAGATCTGTACCTATACGTCAGTACTACCTACTATTAATATTATTTATGGTTCCATTATTGCTATATACTTTAGAAATAGTATTGCTTTCATTTTTACCATTATGCTCAATTAATTACCGTACTATAAATCATCTTCTGCATTTGGTTCTTGATTATTAATAATACGAGTTGTTATATTATATCACATTAATATTTTGGGACTTCCAAGTCCTTGGGGTAATGTAGTTAAGGGGATTTCTTTGCTAATTTTTCTATATTTCTTTTGTGCCACTGTATTTTGGTTATTACCATTGATCACCATTATACTTTTTCTGGTTTTAGTCCCCTTGTCTATTCGAGCTCAGCACTATACAGACATTTTTGTACTTTTTTTTGTACTTTGGTAGGCGGTAATTAAAATCTTTTTTGATTTGTACTTCTTTAGGATTGAAATTGATTTCTACCATTGTACACTACAATGGTGATAGTGTGAGATTCCTCTGTATGTTGCTCTTGCCTCTTTAATTATTGTTCTATTTTAGTGGTGATTTGTAATAAAAAAGGGGTTTTATTTACACCTACACCTCCTTGAGCTTTTCATCCCAGGTGCAAATCTATACAGTTGAATTACATATATATGAGTTTATGTATAACAGCACACTGGTTAAGCCAATATATGCATGCAGTGAGGCTTCAAGATGTTACTAGATGTTTTTTGAGAAAAAATAAAAACCAAAAGGTTTTTTAAAAAAAAACTCAGAATTTTTTTTTTCTATGCAGCCCGTTTTAAGAGACCCCTAGGGTACAAGAGAGGTTAAGTGTAGACAGGGACCCTTCAGAGCTATGGTCACCGTGAAGTGATTGAAGGGCAGGCATATATCGGCCAATACATGCGCTAAGAACAATACAAAAAATTCTGAGTTTTTTTGAAAAAACTCTTTATTTGGCCACAGGTGTGTGATGCAACGTTTCAGTCCACACAAGATTTTCCTCAGGCAAGGAACAGAAAAACACGAAAAAGAGTGCAAAAATCCTCACGAGCAGTTTTCAATTGCAAAGTTCCATAGGATAATACAAAACAGGTAGGCAGCACTCCTAAATACATTTCTAAATATTCCCCTCTTTATTGGCCCATAGTGACTGCGACATTTCGGTTCAAGGTGGACCTTTCTCAAGCAGTCACTGCTTGATAATACCTTGTCTTTATTATATATATATTGTGTATATCATGATGTACAGTATTTATTACCATCTGATTGTTACATAAGCTGACATTATAATTAAAGGCCATGACTATAGGATGGGAGGATTCCTCTTAGTAGGTTAAAACAACATAGCGACTTTGTTTGCACAACTGTTGTGCAACTGAAGCTTCCAAAGTGTTGAGTTAAAATGACAGATTTTAGTTTTTTTTTTCTAGAAACCTTTGTGCAATGTGCATTCGGAGACCCGTTCTGTCTCTCAGAGAAGGCGCGCTCTGTACTGATAATTTATCATTAAAAATTAAGAAAAAACAATTTTTCAAAAGCATAAAAGTGATGTTCAGATTCACCTGTGAAGCCAGCATTGTGCAAGTTTATTTCAAGACTCGATAGATTAATTATATAAAAATAAATAAAAGAGAACATCCCGGACAGATACAAATAAATGATTAACAGGAAATGTGCTATAATTCCTTGTTCTAATCTGAGAAGTCACATAATTGTTGCTCACTGGAAATACCTGATTCTGGACGGGTAACATTGTTTTCTTGTTCTTTGCCAGGAGAAGTGGGAGTTTGCTGATTTTGATTACCATACATGAATTTTAACTTCTTTAGTCGAGATCTAAGGAATAAAGTTTCTCCTTGTGGAGACAACCAAGTTGGCGTATGGAGACTTTTGAGCCATACAATGCTACTCTGTGATACTTAAATATGCAGATCATGTTTAAGGGTGTTTGCCCATCATTGGTGCAAAGCAAGAGGCCTGATATGGCTAAATGAGAGGCCTCTGATGGAGGTCTCTCTACTTCTGGAGAGTGCCAAGCCAGCAGAGTAAGGACACTTCTAGGCCATGCAGTTCTCTACTTGGAATCTGACCCATTCAAATTGTCTCTGTAGAGAGGAAGAGAACATGAACTCTAGTGCTACCTATTACATGTAGCTATCCTAAAAGTCAATATCAACCCTTTAATGAACCTTGTCAGTGACTTAGGATAAGAAGCCAAATCAGATACTCTATATACATATTGGTGGGTGCTCTGATAAAGGGGTGATGAACACACCTTGGAACGAGTTGAATAAAGCCACTTGCATTCACCAATTTCCTTGGTCTATAGTCAATTGTACAGCAGTGCAGTTGGATTCCACATATTTCTTCTGTTTTTGTCGACTTAGGATAAAAAGCCAAATCAAATACTCGATTTACAGACATACGTTTTGGGGTGTTTGCCCTTCAAACACAGCAGGCTGGTGGTGTGATATGGCTCTATAGGAGGTATAAAGGTACCTTTACACGCCGCCACTATCATTGGCAACCGGTATCAACCGTACGTGCACGCGCACGTTTTTAACGGTTACCAACGATCGCCGATTCCGCATGTACACACCGCCATTGCGTTGTCAACTCAAGGTATCGTGGTTCCCCGGAAGTTCCAAGAGATCCTGCGGATAACCTCCTGTTGAATGCCGTCGCCACTTCACACGTCGCATCTGTAGGGGAATGTGAGCGTACCTGTGCAGCGTCGCTAAAACATAGGCGTAACAGACTCGTGGATTCCGTGACGCTAACACGCTGATTGGACAATGCAATAGCGTCATGATTGGCCAGCCTGCGCTGGGAGGCTGGCTAATACATGATGCCATTGTAATTGTGTAGTGTGAATGGACAGCCCTTTAAATATGGCGCCAATAGTAACACAGCCAATGGTAACACAGTAGACCCCACCAATCATCGCTGAGGGGGCGCGGTATCCATCACGCTGTGGCATGCCTCTGAGAAATCACTAGGTGACGCAAATTCCATCCCTATCGCCCGTTTACACGCCACTACCATGGCAATTCTCCCTTTGTGTTGCCTTGGATTTTAGAACACGGTTCGGAAACAGCTACCCGAAGCAACTGCGAGAAACCCGATCACTTTCCCAAATTACACACCGCCACTTCGTATCAATTTCAAGGCAACAGTCACAAAAATCCTGATTGCCAGGCAGTTGCTACCACGCAGTGGCGGCGTGTAAAGGTACCTTAAGGGGTAATATCTTTCTTTGTGGAGAGCACCATACCATGATAAGAAGACTTACAGGCCATGTAGTGCTGCTCCTGGGGATTTAATTATGCACATAACCTCCTTAGAGAGGAAGAGGATGGGTACTATAGTGCCACCCATTAAATGCAGTAATCCAATATGTCAATATTAACCCTTTAATGAGCCTTGCCACATGCTCATACTGGGTACACAAACACAATCGTGACTTTCTATAATTTTCTGACATTTATGACTGGGCCATTTTTTGCAATTCTGACCAGTGTCCCTTTATGAGATAATAACTCGGAACGCTTCAATGGATCCCAGTGATTCTGAGATTGCTTTTTCGTGACACATTGGACTTCATGTTAGTAGTAAATTTAGGATGATTATTTTTGCGTTTGTTTGTGAAAAAAAACTCCAAAATTTGGCAAAAGTTTTGCAATTTTCAAAATTTGCATTATTATTCCATTAAACAAATCCCCTTTTTTTCAGGGACCACATCACATTTGAAGGGGCCTATATGACAGAAAACACCCAAAAGTGACACCATTCCAAAATCTGAACCCCACAGACTGCATAAAACTAAATCCAACAAGTTTATTAACCCTTCAGGTGCCTTACAGGAACTAAAGGAAGGAAAAAATAAACATTTTACTTTTTTCCTCAAAAATCTTACTTTAGCACAAAATTTAGCTTTTTCACAAGTGTAACAGGAGAATATGGACTCTAAACATTGTTGTGTAATTTATCCTGAGTACGCTGATACGCTGAATATGTGGTAACAAACTACTGTTTTGGCGCACGGCAGGGCTTGGAAGGGAGGAGCGCTATTTCACTTTTCAAGCAGAAAATTGTCTGGAATCGTTAACAGATGCCATGTCGCGTTTTGAGAGCCCCTGATGTGCCTAAACAGTGGAAACCCCCACAAATGATCCCATTTTAGAAATTAGACTGCTCAATTAACTTTTCTGAACATATGCTGAGCACCTTGAACCCCCAGGTGTTTCACAGTTGGGCCGTGAAAATAAAAAAAAAAATCACATTTTCTCCACAAAAATGTACTTTGGGCTGAATTTTTTTAGTTTCTCAAGGGTAACAGGAAAAAATTAATAGCAAAATTTGTTGTGCAATTTATCCTGAGTATGCACATACCTCATATGTGTAGAAGACTACTGTTTGGGGGCACGACAGGGCTCAGAAAGGTAGGGAGGGAGCGCCATTTGACTTTTCAATTGGAAAATTGGTTGGAATCATTATCAGGTACCATATCACATTTGGAGAGCCCTTGATGTGCCTAAACAGTGGAAACACAAGTGACCCCATTTTAGAAATTAGACCACTCAAGGAACCCTCAGATATTTCACAGAAATTTACAACATTGAGCCATAAAAATAACAAAATCACATTTTCTCTACAAAATTGTTTTTTGATCTTACATGTTTTTTTATTTTCACCAGGATAACAGGAGGAGATGGACTCCAACTGTTGTTGTGCAGTTTCTCCTTAGTATGCCGATTCCCCATATGTGGCCCTTGTTTGGGCACGCGGCAGGGAACGGAAGGAAAGGAGTGCAATTCAAACTCAAAAAAGACTACAATCATTAGCAGACACCATGTCATGTTTGAAGAGCCCCTGATGTGCCTAAACAGTGGAAACCTTCCAATTGACCCCATTTTAGGAACCAGACCCCTTAAGGAACTTAGGTAGTTGGGTGGTAAGCACCTTGAACCCCCAAATGCTTCACAGAAATTTAGAACTTTAAGCTGTGGAAAGAAAAAAAAATCACCCTTTTCCCACTGAAATGTTTTACCCCAAATGTTGTATTTTCAAAAGGATAAGAGGACAAAATGCACCATAAAATTTGTTGTGCAACATCTCTTCAGTACATCGATACCTCATATATGATTGAAAGCAACTTTTGAGGTGCAGTACAAAGCTCAGAAAGGAAGGAGTGCCATATTGGATTTCAGATTTAGCTGTAGTGGTTTGGGGGTGCCATGTCCTCTAACAGATGATGGACTTTGGTGGGGACTTGTGTTTTTGTAGATTGAGTTGAATGCTACTTGGTGGCGATTTGTGAACAGAACATTTTGCATCAGTTCACATTTATTCTGTGCTCTATGCTGAGCACTTACATTTGAATTTCCAGCTACATCTCCGAAATATGTGATTCAGGTGAAGCCCCCAAGTGATCCATTTACTAATGAGGCAGCAGAGTTACTCTGGACTCCGTTTGTCCTCTGTTTAGCAGTGTTCTTCTTTTCAAAGGTGCACAAAACTGTGGTTGACTGCACGTTTGCGCACGCCTAAAAAAGGGGCATAAAAAGATGGACTCCGCTGGATCACAGGTCATATAGGAGTTCAAAGTGACTACATCGGCTAATTACAGTGAATTTTGCTTTGGGAATTTTGTCTGAATCACGTATTTCAGAGATTTACACGTAATCGCCGGTTTACGCATTCTGCGTAGAGCGCAGGACAAATGTGAGCCGAGCCATACTGTGATCTTTGGGAAGCAGAAGATACAGAACAACATCAGTTGAAGAATTAACTTTACCACTATTTTTACACCGTTCACCTTGAGGTTAAGGTGATTTGTGTCTTTATTCGTCAGGTCGGTACAATCACAGTAATACCAGATTTATATAGTATTTTTTTTAGGTTTGGCTATTATCACACTAAAAACGCTTTTTTACAAAATAATATTTTTTTGCATCACTGAATTTTGAAGGCCGCAGTTTTATCTCTATTACTCTGCCAACAGAGGTATCTGAGGGCTTGTTTTTTACAGGATTAGTTGGTACCATTGTGGGACATATGTTTTTTGATTGCTTTCTATTCCGCTTTTTGTGAGGCAGAATCAAGAAGAAACAGAAATTCAAGAATTGTTTTTTTTTGTTGTTTCTTACACCATTCTCCGTATTGTAAAAGAGATAAGACAGATTCATTCTCCGGGTCAGTACAAACATAGCGATACCACATTTTTATAGTTTTTTTTGTTTTGTGGCTTTTACAGCAATTAGACAGTTTATAGTAAAAAGAATTGTTTTTGCTTCTCTGTATTCTGAGAGCAGTAACTTTTCTATTTTTTCGCTACTGGAGCTGTGTGGCTGCTTGTTTTTTTGCAGGACGAGATGACGTTGCCAGTGATTCCATTTTTATTTACATACAACTTTTTGATCACGTTTTATTCAACTTTTTTGGTGATATGATCAAAAAGCATAGTGTTTTGTCATGTTTTTTCAAGTGGATTTTGAAAAAAAATAAAGGGTTTCAAGATGTCATAATGAGACTTGTGGCTCCACTGTATTTTTGGTCACCAGCCCAGGTACAGCAGGCAGGTATGGGCTGCCACCCACCCCCTGCTACCTTGTTTTACCTGGCTGGTAATCAAAAATACAAGGGAACCCTTTTTTTTATTTCTTAACATAATTTTAAAAAATCGGGACTTTGCTGCATTGTTGGTTGCCTGCCAGGTACAACTAGGCAGTTTGGGTCTGGAATCCTCAGCGTGAGGAGGCCCAAGCATTCTGGTTTCTCCCCTCTGCGAATTGCAGCCCTCAGACTACCCAGAAAATGGCGTATTCATATAAGTGCCATTTTATGGTGCTGTATTCGACTCTTCCATCTATCATGTGGAGTTGCCAGACGGAGTAATAGTGGATAATGCCAGCTGAGTATTCCCAGTTGGCACTAAGCCTGAGGTTCATAATATCAGTCCAATGTTTGACCCGCCCATTATAAACCTCTAAGTTAATAGTAAATAATACTCCATACCGTGAAAAATAATTTATTTGGAAAAAGAAAACAAGTACATCCCTCTTTTCCCATCTTTATTACTCCCACACAAACCCTCCACAGTCCTCAGTGATGTCTGATCTTCACAGAGAACTTAACTCATCTGATCGCTTATATATTCCACTACAACGCATCAGTGTTTTAGTGGATTATATATGTCAGAGCTGCTCGCAGCTTTGACAGTCTGATTCTCTCACCATGCATCTAACCTGGTGCATGAGGTGTTCTGTAGTCAGGTGATCTGGGGGTCATCATTATTATTATTATTATTTATTTATATAGCGCCATTAGGTTCCATGGCGCTTTACATGAGGATAAGGGAGACAAGAACAAATACACTAAATCTAGGCGATGAGGACGTACAGGTACAGGAGGGGCAGGGACCCTGTCCACGAGGGCTCACAGTCTATGAGCATGGCAATGATCCCGGATTACCACTGCAGTGATCGGGTCTCCATGATCACTCCGGGGTCAGTGACAGCTGTGGTGCAGTTACTAATTATAAAAGGCTTGGGAGAACCGGGATGGGGTGGTTTTGGTGTCTAGACATGTAGCAGGATGGTCATGTGAGCAGCGGAGTGAGCTTACAGCCACAGATCTAAGAAAAGATCTAAGACCAGATCCTAAAGAAGACCAAAGACGAGATCCATGAGAACACGCAACTGGACTGAGCCCGAGCTGAGAGGGGGATACAATCAGGCAGTAGCGGAGGACCATCTGTGTGAGCCATTACTTCATGTGTGAATGTAGGTACTACAGTCCCTGCAAAAGTTATATCGCTTATCCATGTTATGTAAATAAAAGCTTATTACCTGACGTTAAATTCATCCATTCGTTTTATAAATTACTCTTTTGAAAGCTGAATCCCTCCCAAATGTGGTTTAGGTTAAGAAAATAAATTGGCATCAATGCTGAAATATTGATTATTTAATGAACACAGAATGGTCAGATTTTGGCAAGACCAAAGTTTTGTCGCCTGGTCATACAATGTACCCAATCCTAGTTTACATCCTCACCTGTGCTCAGTAAATGATCGGATAATTAGTGGGTGTGTCTAAAAAAAAAACCAGCACCCCAGACCTTCACTTGAACTGCAACTTGAGCTCTGACAACATGCCACAAATCCACCCTGCAATATAAGGGAGTTATCTGCTGCGACACTAAACACTATGTGCACTTAAATGAGTGCCAGCAGTGGCTAAACTGCACAGCTAATACAGACAATGTGAATAGAGGTATAGCAATCACTGCTCTAGATTCAATGCAAAGTGGAAGGCTTAGCTTCAGCAGTAGCTACTGCGGAGTGCCCGGAAACCAGCGACAAGGTTTCCGGGCACTCCGCAGTAGCTACTGCTGAAGCTAAGCCTTCCACTTTGCATTGAATCTAGAGCAGTGATTGCTATACCCTTATTCACATTGTCTGTATTAGCTGTGCAGTTTAGCCACTGCTGGCACTCATTTAAGTGCACACAGTGTTTAGTGTCGCAGCAGATAACTCCCTTATATTGAATGTATTTTTTTCTGCTTGCACCTACACTTAGAGGTTGAAGCCAGTCATTCATATTATTTAGTTACTATTGTATTTTTTATGACTGAGCGCCCTCCTTATCCCCCTTCCCCCGCCCTGTGACCAGCTGAGGTCTCCATTTTGTCTGAGTCTAACACACACTTTTCTTGTTTTTAATCAGAATAGAGGCATATAAACTCAGCATCTCACATACCACCATTAGTCATAGCGTTAGGACCCGGAAAAACGGAAGCACCTTGTCGCTGGTTTCCGGGCACTCCGCAGTAGCTACTGCTGAAGCTAAGCCTTCCACTTTGCATTGAATCTAGAGCAGTGATTGCTATACCCCTATTCACATTGTCTGTATTAGCTGTGCAGTTTAGCCACTGCTGGCACTCATTTAAGTGCACATAGTGTTTAGTGTCGCAGCAGATAACTCCCTTATATTGAATGTATTTTTTCTGCTTGCACCTACACTTAGAGGTTGAAGCCAGTCATTCATATTATTTAGTTACAAATCCACCCTGCGACCCAGGCCTTGATTATCAAGAGGCTGAAGACCAGATCCACTGCAGAGGTGGCTGGCACTTTTAATGTGTCTCAGCGTCAAGTACAAAGAATTAAAAAAAGATTTGAAGAGACTGGTGATGTGTTTGACAAGCCCAGGTCCGGCAGACCCCACAAGACAACTGCTCAGGAGGAACGTTTGTTGGTTAGAAAATCCAAAGCAAGCCCCTCGTTCACTGCAGCAGAGCTCCAACAGACCTGGTCACCCCAAGTCCCTGTGTCAACTAGAATAGTTTGTAGGATTCTGTCACGAAATGGCCTCCATGGTCGAATCAGTGCCCAGAAGCCAGCACTAAACCAAAGGCAAATAAAAAAACATGTGGCATTTGCAAAGTCCCACAGCCTGCTAAACAGATGGATGCTGGAAAAGTGGCAGAAGGTGGATTGTTCTGATGAATCTTCAGTAGAATTACACCACAGCCACCGCAAATACTGCAGGAGACCTACTGGAGCCTGTATAGATCCAAATTTGGTGGTTGAAAGATCATGATCTGGGTTACATTCAGTATGGGGGTGTGCAAAACATTTGTAAGGCTTAAGGCAATATCAATAGCCTAAAATATAAAGAAGTATTAGCTACCTCTTACATTCCAAATCATAAAAGGGGTCAGATTCTGCAGCAAGATGGTGCTCCATCTCATATATCCATGTCTACAATAAAGTTCCTCCAGGCAAAAAAGATCAAGGTGCTCAAGGACTGGCCAGCCAAGTCACCAGATATGAACATCATTGAGCTTGTTTGGGGTAAGATGAAATAGGAAGCTTGGAAGACAAAACCAAAGAATCTAGATGAACTCTGGGAGGCATGTAAGACTGCATTCTTTGCTATTCCTGATGACTTCATTAATAAATTGCATGAATCATTGTTGAACCGCATGGATGCAGTCCTTTATGCTCATGGAAGTCACACAAAATATTAAATATGACTCTAATAGCACCACAACTTCATTCACCAATGTTATGCAACATATATTTGTATTTTAAGATAAATATTTGTTTGAATATCACATTACTTTCTGTGGGCGACAAACTTTTGTCTTGCCAAAATCTGACCATTCTGTGTTCATTAAATGACCAATATTTCACCATTGATACCAATTTATTTTCTTAATCTAAACCACATTTGGGAGGGTTTCAGCTTTCAAAAGAGGAATTTATAAAACCAATGGATGAATTTACCATCAGGTTATAAGCTTTTATTTATATAACATGGATAAGTGACATAACTTTTGTCAGGGACTGTAAGTGGGGACTGAGTCTGTGCTTCAGACAATGAAGGCGGTCTGCTTGCTGAGGGTGCAGAGAAGTTCAGTTGGGACTTGAAGCTTAGCGGTTGGTACCATTGGCTCCCATTATGGCCTGTATGATGGTTTGTGCAGCCCAGAGTGTCAGGTACAGTAGTGACATTGATGTTTCCTGGGTGGGGGTATTAACACAAAGACCACCAGCGATGGTAGTAATTACATAATGATAAACATAGACAGATAGTATATAGCTTTGTGTTTATTTCTTATTTATCTAAATTGCTGTATTTTTTATGTAATATTGTTTGTTTTATTTCCATCATTTTCGTTACTTCATAAGCCTGTGCCAAAGACATCTATTCTTCGTGTCTGTCAAGAAACTACATTTTTGTTGGTTCAGCTACCACTTTGTCATCATTGTCTGTGCTGTTGCATCCTTGTATCTGTTTACAGCAGAGAGAGGGAAACCTGGCAGGGATCTACATGGCTGGAAAAATGGGGGGCGAGCCTAAGACATGGTAATTTGTTGTACTTTTTTTTACTTTTTATCTACATTCTGACCCACCATTTTTTATGCTTTTATAATAATAAAACTTTATTTGTATAGCGCCAACATATTCCGCAGCACTTTACAGTACAATGGTACATATAAGAAAAATATACGATACAGAATGGCAGGTAATACAGAACAGTAGTTACATACAATAAACATAGAATCAACGTAGGAAATACAATAAAATGGCAAAAAATAAAAGTGACCCTGCTCGAAGGAGCTTACAATCTAAGACGGGATGGGAACACAAAGTACAGGGGCTTATAACATTGAATATCTTATGTCTAAATGACTACTGTTAGGGAGAAGGATAGGCCGCCCTGAAGAGGTGTGTTTTTTAGGGAGCGTCTGAAGCTATGCAAGTTGAGGATGGTCCTAATTTCTTGGGGTAGAGCATTCCAGAGGATTGATGCAGCTCGAGAGAAGTCTTGGAGTTGGGAATGGCAGGTTTGGATTAATGCCGATGTTAGCCTGAGGTCGCATTCAGAGCGAAGGGGACGGGTGGGGTGGTAGACAATGAGGGTGGAGAGGTAAGGAGGTGCCGCACCATGAATAGCTTTGTGGGTGACAACGAGCAATTTGAATTGGATTCTATAGTGTACGGGTAGCCAATGCAATGACTGGCACAGAGCAGAAACATCTGAGTAACGGTTTGCTAGATAGGTGATCCTGGCTGCTGCATTGAGGATAGACTGGAGAGGGGAAAGCTTACTGCGGGGGAGGCTAGCTAATAAAGAATTACAGTAGTCAAGGCGGGAATGAATCAGGGCCACAGTGAGGGTTTTAGTTGTTTCCATGGTGAGGAAAGGGCGAATTCTGGAGATATTTTTCAGGTGCAAGCGACAGGAGCGGGTGAGAGATTGTATATATGGGGTGAAGGAAAGATCAGTGTCCATCATAACACCGAGACAGCGAGCCTGCTGACTGGGCGTTATCGTGGTGTCGCACACAGAGAGAGAGATGTCAGGTTTAGGGAGGTTGGCAGAGGGTGGGAGCAGAAGAAGTTCAGTTTTGGCCCAGCAGTGGTATACAGGCCCAGCAGTGGTATACAGGCCCAGCAGTGGTATACAGGCCCAGCAGTGGTATACAGCCCCAGCAGTGGTATACAGGCCTTAGCAGTGGTATACAGGCCCCTCGGCAGTGCTATACAGCCCCAGCAGTGGTATACAGGCCCAGCAGTGGTATGCAGGCCCCTCGGCAGTGGTATACAGGCCCCTCGGCAGTGCTATACAGCCCCAGCAGTGGTATACAGGCCCAGCAGTGGTATACAGGCCCAGCAGTGGTATACAGCTCCCCTGCTGTCTCACTGCCCCCCATGTATACAGAGGCCCCCCATGTATACAGAGGCCCCCCCAGCATTGATCCATCTCACCCCCTCGGTCTCCAAGCACCCGGGTCCTCCAGCTGCTGCGTCTGTGTGCCCTGCGGCTTCTAATACCGGCGTCCTCCCCGCACTTCCTGTTTGATTGCGATCATGTGACCGCGGGTCACATGATTACATTCAAGCAGGAAGAGCGGGGAGGACGCCGGTATTAGAAGCCGTGGGGCACGCAGACGCAGCAGCTGGAGGACCCGGGTGCCTGGAGACTGAGGGGGTGAGATGGATCAATGCTGGGGGGGGCCTCTGTATAAATAGGGGGGGCGGGGAGACAGTGGGGGAGGCTATACTGTGCAGGGCAGCAGCAATATACTATGCGCTGCTCCCCATGCATAATTAATGAGCGGCACCACGTGACGTGCCGCAAATTCTGCAGCCTCCCCCCGCCTCCTCCTGCAGTGCCTGGACACAGCCCCCACCAAATATGTGACATATATGAGTATATGACTCGTGTATAAGCCGAGGGGGTACTTTTCAGCCCAATTTTTGGGCTGAAAAAGTCGGCTTATACACGAGTATATACGGTAGATTTTTCTGCATTTATCATGTGACGTTCAGACAACAAACCCTCGAAATGAAGCAGAAAATGTCTTTTTCTAAACAAGTCGATGAGCAATATATTGTGTTAAGGTAAAAGCCGTCACATAGACCATTAATCTCACATAAAGACACATTAATAAGGAAAATAGATAATGAAAACGTTTATATAGAGTATATGTGCGATTAATATAACAGAAAACCAAAAAATCCCAAAAGGGATCAGAAAACCTACAAAATATAAAGTACGTAAAAATTCAATGAATAATAATTTAATTAGTGAAAAAGTAGATACAAATAAAATAAGGATAAAACACATAAACACAAGTATTAGAAGCCAATGAACACTGTAATAGAATGACCACATCAATATTAGTAATATAAGGGTGGTATAAGAAATTAAAGGTGCATACACTTATATGAATGCACAGTTTATCAAAATATAGAATGGTCCACTTAATAAGAAGTCAAACCGGGCACACCACAGACTTCGGGTTTCTCATTTGTTTTTTGCACCGCTCAGTGTAAGTACTCTTGGGTGTGCTCACTTGGGTTAGTACTCCAACAATTATCAGTTCATCAGAAAAGGGCACTCACCCATGATTGTGCTATTAGTCTCCTTTATTCCAGAGCCATTTTAACAAGCAACAGGGAGGGAGGTGGAAGATGGCGGACAACGGGCCTTTTTGTGCCTGTCTGGCACTTCAACTGAGGACCGGTTGAAATGCCAGACAGGCACGAAACAGTACATTGTCCACCGTCTTCCACCTCCCTCCCTGTTGCTTGTTAACATGGCTCTGGAATAAAGGAGACTGATAGCACAATCATGGGTGAGTGCCGTTTTCTTTTCTGATGAACTGGTAATAGCTCAAAATATAGAATGAGTGATACACTGATTGGGAGCTGTAGGGAAGATCACAAATGCAGAATTAGATAAAACGTATTAATATTTAAAATATGATTCTAAATAGCACCAAATAGTCCAAAGGGATTAGAATTTTACTAGAAAAATTCACAGTTGCACTGCGAAAATTAAAGTGTCCTGTGCATAAAATTCACAGGTTCACCTACAAGAAGATCAACTCAAAAGAGGATGAAAAGTATTATATATTTAGAACAAAATGATAAGTCGCACAATATAAACCAGACGAATATTGTATCTGAAAGAGTTGCAGTTAACTACTGTCCTTACATACAGTACAGACCAAAAGTTTGGACACTTTCTCATTCAAAGAGTTTTCTTTATTTCATGACTATGAAAATTGTAGATTCACACTGAAGGCATCAAAACTATGAATTAACACATGTGGAATTATATACTTAACAAAAAAGTGTGAAACAAAGGAAAATATGTCTTATATTCTAGGTTCTTCACAGTAGCCACCTTTTGCTTTGATTACTGCTTTGCACACTCTTGGCATTCTCTTGATGAGCTTTAAAAGGTAGTCACCGGAAATGGTTTCACTTCACAGGTGTGCTCTGTCAGGTTTAATAAGTGGGATTTCTTGCCTTATAAATGGGGTTGGGACCATCAGTTGTGTTGTGCAGAAGTCTGGTGGATACACAGCTGATAGTCCTACTGAATAGACTGTTGGAATTTGTAATATGGCGAGAAAAAAGCAGCTAAGTAAAGAAAAACGAGTGCCCATCATTACTTTAAGAAATGAAGGTCAGTCAGTCCGAATAATTGGGAAAACTTTGAAAGTGTCCCCAAGCGCAGGTGCAAAAACCATTAAGCACTACAAAGAAACTGGCTGACATGAGGACCGCCCCAGGAAAGGAAGACCAAGAGTCACCTCTGCTGCAGAGGATAAGTTCATTCGAGTCACCAGCCTCAGAAATCGCAGGTTAACAGCAGCTCAGATTAGAAACTAGGTCAATGCCACACAGAGTTCAAGCAGCAGACACATCTTTACAACTGTTAAGAGGAGACTTTGTGCAGCAGGCCATCATGGTAAAATAGCTGCTAGAAAACCACTGCTAAGGACAGGCAACAAGTAGAAGAGCTGGGCTAAAGTTTGGGCTAAAGAACTCAAGGAATGGATATTAGAGCAGTGGAAATCTGTGCTTTGGTCTGATGAGTCCAAATTTGAGATCTTTGGTTCCAACCACCGTGTCTTTGTGCGACGCAGAAAAGGTGAACGGATGGACTCTACATGCCTGGTTCCCACCGTGAAGCATGGAGGAGGAGATGTGATGGTGTGGGGGTGCTTTGCTGGTGACACTGTTGAGGATTTATTCAAAATTAAAGGCATACTGAACCAGCATGGCTACCACCGCATTGAAACTTTGTTTTTTCTGTTTGTATTTGTATGTGGGGTTTTACCATTTCTATCCCACCCCTCCTGGAGATTGGAAGAAGGGGGTATTAGATCTGGGCTGGCCAGGAGCATGGTAAGGGTGGCAGCTCATACATCCTCACCATCAGAGGTATGTCTGGGATAAGGGACAGCTAGGACTCCCCTAGTCTGAGGGTCAGTGTAATAGTGCATGATCCCTCTGTGGCACTCTACCACTTCGTGACACACGCCTTGTTTATTGAAAGTATAGAGAGAGGGGTGCAGCAAGGCACCGGGTTACAGACGCATCACTAAGAAAATCATATACCAATGGTTATAGATAGTGAGGGAGAGACAGGAAAACACATAACCCCACATCACAACCAATCAATTGATAATATAGTAGAGTAAGCATAGATAAGTACTAATAAGCATGTCATGGGTCACAAGGGGCATGGAGTGACACCACACTGCACCACGTCATAGAGGGGGTGTAACCCAGGATCATCACAAAGACACTCCGCCCTGGCAACCAATTGGTTCCATATAGCAACCAGACATTTTATAGACCATATAGGAAAAAATAATTATAGGAAGTGATGCACCGCACTGTCATTTCATTAAAGCAACTAAAAACATAACACAATATGGAGAACAAAAATGGAAAACCAAAAGTGAATAATGCAAGGTAACACATCAGGGGTGAATAAGTGTGAATAATACCTTATACAGAAACAAATTTCGGGAGCTTCTCTCAACTCTAATCCAGAGATTTGGACTCAGAGTCTCAACAACGGACAAAACCCTAAGAAAAATAAAGTGAAGACCCAAGATAAAGAAAAAGTAAAAACTCTCCAGATTGTAAATGTTCATTTTAAATAAGTTGATTTTTCTGCATTTATCATGTGACATTCAGACAACAAACCCTCGAAATGAAGTGGAAAATGTAGTTTTCTAAATAAATGGATGAGCAGTATATTGTGTTACAGTAAAAGCCCTCACATTAGAACATTCATCTCACATAAGGACACATTAAAAAGCATAATAGTTAGTTACATTAATTATTTTTCAATATTTTCTTCTTTTTATACATTTATTAAATCAAATCTGTCAGGAAAATATGAGTTCTTTTCATTGTTTTAAAAGACACAGCAGAGCTAACTTTCTTCTCCGCCCCTTTGGGATGTAGGGGAACTGCATAGATCTACTCTCTGCTCCTGAGCTAAGCTGACAGTTAGCTGGTTTGTTCTGATGTTTCCTCCAGTCTGCACGTGATATTTCTTTGTTGAAGTTACAAACAACCAATGTTGAATGTAATAATGCACATTCATGTCACAATTTCATAAATCATATTTTTGGAATGCTTAAATTTTAATAGTATATCTTACTTTTCTGGAAATGGATCAGAAACCTAGGAAATGAATTCTGACCACGAGCACATCACAGACATATCATATTTGGATTTAAACAGCA
The DNA here is from genome assembly GCA_033576535.1 of Allobates femoralis. Lineage (NCBI taxonomy): Eukaryota > Metazoa > Chordata > Amphibia > Anura > Aromobatidae > Allobates > Allobates femoralis. The sequence goes on from JARQOC010000010.1 coordinate 86,749,619, forward strand.
TCAAAAATCATGAAGGAAAACATGATGTCCATATCTTTTACGTGGGAGCAGAGATATGGAAAAATGGAGGTTTTGAGAATTGTGGAGAGGGGTGGTTTTCAAAGAAATCAGCCCCCACGTGAGGTAAACAAAGTGTGAGTTTCTGGTTTTATGGCTTATCACAGAAAACCAAAGCGCCCATTTTTGGAGTCATTCCATCCTGGGACCACGGACACAACTCCACACTATTGCTGTCTGGTGGAATCATACACCATTTCTGGGGTGCCATCCCCCTCACTGAATCTGTGATAGTCACCCGTGGCACAGGTTTGGTAATTTCTCATTTAATCCCTTTTATTTTAATAAATGTTTATGCATATATGTAAATTGTCTCTTTTATAATATCTTTTATATCTTTTTGTAAGCACTGCCAACTTTCTGGATAAAAATGTATAAATTTGCTTAGTTTCGTTCTTCATGTTCTATGACGAGCTGTCACGCACCTCCCAATATTTCACGTTATCAAACAGGTTACCGATCCACCTTAAAGAGATCAATGGTGGCAGAATAATGTTTGTATTTATGTGATATTGTGATAATGTATTGGATCGAGGTATATATATGTTCCTGGCAGGAACTGGTGGTATATATACATCACATCACATCACGTGCCACAATAGATGACACAAAGTAGAGCAGTTGTGTACCTTTGCTTACCCACTGTCAATACCGTCTTTTGCCAGTAGGATGAGAGGGCGCCAAAGAGCTGCAGGCCCTGACTAAGTTTGTTACAAAATCTTTATTAAATACAGGAGAGGTCAGAAATATTACACTAAAACCTACCGTCAGGGGGATTTTTTTTGCAGCAAAGTGAATGAAATTTCGGAAATTGTTTTCCTTGCAGATTTCTACCTTCATCACTTTCTTTCAAATCTTCATCATGTTTGTTCTTTCAGTGTTTTTGCAGCATTTTTCATCAATTGAAATGAATGGGAAAAACGTGCATCAAAATGCTGCAAAAACCATAAAAATCTGCAGGAAATACTGAGTGTGTGTAAACCCTAAATCACCCTGATAAGTAATGGGACCATCCTTTGCCTTTCAAAAGTCTTTAGAGAATCAGTTATGCTAGGCATACTTTTAACGTACATGACTTTTAGATAATTTTTTAATATAATTTTTTATTTTTATCTGAATGAACAAAATAGCGAAATTATTGTCTTTTATTTTTTACAGCGCTCACAATTATTTTATTGTACAGGTCATTTTTTTGTATAAAATAAATTTTTTTTTGTATAAAAATAACTTTGCACAAAAGTAGACAATTTTCACTACAATTTTTTTCATTATTCTAAAAGTTTTTTGGAGGAAAAAACAAGCACAATAGGGTATAATCTGTGGAGATTGTGGAGGTGATCCCCAAAAAAGCAAAAACTTGCTCACATGGGTGTGTGAGACACAACCACCGTACAAACATTTGGTGATTACTACAAGCAGCCTAATAAGTGACACATCACTAGAATCAGGGTATCAGCCCTTACCAAGAAATAATTCACAGGAGAGACAAAAGTGTTAAAAGCCGCGCTGATGTATCACAGGAGGATGATGTTGGTTGTTTAAAAAGTGACTATTTGAATGTGTTTCGGAGATAGCACTCCATCAGGATAATCACAAATGAATTGTAATTATCCTAATGAAGGAGTGTTTACTATGAACGCTTTGGAATAGTCACTTTTTAAACAACCAACATCATCCTCCTGTGATACATCAGCGCAGATTTTAACACTTTCGTCTCTCCTGTGATTTTTTTTTTCACGACTGATACCCTAATTTCAGTGTCACTTAAGGGACTATCAGATGGCACGACGTTGAAATGATGTCGGCAACGATCTCAGGGGCGCGTGGTCATTTTTGATATCATTTCAACATCGCTGGTGAGATGTCACACGTCTAGATATCGTGAACAACTCACCAACGATGTAGTGAGCAGGTATCGTTTGCAAACCCCGCGAACGATCCCGGCTCATTGCTGTGAATGGGCGAAGTCGTGCATGACATCTTTATTGCGGTGTCACACACAACGATGCAGCAGGTTGCTTGAAATGATATCGTCAGGTTTTACAACATTTGGTAAACCTGTCAACTCCAATCCAATAATTTATCGTAGCAACTTGCAAGAGTCACACGAAACGAGGTCGCAACGATATCGCTGGCACGCCTCCAAACCCATGACGTAACATTGATGTCGTTAATGATGTTGTGCCGTGTAATGGGGCCTTTACAAGGCTGCTTGTTGTATTTTTTTCTTAACAAATCAGTGTTTTATCAGCAGGAGATTATCACTAGAGGACTAGTTGTCTTGTGCTGTGTAGTCCTCCTGCTGTACAATAATCCTGCCCCCATCATTCCCAATGTACAGCGTACATACAAGGTTGGTGTGGCTGGGGTTGTACAGGGCTCAGTACTGAAAGAACTGATAGATCTGCAGCAAGAAAAGGAATTTTGTGAAAATAACCAAGCAGACCAATAAGTGACACATCGATGTACTCAGGGTTTCTGCCTCTACATCATGCTACTCTCAGATTACATAGCTAAAACCTGCTGACACATTCCCTTGTACTGGGAATGTTTATACAGTAGATAATTACTGTATGTACGATGTTACGCAATTAATTTATCTTGATCGTATTGCACTTCTGGGAATGGTGAGATACCCGCTCTACGCAACTCTCTATATTCACTTATATTTGAGTTCTAAATATTGCAGAGAATGTTCCCTATGCCATATGATCCACAGTTCTCCCCATAATAAATCCTGCTCAGTACCTCCGTAAAGGTGTTGGTCATATCATACTAGGGTCAGCATGGTGGAGATCAAGGGTTTAAGGGACTGGAAAATGGGCATGGAGTGGGCAGAGACTGGCCATAAAGGGAGCTTAGTAGGGCAAAGAGGTAACAGTAGTGCGACAGAGTTGGGGCATCAATGCAAAGTCTGTGACATGTCATTTATAATACTGATGTGTTCTTCATGGAAAAAAGACCACTGGGCTAAAGTAGGCAATGGCGGTCTGGTTACGGCTGCAACACCCTATGGTGAGATCACTTTTTTGAAGTCAATATTTGAGATCTGTCCATGGTTTAGTCTCCTCGCTAAAGAAGTAGGTGACAACCTTGGTCCTGTGATCACTAGGGGCAGAGGAATGTCCTCGCAGGGTAACCTTTGTACTCACTTCACGTGCTTCACGCGGGGAAACCGGAGAGGGAGATAATGTGGACAGAATAAGGAAGAAGGTGGAAAAATATTATAGAAATTCATCTGAAAAAATTCCATCTGTAAACAGTGAGACTAAACCTGTTCACTGACCAAGTACTAGAAGGAACAGCAGTGACCGACTGTAAAGGGCGTCAGAATGAGAGAAACTAAACTTTTATTTTTGTTTTTAATTATTTTATCTATTATGTTAGCTTTTCTCATACATGAAGAAAAAAGGTTTTTCTATTGACCAGTCCGTGAAAATCAGACCGTACTCGGATGGCATCTGGGTGCCGTCCAGTTTTATTCATGGACTCATAGACTTGCATTGCCACTCGGATCACATCCAACATGTCTTCACAACTTTGCGCGGACCACTCTGTCCATGGAAAATTACAGATATGGATACAATTATGTTCACAATAATAGCTGTGTGTTCAAAAACATGAGTTAAGCTCAAAATCTTTATATACCGTATATACTCGTGTATAAGCCAACCCGTGTATAAGCCGACCCCCCTACTTTTGCCCCCAAAACCTGGGAATACCTATTGACTTGTGTATAAGCTGAGGGTGGACCCCAGCACAGGTATACAGCAGTGTGATATACAGCAGCCTCCCCAGTGGTATATACAGGCCCCAGCAGTGTTACAGCATCAGCCCCAATGGTATATACAGCAGCAGCAGCCCCAGAGGTATATACAGCAGCAGCCCCAGAGGTATATACAGCAGCCTCCCCAGTGGTATATACAGGCCCCAGCAGTATTACAGCAGCAGCCCCAGTGGTATATACAGCAGCAGCCCCAGTGGTATATGCAGCAGCAGCCCCAGAGGTATACACAGCAGCAGCCCCAGAGGTATATACAGCAGCAGCCCCAGAGGTATATACAGCAGCAGCCCCAGTGGTATATACAGCAGCCTTCCAGTGGTATACAGCAGCCTCCCAGTGGTATACAGCAGCAGCCCCAGTGGTATATACAGCAGCAGCCCCAGTGGTATATATAGCAGCAGCCCCAGAGGTATATATAGCAGCAGCCCCAGAGGTATATATAGCAGCAGCCACAGAGGTATATATAGCAGCAGCCCCAGAGGTATATATAGCAGCAGCCCCAGAGGTATATATAGCAGCAGCCTCAGAGGTATATACAGCAGCAGCCCCAGAGGTATATATAGCAGCAGCGCCAGAGGTATACAGGCCGCCCGCCCGATACCCCCATCAGTATACAGGCGCCCCCCCCATCAGTATACAGGGCCGCAAACCTGTAAAGTAAGATCATTATACTTATCCCTGTGGCCGCCGCCGCTGCTCTGCACCGCGCTCCTCCGGGTATTCATGCCTCTTCCGGCTTCTTCCGGCTTCCTCCTCTGGCGCACAGACAATGACGTCATTGCCTGCACCCACCGGAGGAAGAAGCCGAAAAAAGCCGGATGAAGCCGGAGGAGCGCGATGGCAGCGGCGGGGACGGCCACAGGGATAAGTATAATGATCTTACTTTACAGGTTTGCGGCAGCAAGGGGGGCCCTGGATACTGATGGGGGGGGGGGCGCCTGTATACTGATGGGGGTGTCGGGCGGGCGGCCTGCCATATGACTCGCGTATAAGCCGAGGGGGGGACTTTTCAGCCCAATTTTTGGGCTGAAAAACTTGGCTTATACGCGAGTATATACGGTAAGCTTATATTTCCAGCATTGGGAACATTGCATACTGTTTTCTAAATCATAGCATGAAGAGAAATGTATATAATTTTTAACTACTTTACAGAAAAAACAAAATATGAACATTGAGCTGTTCAAAAAAATAGCAGAGTCTGCATTTGTCTTTTCAAACTCAAAATATCTCAAAACATGTACTTTTTTTAGGATTTAGCATTCCTGTGAATCACTAACCTAATATTTAGTTGTATAACCACAGTTTTTAGAACTGCTTCACATCTATGTTGCATAGAGTCAACCAACCTTTGGCACCTATCAGCTGTTATTCCAGCCCAGGATGCTTTGACTACATCCCACAATCTATTTGCTTTTGTTGGCTATGCCTCAGAAATAGCATTTTTTATGTCACCCAACAAGTGTTCTATCGGACTAAGGTCCAGGGATTGGGCTGGCCACTCCATAACCTCAGTGTTGTTGGACTGGAACCAAGGTTTTGCTTGTTTACTGGTGTGTTTAGCATCTTTGTCTTGTTGAAAACCCTATTCAGCGTTAAGCAACATGACCTCTTCACGTATTTTGATATATGCCTGGGTTCAAATCCCACCAAGTATAACATCTGCAAGGAGTTTGTATGTTCTCCCCGTGTTTGTGTGGGATTCCTCCGGGCACACCGGTTTCCTCCCGCATTTCAAAGACATACTGATAGGATGTTTAGAGTGTGAGCTCCAATGGTGACAGTGTTGCAAGTGTATGTAAAGCACTATGGTGAGAAATTCATATCAATAGCACCTTTAGAAATATATTTATTTAGAAAATTAGTGATGTGTTCAACATTTATTGCACCCGCTGTGTGTATATACGGTACATGCATAAACATTTACTTACTCTTTAAAAGGAACCTGTCACCTTGATTTACCCCCTATCCTACCACTATTTGTCCCTGCACCTCCCCAGCTAATCCCTAACCATCCCTGTCTTACCTAAGAGTGTCCTATAAAGAGTAAGATAAAGACTTATATAGTTACACTGCAGTCTGCAGCTGTAGTCTACGGTGGGTGGGCTCCGGTGCCCCATTATCCACTCCTGGCTTGCTCTCGGAACGTCCCACTGGGCGTCATTATTCTTTCTTCTGTTCATCCTCTATGTGAAATTCCCGCCTCTTCTGGTGATGATGCACCGAGCCGAAACGTCATATCCGACCTGGTGCATTGTGGGGGCTGAACACTTGGTACGGGCCGGCTTCAATATGTGCACTGCGCATGCGCCGGAGTTTGCATGCAAAGGGAACTTGCTTAGAAAATAATTTTAGATATTTTGAGACATTCCTGCAATGCATGGATTAATTAATACAACATGTGTCTAATTTTCTTTTAGTGACATTTCTTCATTCATTCATTCAATATACAGTATGTACATACCGGTATGTATATATATATATATATATATACTGTGTATATATATATATATATGTATATATATATATATATATATATATATATATATATATATATATATATATACCGTAATATAATATACCTCCCATAAGCATTAGTCTGCACTGGTGCTAAGCGCTGTCACTGAACAATATACAAACAATGGTTCACAGCAGCACACAATTACTGCCAAACATGTGCGTACATGGAGATATAGTTAAAAACACCTGTACATTTGAGAAAAAGCAAAAACAAACTTTTTGTTTTTAAAAATACTCAATTTGTATATTTTTTTACATATCTTTGTAAGGTTCATGGTACACATATTGGCCAATTTGTGTTTGCCCATCAACCACGGCAAGTCTCTCTGTGCACTAAATCCCTCCCACCAACCCCAGGTTTCCTTTGATTGAAGTGAGTCCTCCCTCCTCCCAAATAATATACAAATGTAGGATTTCAGCCACAGAAAAAAATCCACAATTTGAGTTTTTTTTTTTAAAGTTTTATTTTGTTTTAGTTTTGTCGCAAATGTACAGGTGTTTTTAATTATATATAATGTTTGGCAGTGACTGTGTGCTGCTGTGTGCTGTCTGTGCTCTTTATTTCCTCTTGTGCATGTATTGTCTTATACCTCTGTGTATTGCTGTGAGTATTGTGTGCTTCTCCATTGTTATATTTGTATGTGGTTTTACCATTTTTGTCCTAGCTCCCCTGGGTGGGGGAGAGCAGGTATTAGACCAGGGCCGGCCAGGAGTAGGGCAGGGATGGCGGCTAAGAAATTCTCACCATCAGATGTATCTCTTGAAAAAGGGACAACTAAGGCCCCCCTAGCCTGAGGGTCAGTCTAGGAGACTCGGTCCCTCTGTCATTCCTTACTACCATGTGACAATATCCTATTGTACATCTATGTTGCACCATGTGCCAGATGTACCCCTTGTCTGTGGGTGACAATTACAAAGCCAGATCTCCTTGCTTCTCTTGGAGAGAATCCATCACCAGAGGTGTCTGATAGTGGTTTATTCTCCTCTCCCAATGCAAATTACATGTACACTTGGGTGAATGGCGTCTGCATGTGTATGGGGGTATTATTGAGAGATAATTGCAGAATGACCCCAGCAATCATTTATGGCCCCTGTAAGACCTTATACAGCATTCATGGCTATCATCCCCTGGGCAGGAGGACTCGTTCCACTACGTGTTACTGTCTTCTCTATGGAGAGTCACTGCAAATGAGTCGGTCGACACGGTAGGGGGTACTCAGATACCGGGACAGGTGGTTACTTCAATGGGGATCACGGCTGGTCGGTTCCCGGTTCCATTCCCTGGATCCTCAATGGCGGGGTTGGGGGTGATGATGATAAGGGAATGGTAACGTGACGCCACCTGTGGTACCTGGTAATAGGATTACCAGTGCTGCGGCCGGCCGCTGAGGTGATGTAAAAGCAACTTTGGTAATACAGCTCCCCACAGGTGGAGCTTTACCTCAGTGCAGCTGGGTGGATGAGAGGAGTAGTAGTCCTCACCTCCTGTGATGCTGTAGAAGCCCTCCGGGTGGCAGATGGAAGGAGACAAGGCACCAGATCAGCTCAAACAGTTCTTTATTTGCAACAGGTGGTAAATGGTACACAATACTGTCTGGTTAAACGGGGTTGGTAGCCGCAGATCTTGTAGGACTTTCCAGAGTCTTGCATTGGTGCCCTTAATATGACATTCCTGGTCCTGTCCCTCTGTATCTCTCTGTGCTTTCCCCTCTTGAGCCAAGTCTCTAGTCCCCGGGGTCTGTTACCTAAAGTCTCTTACTTGTCGGTGTCGTGGACCCAGCTGTGGGACTGATGTTGGGCTTCTTTAGGGGTGCTGTGGCTCCCTTGTGGCGGGCCCTCAGCTTGCCGGTCTGCAGTTAGGGTTAGACCTTTTATTAGCTGCCTAGGCTCCGGTATGCCTGTGGTGACCTGGGTCTCCAGCTGGCTCCAACCAGTCCTGGAATAACCCCTTTCCAAGTCTGGGTCACCCCTCTCCTAAGAGGTGCCCTCCTGTTACAGCCGCAGGGTCCCCTGCGTCTGCCTTCCTTGCTGTCTCACACCGTCTGCCTGACACTATTGTCACTCCCTGTCTCCTGATCTCTAGGCTCCACCCCTTGGACCTACTAATTGTACGTCCCCTGTATTAAAGTGGCCTACTGTATGGATGCAGGGTGCAGACTCTGTAGGGTCCTCCATATCCATGGCTACGGAGGCACTACACCTGCTGTTTGGGGTGCAGTACCTCCCTGTGGAGCCTTGCCATAGGGGCGCCACACAAACATCTCTGATGGTGACTTATCTCTAGAGAGCAAAAGGATTGACCATCCGAAATTGTACTTATTTTCCCCATTATATATTCAGGGCTCACATATACATTGATCTTTATTGTGAAGTGCCTATTACTGCTGATCAACCCCATTAACCCCAAAGTGGCCGTGTTCATGTGTTGGGCAGATCTGTGCATATGACATGTAGCGTTTCCTATCAAATTTTTATGGCTTGTATTAAAGGGGTTATCCAGGATGAAAAAAACTATAGCACCTTGTTCTGGAAATAACGCCAAACTGGACTACAAGTTGGCAAAGTGGCTGAACACCATTCACCAGCCGCAATCTACAGTATAAATAAATGTGGAGCAGTGTTTGGATGAAAGAAGCCATGTTTTTTTCTAATTGTGAACAACCCCTTTAAGTACTTTTTTTGAGGGAAGTAATAAAGATTTATTATTTTAGCATTGAGATATGATGTAATCAGGTTGCTTGAGTCTCTGACGAGAAATGTGCTGGCGAAGTAAAATCTAAGTGCATGACATGGGTGAAACAATCACTGATGAGTTTCAGAGATTTGGAGCCATAAAATGCTGTGAATCATGCAGTCATCTCTTCAGGAATTTCCTCTCTGTCAAAAGCGACAGTGACAGGGCGTGCCGTAAATACGTGCTGTGTCACCGGAAGCTGCACAACCACTATCAGCTCCTGTCCATACAGTCAGACTGAAAGTTATATCCCAGCTATCTGGTGGAGATGGTGTGATCTGCACCCGGACCTGAAGCAGATGCTATGAACAGATTGCACCCATGGGTGATGCCAGACCGGCACCGCAGTGTCCCCAGAACCTCATGGACTGCAATACTAAGTAAAATGTACAAAACAATGATGGCATAAAAATTCTCAGCCGTAGGCAGGAAAAACTTCAAGCTTTTATGTCCAGATAGTAAATATTTCATTGATGCATTTTTTCCTTTCTGAAGTCATAATAATCAGGTAGTCAAAGCAAGAAGTAGAGATAAGTGAATAAATTCAAATTTGGCAACTGCAATTTTTTTGTAATTTGCAATCGAAAGGTTAATATTGAAAAGTTAGAAAAACTCGTTAACGATGTCGCTTAAATGTCATGGGTTTGGAGTCGTTCAAGTGACATCGTTAGGACTTCGTTGTGTGTGACTCTGCGAAGTTGTAACGATAAATCGTTGATCGCACGTTTGCAAACATGTTCTCAAACCACACGATCAAAGATCAGCCAACCTGGAATATTGTTGTGTGTGACTCCGCAATAACGATGTCGTTTACGACTTCGCCCATTCACAGCAATGAGCAGGGATCGTTCGCTGGGTTGTGCGAACAATACCTGCTCACTACATCGTTGGGGAGTCGCCCACGATATCTTTACATGTGACATCTCACCAACGGTGTTAAAATGATGTCTGCAACGACTGCGCGCCCATGAGATCATTGCCGACATCATTTCAATGTTGTGCCGTGTAACAAGCCAAACATCCAAATCCAACTCCAACTTCTCAATTTCCCTGAATCCGACTCCAATTCCACTCAAAATTGACTCAAATTCCACGACTCAGACTCCGACTTCACAGCCCTACTTGAAAGTAGAAACAAATAGCAGCACTCCAAGGTATTACAAGGCCCCATTACATGACATGACATCGTTAACGACATCGCTGATACGTCACGGGTTTGGAGACGTTCCAGCGACCTCGTTATCATGCAAAAAATAGTAATGGCGGTCTGATTAGGAGCGCTCTAAGGATCAAGCGGACATACAGTATAAGATGTTTTCATAAATGGCAAACCTTTTATTAATTTTTTAGCTCCCCTCACAGCTCCACTACGCATTTCAACTGTATAGAACAGTCTTCATCAGGTGGTGATCCTTAGAGCGCTCCTAATCAGACTGCCATTACTATTTTTTGCATGAAAACTACTCCCTTTGAGAGGGACTGGTGGCTGGAGCAGCTCAGGAACAGCACAAACGATCTGCCTTGAGGACCTGACGTTTTCCTGGCAACCCACAACAAAGAGCGGTGACGCAAATTCGGTTTCGCGGTCACTTGATACATACAGCATACACACCGCCGTCAGCGGAGGTTGGTAAACCGGGTTGTGCAGGACTTGCATAACTTGATAAGGTGAGTGGCCACCTACCCACGCCACTTAGACGTTTTTAATAAGGGGATCCTACACATTTGCGCCCTTTTCCTTTTTGTTTTGCAGCGACTTCGTTATGACCTCGTTGCATGTGACTTTGGTAAGTTGGAACGATAAATTGTTGGATCGCTGATCGCAGGTTTGAGAACATGTTCTCAAACCACAATATCAACGATCCGCCAACCTGGTATATTGTTGTGTGTGACACCGCGATAACGATGTCGTTTACGACTTCACCCATTCACAGCAATGAGCAGGGATCGCTCGCGGGGTTTGCGAACGATACCTGCTCACAACATCGTTGGTGCATCATCCACGATATCTAGACGTGTGACATCTCACCAACGATGTCAAAACGATGTCGGAAGCGACCACGTGCCCACGAGATCGTTACGGACATCTCTCCAACGTCGTGCTGTGTAACGGTACCTTTAAAAGTATCCAAACTCTTTATTAAGTAGATTAAAACATGTTCAGAGATGATAGCCTGTTTCGCGTGTAAAATGCTTTACCGTTGCATCCTCAGTAGGCGGGAATGGTAGAAGTGTTTTACACGTCAAACCGGCTATCCTCCCAAATTATGTTTTAATCTACTTGATAAAGTTGTTGGATACTTACCAAGGACATGAAGTGCAGCTACATTTGTTTCTACTTTCAAGTTGAATGTTTGACGTATACTCTGAAGTTCTGCAACGATCATCTAGGACCCCAAACTGAGTCAAGATTTATGATTCAAGAGTCCTAAAAACAACCCCTTGAAACCAAGGCCCTTTAGACACATCGTTACTGAATCTGTATGAGTTTGATAGCAGATTTTTCTGATTGTCTTAAATTCAAAAGAAGATGAGACTCTTGTAGATTTTCTTTTCTATAGCCAAACATTAAGTAAAATGGTTGGGTAAATTGACACACCCCAAAATGTTCAGTCTATCTTCAATTGTTTGTAGGCTGGCTGCAAGTCTTGCTTGTCAGTATGAACTTGATGATTATTCTCAACTAGTTCTTTAATGCGTAAAAACTAATTTATTGTTTAGTTTTTTATTAAAAATATTCTAACCTTCAACTGACTTCATACTTTTCCAGCGGTGCTTTGATATGTCTGCTGCTGCTGTGAAAAGTGACCTACTGGAAACTTCAGTGTTTCATGGAGGCGCCGGACGTAAAAAAAAAAATCAATACATCTCTATGGGAGCGTCACCATGGGCTTGTCCTGGCTTCGCTCTGGCCTCTTCTTGGCCTTGCTCTGTTTTATGGCAGGGGTGGAGAGCAGAAGGCTCATACACACTCCTCAGCTCACCTGAGCCATGAGTCACTTCCACCAAGCATTCAGCAGCAGCACCTATTGACTGCAGGCAATCAATATGTGACACGTAATAGATATGCTCCAACCAGGTGCCTGACTCCTCAGTTTTTCCTGACTTCCATGCTATGGCGAACATTATTTTCATGACCTGTCTAGTTTGCAAGATGTCGTCCACACCAAGCCTTCAGCACACAAGTTACCAATTTTTCGAGACTGTTCTTATGGTGGGGTTACACGTCCCGATATCGCGGCGATATCGGAGGCAACGGCACGGGAGCGCGCATTTTTTCAGCCCTTTTCCCGATATCGCATCGGCGGTTTACACGCTGCGATATCGGGAAACAACGTCCCTCCGATGTGTACGCCCACCAACCCAGTAACGACCATTTAACATGGGAGTTAATGGGTGAGGTGCGAGTACACATCGGAGTTGGGCTGTCACACGCTGCGATGCTGCTACAATGGCCATGCGATATCGGGGAGTTGAATAGCTCTGCTATTCAACTCCGATATCGTTTTTGCATCGTTCCAACATCGCGTTGTACACTCAAACCATACAACGCGCACACGATATCGGGTCCAACTCGCGAACCACGTGACTTTTAGTCGGAGTTGGGTCGGAGTTGGACGCCGATATCGCGGCGTGTAAACCCACCATGAGTCTTGTGCACACTTGATCTTTGCAATCAAGTCTAACACATCTTTTCAAGTGTTTCTCCCTTCAAGCATGTCTACCCATACTTTATTCCACCCCTACTATTAACCATTGCCTTGCTGCATTTGCTTCTCTGTTACATTGCTTTGATTAGCCATTGCCCAACCAGAATACACCAGAGTAGATTCCTGTGATTATACCTCTCAAACTTTAATTATGTTTCTCAAAAACATTATAAAAAAGTTTTATTACAGTAAAATTAGTTTGTGTAATGCAGATTGACTCTAAATGGTTAAAAAAAACTTCCAGCAGATTTCAGTTATCATTCCTGTGTGAATCCACACACCTGGCTCAGCTTTACCAGTGCTACCACCTTTTTTTGTTTGTCATCATTCCCTACTGTCCTAGTCATCACTGCTCAGTGTGTCCTTCTCCATCAAGACCTCTTCAGCTTCACTGTCAACTCCGGGCTGAGCCGCCCACCAAGACCTAAAGCTTAGAGCAGGGATGGGCAACTCCAGTCCTCGAGGGCCACATACAGTGCATGTTTTCAGGATTTCCTTAGCGTGTTGGAATCACCACCTATACACATGATTAAATTACTACCTATACAATTCTATGGAAATCCTGACAACATGCACTGTATGCAGTCTTTAAGGATTGGAGATGGCCACGCCTGGCTCAGTGTATCAATTTCACCAGATGGGACCATAACAGAATGAATAAAGTTCATTACACTTGTATTTTGGATTTAGAGTGCTGCCTTTTTTCAGAGAAGGATGGATAGATAGATAGATAGATAGATAGATAGATAGATAGATAGACAGACAGACAGACAGACAGACAGATAGATAGATAGATAGATTATATAATTATTATTATTTATTTATATAGCGCCGTTAGATTCCATGGCGCTTTACATATGAAGAGGGGAGAACGCGGACAGGTACAATGTATATGGACAATCAAGTCGTACAGATACAGGAGGGGAGAGGACCCTGTCCACGAGGGCTCACAGTTTATGAGGGTCGGGCAAGGAAACAGTAGGAGGGGGAAGCGCCGATCGTGGGATGGTGCGGCGACCGGGTCTCAATGTTGGTTGTAGGCTTGTCGGAGGAGATGAGTTATCAGGTTTCATTTAAGTTACCAAGGGTAGGTGAGTGTCTGATGTGTTGAGGGAGAGAGTTCCAGAGTATGGCGGAATAATAGATAGATAGATAGATGGATGAATAGACAAACACTTACTGTATACACTGTGCCAGTAATACACCAGGAATAAAACACTTTCTCATCACAATGCATACCTTTGTCCTCAGGACTATTGCAGTAATTACATACATACTGTATGAAGGGTATATTTAAGACATGGGGATATTATGTCTCTTTCGATACATATGACATGATATTGTGTCACTATAGTAACAGAATCCTCGCAGTGGTTTACAGTCATTACACTCAAATATCTTGGAGTAAAATGTTTTAATCAGCTATTCCTGGTTTGTCTAAAGTAAAGGATCCCCAATCTTCCAACATGACAAACAAGAGTGTGGAAATTTGAGTAAAATATAGATTATGTCGAAGTCTAAAGTGGACTCTTATCTCAATCTGCCGCACCACGGTATGGAGACAGGGCCAAACTCTTAATAGCATCAATCGCTCCTGTCACCAGTGATTTATGGTCTCCTGTGTATATGTAGGTAATCGCCAGCAATTAAATACGAGGGCAGTAATCGTAACAGCACAGAATACAGCACTAATCCTCCCGCCAAAGCAATGGACACCACAATGGAACCCAACAGATATTGTCATGGCATCTGTTGAGAAAGGAAGTCGTTATGCTGATGTGTACTTAATATGACAAGGTCCACTTTTATTGTAGAACATTTGTGGTACATGTGTTATCAACATATAACACTCATATACATTGGTAGTTGTTCTGCCCATTCAGGCTCAGTAAGATAAAGCAGCTCTAGTTTGACACTTGTTACAACCTGTGAGATATTATATGTTATTTTTTTCTGGTGTTTAAATAGGTTTAGCTCTATCTGGCAGTATTCCTGCACATTCAGGTGTCTTCTCCTTTAAGAGCACAGTGCTTTGTAGGACCAGCCTTTGTATGTCTGGGTAGCCATTTTTCAGAACAGTACAAGACAGGATTCATGCAACTGTGGCACCCCAGGGTCTAAGTGCCACTGTGTCATCACTACCCCCGGGTGGTGGTGTCACGCTGAGAGCAACAAACGGGTCTTCTCATCAGGCAACACACGCACTCACAACACCTTCTGCCTCCAGGTCAGAAGGAGGAGACCAAGCCTGGGTTCAGGGTGAGCTCCCCTATAAATTCTGGTCTGGTGCAGTGCCAGTTAGTGCAGTTCGTAGGAGGATTGTGAAGAGGACCTGGGAGTAAAAGAGCAGTGCTAGGCTCGTCCCAGGATCGCTGACATGGTTCCAAGCCTAAGGATAGGGTCTGAGGAGAGTCGCAGGAACACACCTGGATAGCCGAGCAACACTGTGCACACTCCAGAGGAAGGCGCAGAGAACAGACACTGGGTCCAAGACTGTGCAGGGTACACCGTCCCGGCAGTCAATACCGGAAGGTGGGGGACTCCAGGTTTCCCAGCCATCATGTACCTGTTGACACAGCAAAGGAGAGAGTTCAGGAAGAGATACCCGAGACAAGGGTTAGAAGGGACTCGAGTTGCCTGTCATACCGGCACCCCGCAGGAAGAGACAGGGTCGGCAGCATAGCTGATGCAGCAGCAGGAGCCAAAGACCTGGCCGGGTGAGAAAGATACCAAGTTGCTCTCAGCTAGGACTCCGTGGACAGCTGCTCCAAATCATCAGTGAAGAACAAAGTGATCAACAAAACCGTGAGTCTGCCTATTTGTGCCCGTCGTCCTGCACCCAACACCCCAACTACCTTCATTGCCCTGGGGAAGTTGCTCCACTCCATGCCACTCCATCTCAGCTGCCGGTCAATCACCCCGGAGATTCTGCAGAAGCGGTGGCCCACTATAGCCACATACCACAGGTGTATATAACTCCACTTTTTTAAGATGAACCCAGGGCCACGGAAGCAGGTCTCAACCCCCGTGACCTCCCCAGAGACAGTATGGCCTGGTTCCAAGTACCCCACTGCCCTGGGGCCCCTCACAACCACATGTGTTCTACTGCTCCTGTGGGCTTTTCCCTCCTGTGAACTCCCAACATTCTTTGTCAAGCTAATCTGGTGATGGTTATATGTCTGTCTGTGTACTTTTTAATTTTAAAGACTGATAGGATTGTGCTGCAATTGTTTTTACTCAGGGATTTTGTCTGTAGAGATATTTGTTTCTCCTTAAGCTTCCATTTCTAGTGTTCTGCTTTTCTCTACTTGCCCACTGTCAGGGCTGTTTTGAGATATATACCCAGTATTTATTTTATGCTTTCTACAGTGTTCACTGTCATAGCTTTGTGGTGATATGTGTTTTCATTCTTCTTGTATTCTCTCTGCTGTATATTATTACTACTACTGTTTACGTGATATGCTTAGCACTGATTTTTTAATCTGTATTCTTATAGTTTTACCACTCTCATCACATGATAGATTGATGAATCTCTCACATTGAATCATCGCATCATCACTCTCCGTTGAACTATAAACAATCCACTGCAGAACCAACAGTCTATTTGGGACACAGAGAAGGTTTAGCTTTATGCTGGAACTTGCATCACATATAACGCAAAAGAAGGTAGAACAGTAGTGGTAAAGGGGAAGGCACGGCCACATCCAACTGGTCCCTGTTCAGAGCAAAACACCCTAGCTGCATAACTAACAGCACCGCTTCAGACCTGGCTCCGTAAGTCAGTTAAAGGAATTCTTATGCCTCTCGAACAACTAGAGGAGAGGCCACAACACACTGCTTATATGAGAACAGGAAGCAGTGCATTAACAAACAGAAAGACAGTGTCACATGCTGCTTAGTGCTGATTATCTGCGGTCTATTATTGATGCTGCTCTACCTTAAACCGTGTGAAATTCCCTCTAGTACTGCATGAGTTAATGCCAGTTCTATTGCCGTGTCGTGGTGGATGTGAGGTTAATGTGTGAGTCTTCTCCCCCCAGCCTTTAAGAAGCTTTTCCTTCCACCAGGAGTTGCTGCTGATAGGGTTTCACTCTATACCTGGAAGCCGTGCTGTGCAGACTTGATTGTCTGTGCTGCTGAAGTCTTTTCCTTTGAGGTTGCTGTACCCTGGTTCAGTGGAGGGAGGTAAGGGGGAATAGCGCAGGGCTAATGGAGGTATTAGGGATTAGGATGGACGCCTGAAATTTCTCACCATCAGAGATACCTTCGGGGTCAGGGCTATTCAGGGTTCCCAGTCTTGGGACAGATTAGTTTTCCCTGGACACCCTGCCTGTAGCTGCCGTTCCCTCACCAGCATTTCCACTACACTGTGAAAGCCAGAGTGAGTGTCAGGAAAAAATTAAAATATCTTTCATTTTCTTAAAGCTGACAGCTGCAGCCCATAACCCCTACTGCCTCGTGGTTTCTGTATGACACAGAGACAACTTTCTCCCTCTCACTTCCCTCCTCCCCTGGCAAAGAGGCCAGGTTTATGACTTGAAAGAATGCCAGTTTATAGCTTTACAGATAAGCAACTCTTTGTGCGGGGAAACACAAACTCAGGTTCTTTCTCTTCTAAGTAAAAACACTTTAAGGCAGATGTAATACTTCACCAATAGCAGAAATATGAAAATTAGATTTTCAGAGTCCCTACACCCTGGTGAACGCAAAACACCTTTTTGCTTCACTGAAGCATTGCCAGAATCATAAGAAATTAATTTCTGCCCATCAGCACATTGCAGCCATATTATGTTTGGTCTCAATCAAAGGATAAAATCATAAGCAGGAAAAAGATGCTAATATCTTTGGCCTTTGAGCTTCAAGGCCAAAGATATGGAAGTAAGGAGAAATTTATAGCTTTCAGAATTATGTGTACCTCCCAGAGACAGCCCATATGTGAGGTCAGCTTAGTGGGAATTCTGATTTTAGATTACAAAGTTATAAATCAGACCCTCCATTTTGAGTCATTCAGAGCCATGAAAAGACTGCTGGAACTATGCTGAGCAACTGAATCGTTTTTTAAAGAATCTCTTCTTCCATATATCTGGAGGTCATAACTGTGGCACAGATTTATTAAGTTTCTTATTTGCGTCCTTATTATTTTTATGTAACTTTCTATATTGTACTGTGAATTGTGTCTTCTGTAATATCTTGTATATTTTTGCAAACACCGCCAATTCTTTTGAATTAAAGCTATAAACTTTAATAGCGTCGTTCTTCTTGTTCTATGATGAAAAAACACGACCCCATGAAGCCTCACATTACCAAAACAGGTGTCCAATCAGCCTTTTAAGTGATTGGAGGTGGCAGCATCATTTTTGGATTTTATGTGTTATTGGGGGCTTGTGGGTCACTGGACCGAGGTATATATATTTATAGCTGGAATTGGTGGTATATGTACATTCTGTTATGTAGAGCCCCTCAATATTCTGCATACATCTGAGCAGCCGTGCTCTGGTCCTTATCCTCTGTCAATACTCTGATTGGCCAGCAGGATAAAGACCGCCAAGAGCTGCATGTTCGTGACAGTGAGATAAACAGAAACAAGTACACAAGTACACATAATGAGAAAGGAGTAAAGGCTGTGAAGGAAAATAGAACTGACACACAGCAAGCACTCAATCAGTGTTCACTCCAAAGTAAACCCCCAAGTTGAAGTTTTGGATCTCTTAGAAACTTGTCCACATAGAGCTATAGCCAGCAAGGGAATTCAGTGAAGGAAGAATATATATGTCCACACCCAGACTGTGATCTGTGATGTAACAAGCAAAAGCAGGATAATCAAAAATACCTGAAAAGGATGAAGATCAGAAACGACAAGAAAAGGTAATAGCTACCTAAAATAACAATAGTTGTGTGCGGAGGGGGTGATGCTGGTTATCTTGCACTGGGCATTTAGTGTTTTTTTTGTACAAGTGGGTGATTTTGGGAGGTTTGCACAGGGAGGGGGAGATGTTGCATGAGTGACATTAAAGGGGAAAATGTCTGAAATTCTTCTTCTTGGTAGAGTTTTATAAGAGAAAATCATGACATTTTACATAGCAGTGCAAACTTTTTATGCTCACTGTATATACTTTGTAAACTGAGGGTGCGGCACTGATGTAGGGTGCACAGTGTGAGGGTGCCAGACTGGTGTAGGGTGCTGTATATCCTGTGTGCACAGTGTGAGGATGCAACACTGATGTAGGTTGCTGTATATGTTGTGTGCACACAGTGTGAGGGTGCGGCACTGATGTAGAGTGCTTAATATACTGTGTGCACTGTGTGAGGGTGAGACACTGATGTAGGGTGCTGTATATCCTGTATGCACAGTGTGAGGATGCAGCACTGATGTAGAGTGCTGTATTATACTGTGTGCACAGAGTGAGGGTGCAACTCTGATGTAGAATGCTGTATATTCTGTGTGCAATGTGTAAGGGTGCAGCACTGATGTGGAATGCTGTTTATACTGTGATGGCGCTGCACTATTGTATATTTTATGTATAATCTGAGGGTGTTACACTGATGAAGAGTACTGTATATACTGTGAGGGTGTGGTGTCTGGTGTGGTGTATATAGTGTGAGGGTGCAATGTTTAGTGTGCTGTATATACTGTGAGGGTGCGGTGTTTGGTGTGCTTTATATAGTGTGAGGGTATTATGTCTGGTGTGTTGTATGTAGTGTGAGGATGCGATGTTTGGTGTGCTGTATATACTGTGAGGGTGTGGTGCTTGCTGTATACACTATGAGGCTGTGGTGTTTGGTGTGCTGTATATACTGTGAGGGTGCGTTGTCTGGTGTGCCGTATATACTGTGAGGATGCAGTGTTTGGTGTGCCGTACATACTGTGAGGGTGCAGTGTTTAGTGTGCTGTATATACTTTGAGTGTGCAATATTTGGTGTGCTGTATATACTATGAGGGTGCGGTGTTTGGTGTACAGTCCCTGACAAAAGTTAAGTCGCTTATCCATGTTATGTAAATAAAAGCTTATAACCTGATGTTAAATTCATCCATTGGTTTTATAAATTTCTCTTTTGAAAGCTGATCCCTCCCAAATGTGGTTTAGGGTAAGAAAATAAATTGGCATCAATGCTGAAATATTGATCATTTAATGAACACAGAATGGTCAGATTTTGGCAAGACAAAAGTTTTGTCGCCTGGTCATATAATGCACCCAATCCCAGTTTACATCCTGACCTGTTCTCCATAAATGATCGGTTAATTAGTGGGTGTGTCTAAAAAGAAACCCAGCACCCCAGACCTTCACTTGAACGGCAACTTGAGGTCTGACAACATGCCAAAAATCCACCCTGCGACCAAAGCCTTGATTATCAAGAGGCTGAAGACCAGATCCACTGCAGAGGTGGCTGGCACCTTTAATGTGTCTCAGCGTCAAGTACAAAGAATTTAAAATAATTTGAAGATACTGGAGATGTGTTTAACAAGCCCAGGTCTGGCACACCCCGCAAGACAACTGCTCAGGAGGAACGTTTGTTGGTTAGAAAAGCCAAATCAAGCCCCTCTTCCACTTCAGCAGAGGTCCAACAGGCCTGGTCACTTCAAGTCCATGTGTCAACTAGAACATTTGGAGGATTCTGTCTCAAAATGCCTTCCATGATCAAATCAGTGCCCAGAAGCCAGCACTAAACAAAAGGCAAATAAAAAACCGTGTGGCATTTGCAAAGTTCCACAGCCTGCTAAACAGATGGACACTGGAAAAGTGGAAGAAGGTAGATTTCTCTGATGAATCTTCAGTAGAATTGCACCACAGCTGTCACAAATACTGCAGGAGACCTACTGGAGCCTGTATGGATCCAAATTTGGTGGTGGAAAGATCATGGCCTGGGGTTACATTCAGTATGGGGGTGTGCAAAACATTTGCAAGGTGGAAGGCAATATCAATAACCTAAAATATCAAGAAGTATTAGCTACCTCTTACATTCCAAATCATAAAAGGGGTCAATTCTGCAGCAGGATGGTGCTCCATCTCATATATCCATCTCTATAACAAAGTTCCTCCAGGCAAAAAAGATCAAGGTGCTCAAGGACTGGCCAGCCCAGTCACCAGATATGAACATCATTGAGCATGTTTGGGGTAGGATGAAAGAGGAAGCTTGGAAGACAAAACCAAAGAATCTAGATGAACTCTGGGAGGCATGTAAGACTGCATTCTTTACTATTCCAGATGACTTCATTAATAAATTGTATGAATCATTGTTGAACCGCATGGATGCAGTCCTTCAAGCTCATGGAAGTCACACAAAATATTAAATATGACTCTAATAGCACCACAACTTCATTCACCAATGTTATGCAACATATACGGTATTTGTATTTTAAGTTATTTGTTTGAATATCACATTACTTTCTGTGGGCGACAAATCCTTTGTGTTGCCAAAATCTGACCATTCTGTGTTCGTTAAGTGATCAATATTTCAGCATTGATGCCAATTTATTTTCTTAACCTAAGGGCCACTTTACACACACAGATATCTGTGTCCAACTTCTGAACTGATGTCTAGTTGCAGTGAAATCATGGACACATTGTTCCATTTTGTGGCTGTGTACAAATGTAACAATGTGTCCATGATTTCACTGCAACAAGAGATCTGTTCAGAAGTTGGACACAGATATCTGTGTGTGTAAAGTGTCCCTAAACCACATTTGGGAGGGTTTCAGCTTTCAAAAGAGTAATTTATAAAACCAATGGTTGAATTTACCGTCAGGTTATAAGCTTTTATTTACATAACATGGATAAGCAACATAACTTTTGTCAGGGACTGTACTGTGTAGGCTATGAGGGTGCAGTGTTTAGTGTGATGCATATACTGTGTATATACTGCTTGAACAATGCATATTGGTTTGTGTTTTTTTTTTTTTGCACATATAGAGCATTTTTGTAGTGATATTTGGTTGGTGATAAGCAATGTATGTCAGTATTTTGGTAATATTATATGGACACTGGGAGTCAGTTTTATTTTTGTAGCATTATTTTGACATGATAATAGTCATTATTACTATTTTTGCAAAAATCATCTTGTGATGTATACACATTGCAATTTGATGGATTGGTTTTCTGATAAGATGCAGCTTGTGTAAAGATTAACATAATGAGTACAGTTACTTGTCTCCTCCGGCTGGTTTCACACAGCAGTTTTTCCCTGACCAGGTTCGATCAGGTTTGTGTGTCAAAACCTCATGGTGGGTTTACACACACCAATTTATCTGTTCAATCTCTGAACCAATCTCTGGTTGCAGTGAAATCATGGATACATTGCTCCATTTTGTGGCTGTGTACAACATGGAGCAATGTATCCATGATTTCACTGCAACCACAGATTGGTTCAGAGATTGAACAGATAAATTGGTGTGTGTAAACCCACCATCAGTCAAAAACTCAGAACAGGTGTCAATCTTTCAATTATAGTTTTTTTCTGCAAGTTCCTCTCCTGGTTCCTCTCCTGGCACACAAACCTGATCGAACCTGGTCAGGAAAAAAACTGCAGTGTGAAACCAGCCTCAGTCGGTGAGCGCTGTTATTGTATGCAGAGCGGCTTATCCAGATGCAACTTTTAATCAGACATGTCGAACGTAATCATGTTAAGGCCCCGTCACACACGTCAACGTCCGAACGATCCTATCAACGATCCGACTTTACCTAGATCGCTTGAACGATGTTCAATGATCGCTAGGTGAAGTGCCATACGTACAGATATCTTTACCGACGCAGCAATGATTCCGCGACAAGCGAACGATACTTGCAGTCGTTTGATCGCCTACGTCCTTTAGTTCTGAATAGGCGAAGTTGTTAACAACATCGTTATCAAGGTGTCACACATACCGATGCTGCAGGTTGGACGGATGATTATCGTCTGGTTTAAGGTCCGGCTCAAAAACCTCTGATGAACGATCAGCCAATTTATCGTTGATCGTTTGTACTTGTCAAACTCAACGATGTTGTTACGACGTCGTTGCTCCACTCAAAAAGCCGTGATGTTCTAACGATATCGTTAATGATATTGTAGTGTGTGACGGGGCCTAGAGTTTAGTCTTGTAAAGTGATTTTTTTAACATGTTTTTGGTTTGAGTATATTGGACTGTTTTTATTTAGCTCTGTATAGTGGTGAGTTGGCATATATTGTTGTGCCTGTTTTGTATTTTTTGTCTGTATTGTGTGGTTAATGTCTGTATTGTGTATCAGATATCTGTATTATGTATTTTTGTCTGTCAGTATTGTGTATTTTCTGTGTGTATTTGTTAAGTGCATTTGAAGTGTTATTGTATATTTAATGTATGTATTGTAATTTGTAGTCTGTATTGTGTAATTTGTCTATATTGTGTATTTGATGTCTATTATGTATATGTTGTGTGTATTTTGTATTTTATGTTTATATTGTCACTTGATGTCTGTATTGTGTATTTCTTTGCGTGTATTTCTGTGGATCAGGGATGTTGAAAGCCATGCGATGTGCAATATATTTTGCCACTGGGAACAGGTGGACAGGTTTAAACTAAGATACCAAATTAAGCATACTTCCCAGTGCCAGCGTCGACAGCAGGATGATGTATAATGAGGCGGTTTTATATTGATAACATACAACTTTGATTCAATGTGGCTCCTTCATAGCAGGCACATTACTGCACAGAGGAAAAGACTGGCAATCTAATTCTGTTGTTGGAGACTACAACTAAAGGTATTTGATATAATGCTGGGAGATGCACCCCTAGCACTCAACAAGCTACTGGGAAGAGACAATGGTCGACCTGAGTACGATCAAGTCTCATGATGCTCCAGGATCAAAGCTACAAGGCCGTCTAGGTGCTGATATCACTTGGTTGAAAGGGAAGGTCAAAAGCTGCAGAGATATGATAACGTTTGGAACTTGTAATGTTTGAAATATGATCCAAGGCAAACTTGACATTGTCAAAGCCAAAATGGACAGAAAAGAACTTTACTTTCTCAAAATTAGTGAACTAAGAGGTACTCAATCTGGACATTTCAGACATTTCTCTGGTGAGCCACGGGGGATGTGCCAGGTGCTGTAGAGGTGCCAGCTGGGATATGTAGTTCCACTGGCAGCAGATGGCAATGTCATGGTAGCTGAAGTGGGTTGCTGAATCCCTAAACACTTCCCTTGTGTCCTTCAACAATGATCAAAGAGGAAGGTTGCACTTCTAGTGATGATATATGATCCCTCTGGGGCGATCCTGTAGTGGTGATGTTTGGGTATAGGTGTTGGATATGACCCCTCGGGGGCGCTCCTGTAATGGTGATGTCTGGGTGCAGGTATTGTATATGACCTCCGGGGGTGCTCCTCTTGGTACAGGTGTTGTGTATGATCCCTGGGGAGCTCCTGTAGTGGTGATTTCTGGGTGCAGGTCTTGTATAAGACCCCTTAGGGTGCTCCTGTAGTGGTTATGTCTGGGTGGATGTGTTGTATATGACCCCTTGGGGGCTCTCCTGTAATGGTGATGTCTCGGTGCAGGTGTTGTACATGACCTCCAGGGGTGCTCCTGTAGTGGTGATGTCTGGGTGCAGGCGTTGTATATGATCCCCGGGGGTGCTCCTGTAGTGGTAAAGTCTGGGTGCAGGTGTTGTATATGACCCCAGGGGCGCTCCTGTACTTGTGATGTCTGGGTGCAGATGTTATAGTGCGTACGATGTTCGTGCAATTTTAGGCAGCCAGACACTTGGGTGAACTTGAAAACTTGAAACCTTGAAAAGTATTAACTTTACTTCAGGTAATAATTGAATACAGTCTATTGGAGGCAAAGTGGCTGTGGTTCACCATATAGGATACCTTGGATATTTTGTGTATGAAAGAAGGTGATTTCTTCTCATGGAACAAACAAATTTAGAGCCTCTCAGGCGGCTGGATTACAGGTCTCTTCATTTGGTATGGAAGGTAATACTGTGCACAGTGCAGTTGGAAAAAAACGGGGGAAATAGGAGTTTTGTGTGCGCTGCCTCACCAAGAAAACAAGTGGATCCAAGATCTTATCCCAGTATCCTTTATTTCATCTCGACGCGTTTTGTGAGTAACCCTCACTTCTTCAGGAGATACAGGAATCACATACACATACTGTATGTCAGCCTTCTATATATACTAAAACTAAACAGGTGAACGTCATCAACGTCAATCCAACATGAAAAAAATGTAAAAAAACAGACAAAAACTTTATCAATATGAAACAATTGTTAGTTCACTCATAAACCTAAAAACATCAAGTTAAATATATATATAAAATTTGTATACATCTATGTCAAAAAGGTCGCAACTCTGTGCGGAACCACTCAAATGTAAAAAATAAAATATATTATGATTCACTCCTATTATTAAAATCACCTAAAACGTCCTAATATTCTATAATAATATCCTTTATAATTCTGGTCGACTCCTTATATTATAACTCTATGTAATAACTCTTCTCCATAGTTTAATTATTTATTTCCTGACAATCTTTAAGCAAACTGATTGCACCCACTATGGCCATTCAGGTTTGCAATGGAGTGGACCTCCAGTACTGCGGGACCATTTCAAATCTTATGAACTCTTCACTATCTCTATCCACTAACCCATAGCTCCATATGTTGAACAAGTTGAAAGCTTTCTTATATGAATACCAGATCATCACGATCTGGAAATACTATATCTCAGAAGCAGGAAAAGTCCCACCAGCCATGAACTTAATATTGCCAATATCACATGGTGGCACTACATCTCTAGATGTTTACAACATCTTTATGAACCACCTTTTATTATCTAAAAAGATCCGTAATATCATTCAGACCATTGGGCTTCAAGGTGTTCAATTTATAGATCCAGTAAACTTCTTTCCTAGATGGAATCTGATTGCGATTGCTCATCTCAGGAGGTACAAAATCGGTAAAACAGTTATTTTTGCTTTCCTGTTATGAGTGACTGCACAATGTCGGGATACATTATGAGTCCTATGGGAATTCATTCTATTGTGTAATTGTTGCGATGTCTTCCCAATGTACCACTTGCCACACTCACATTTCAGCCGGTAAATTACATACCCTGAATGGCAATCTAAATGATGTCTGATCTGAAAAACATAATCTCCCTGTCCTGAATTAAAAGTGGAGGTGCCATCCTCTATCATCATGCAACGTGTATAGGAGGCTGACATATGTGTATGTGATTCCTGTATCTCCTGAAGAAGTGAGGGTTACTCACGAAATGCGTCGAGTTGAAATAAAGGATACTGGGATAAGATCTTGGATCCGCTTGTTTTCTTGGTGAGGCAGTGCACGCAAAACTCCTATTCCTCCCATTTTTTTCCACAGGAGGTGTTGCAGCTGCTATATGCTTTCTGGGTGTTGTGACTCGGCACAACCGGCAAAGGTGAGCACAATACATCCATAGGATCTCCTTGTAGCACTGATAAGACACTATTTGCCCTATTTCTTCCCCTTAGTGTGCATATAAAGAATTGTGCACAGTCCAGGTAATACTATGATGGAGGGACCTTCACGGCTCGGCTCCCTGTGGTGATGGGGTATGGAGTTCTCATGACTTTGGCTCTACCGTTTCCTATTGCAGGGGGTCAGGCAGACAAAGTTTGTGGTGTAGAAGTCACGTTGCACTGGTTCTGACTGGAAACCAATATAAATCAGCATGGAGGAGAGCACTTATTCTCCTTATCCCTCCTGGCTGTATCAAGCTTCACTCCTTTGTGGAGGCAATTAAATGGAGAAAATTATGTGCCCACAGCGAGGACTGGGATAGCGATAATGGGAGCAGTAGTGCTTCCACACTCTCCTGAGTAGACTGACTAGAAATCAGTTTGAACCAGTTCCAGGAAGTGTGTGAGAGGCCTGAGGTAGAGGCTCCTCCCACTGTTGCTATGTGAGAGGCCTGAGGTAGAGGCTCCTCCCACCATTTCTATGTGTGAGAGCTGAGGTAGTGCTCTCCCACCATTGCTATGTGAGAGAGGCCTGACGTAGAGGCTCCCCCACTGTGCTAATGTGAGAGGAGGCCTGAGGTAGAGGCTCCTCCCACTGTTGCTATGTGAGAGGCCTGAGGTAGAGGCTCCTCCCACCATTTCTATGTGTGAGAGGCCTGAGGTAGAGGCTCCTCCCACCATTGCTATGTGAGAGAGGCCTGACGTAGAGGCTCCTCCCACTGTTGCTATGTGAGAGAGGCCTGAGGTAGAGGCTCCTCCCACTGTTGCTATGTGAGAGGCCTGAGGTAGAGGCACCCCCCCACTGTTGCTATGTGAGAGAGGCCTGAGGTAGACGCTCCTTCCACTGTTGCTATGTGAGAGAGGACTGAGGTAGAGGCTCCTCCCACCATTTCTATGTGTGAGAGGCCTGAGGTAAAGGCTCCTCCCACCATTGCTATGTGAGAGAGGCCTGACATAGAGGCTCCTCCCACTGTTGCTATGTGAGAAAGGCCTGAGGTAGACACTCCTCCCACTGTTGCTATGTGAGAGGCCTGAGGTAGAGGCTCCTCCCACCATTATATGTATGAGAGGCCTGAGGTAGAGGCTCCTCCCACTGTTATATGTGTGAGAGGCCTGAGGTAGAGGCTCCTCCCACCATTATATGTATGAGAGGCCTGAGGTAGAGGCTCCTCCCACTGTTATATGTGTGAGAGGCCTGAGGAAGAGCCTCCTCCCACCATTGCTATGGCAGCTAGCTATAAGGAGAATTATCTAACTTTTATACACATGCATTGAGCTTGAGATGGCAGCAAAATCCAATGTAAAATATACATCTATCTGTCCTCACTGCACTGACATCACATCACAGCATATATGAAACATTTCCTAACAGTGCACAAAGTAATTCTGGCACACTGGAACAAATCTACTACAGCACAACAGCTGTTTCACTCAGCAGCAGTAGAACGGGTACCGGGATACCACATTTCAATCTGGACATTTTCTGAGTTTGTCTCAGATTACAGTCCAACGACCGTTTCGCTTTCATGCTTCCTCCTGGGGCATATTCTACTTGTGACAGATGTTTCTACGTGGAATATGCCCCAGGAGGAAGCATCAAAGCGAAATAGTCATTGGACTGTGATCTGAGGTAATATACGAGTCTCTCTACCTTATGTTTAAATTGATTTTTAATTCCTTCTTTTTCTCTCTGCCAATTGACCTGTGATTAAATAAGTGCGGTTTGTTTTTAATGTTATTTATTTTATTTTTTATCTTTTGGGTATTTTACACATAGTTCCCCATTGTAAATCTACAGATGAGGGATGGTTTGAGAAATAGAATATAGGCAGAGGCTGTCTGGTTAAGTCTTTGTCAATTTTTGTTTATTTTTATTATGTGCTGTATTGTGTTTTATGTATATCGTAATTTCCTTTTTAAATATTATGGTAATTGTATGGATATCTTTTTTTATCTAAATAAAGATGATTTTTATTATATGAGTGTCAATCGTTGTAGATTTTGTTGTGAATTGGCATTTGACCACCATATGTGAATTTTTTTATTTGTATTTATTTTCCCTCTTGCCAACCCATTTAGAGGTTTTGGTATTCTGTGATCAATCTCAAGAAGAAATTGACAAGACACCAAAACAAGACTTACTTATTATCATGGGAGACTTAAATGCCAAAGTGGGTTATGGCAAACATGAAACTGTTATTGGAAACTTTGGACTTGGTGGAAGAAACGAGGCTGGAGGAAGATTCGATGACTTTTGTATGACAAATCAACTGTCCATTATGAACACCTTCTTCCAACATCAGAAATGGAGGCTCTACACATTACCATAACCGAATGGGATCTATAAGAATGAGATTAACTACATATGTGATCACCAAAGATGAAAGTCATCAATCATTACTGCAAAAACAATGCCAGGAGCTGACTGTGGAACTGATCATGAACCTTTGACATCGAAGATTAGTGTCAAGTTACGCAAATGGACTAGACAATAGGTCATTTCCAATTTTGATTTGACCAACATACCTGAAGTTTATTGGAACAGTCCGCAAAACCAATTTAAACCACTGGACAAAGATGAAAGGAAGGTTAAGGAATTATTGACAAATATAAAGACTATCATTACTGAAGAAGCCAGGAAGATAATAAATAAAAGGCTAAAGAGACCCCTGCAGCCATTGTTAACAGAAGAGACCCTAGAGATCATTGAAAAAAGAAGAATGGCAAAAGAAAAAGGTAACAAGCAGGATGCAGACAACATCAGTAAAAGACTAAAGAGAGCCATTTGAGCAGACAAAGAACTTTTTTTTCCAGAAGATATGTACAGAGATAGCAAATGAACATCTGAAGGGCAAGACCAAGAAGTCATAACAAAAGATCAAAGAGATACGATGAAAGTTTAAACAAAGAGTGGGAATGCTGAAAAAATGGAAACAAAGTAACTGAGGCAGAACAGATCAAGGAAAGATGGAAAGAATACAAGGAACATCTCTACAAAAATGAGTCATTGATGCAGGAATAAGCTGAGACTGTAAATCATAGCGAACCAAACATATTGAAACAAGTCTCTGCTGCAATAAAGCTTCTATCAAAAAAAAAAACACCTGGTTGTGACAATATTACAATGAGCCTAATAAAGTCTTCTGAAACTGCAGTAGAAGTCGTCACATTCCTGTGTCAACACATATGGACTGCTGATAAATGGCCAAGGACTGGACAAGATCGGTGTCTATTCCTATTCCGAAGAAGGAGGATGCTACTAATCAGAGGCGGACTGGGCCGGGGGGCAGGGCGGCATTTACCCCCCGGGCTGGTGACTTATCAGCAGTTCAGGCCTTCCGGCCGCATTATCTAATCTATATAATTGCGAGTTTTCCACTTCCTGGATGTCCGCCTATGTCACTTCCGCCAGCTCCATATTAGCACACCCAAGTGATGGGTATGTTAATATGGTGATGGCTGGCAGGGATGGACACCAGAAACCTCCCCCCACACACCGCCCGGTCCACGCTCCGCCCTCCCGCCCACTGCTCCCCCACTCCATGCTCCCGCTCACCCGCTCCTCACCCCTGTATTCTTCTCCTTCTTGCAGCATTACTGTCCGAAATTCAGTGGCCGCAGGGGTGGAGTTAACAGAGAGGGCGTCATAATGGGTGTGGGGGAATGGTTCAGTCAGGGGAAAAAACAGCAGACGGGAGAGATAGCCCGGGGGGGGAGATGGCCGACACCCCCATCATCACAGAGCCCACCCCAATTGTGATGTTACCGCCCACCCAATGCGATAGCATCGGGCTCCCATCTAGTTGTCAAGACTGAAAAGTTAATTTTCCTGCACCCGTGGCTGTTCAGACAGGCTGACAGCATTGCTAATGCACCCGGCGGCCGTAAGTGGGTGATTTACCTTTAAAGGCTGGCTCCTGACTCCATGCAAGCTGACGTAACGCTCACCTTCCAGAGCGCGGGAGCGGAGCGCTTTTGGACACAGGCGCAATGAGTGGATGGCACTCTGCCACATTTCATGGGCAAGTCCCTGCCTGAATATTCTCCAGCAGCTGTTCAACTTGTTCTTCTGCTGGCAGGCATTGCAGCCTTTTGATATGCCAAGCCGGCCGTGTCACTGCCAGTAGACAGGATTCTGAGTGTGGCCATGTCTGCAGTGCAAGCTGTGACCTCATACAGTGCATACTTGCACTAGCACATACCCGCCAAAGAGGAGCAGAATGGGAGACCAGCCAGGGAGAGGTGAGCAACACCTGGAAAGTGTCACACTGGGAGGAGGACATTGCTCTCCTCCTCCCTGATGGATTGGAATGTTGAGTCTTTCACAGTAGATTTATGGCAGCTACTTGAACTTTATTAAAGATCGGTGTCACCATTGCTGAGTCGCCTGAGCATCACCTGATCTGTATGAGACTTCAGAGCTGCCATAAATCTCATGGAGTCTCAGAAACTACACACATGACTGCACAATATGGTGCCTGCACTGATAGATGTGACCTGACTGCAGACACCACAGATTTGATTTGTCTCTTTCCCTCTTCTTCTACTGTATATAGCATGGGATGTAGTCCTGTAGCCAGGAGTCAGGGTCCTATCAGTACAGGGTGTAGGGGCTTATTATACTGAGGGAAAACTGGGCTAGCGGAGCCCATGGTCAGATTGCCCCCATCATTATAATGTGCAACCTTGATCCTGTTCCAGCGCAGATCTCCTGGCAGCAGGGGCTGCTGGTTGCTAAATCAGCCAGGCTGCACTGCCCATACCATTGTGCATGTGCTGGCCCAACATCATCACAATTTGCAGACACTGCTGCAGCTGTGTGAATGCCTGTCAGCGTTCTAGTGCGTGCGTATGCTGTCAGCGCTGTTGTGCATGCATGTGTATGCTGTCAGCATTCCAGTGCATTTGCCTGTTTGCTTTCTAGCACGTGCATGTGCCTATATGCATTCTCATGAGTGTGTGTGCTGTCAGCGTTCTAGTACATGCATGTGCCTGTCTGCGTTCTAGTGTGTATGTATGCTGTCTGCATTCTAGTGCATGTGCCTGTCTGCATTCTTGTGTGTGTTTATACTGTCTGCGATCTCGTGCGTGCCTGACTTCGTTCTTGTGTGTGTATGCTCTCTGCATTCTTGTGCGTGGGCCTGTCTGCATTCTTGTGCATGTTGTCTGCGTGCATATACTGTCAGAGTTCTTGGCATGTGTATGCTGCTAGCGTTCCAGTGCACACGCCTGTCAGCGTTCTTGTTTGTGTGTATGCTGTCTGCGTGCATGTACCTGTCTACATTCTCAAAAGCGTGCGTGTGCCTGTCTGCATTCTGCATTCTCAAAAGCGTGTGTGTGCCTGTCTGCATTCTCAAAAGTGTGCGTGTGCCTATCTGCATTCGCAAAAGGGTGTGTGTGCCTATCTGCATTCGCAAAAGGGTGTGTGTGCCTATCTGCATTCGCAAAAGGGTGTGTGTGCCTATCTGCATTCGCAAAAGCGTGCGTGTGCCTGTCTGCATTCCCAAAAGCGTGCATGTGGCTGTCTGCATTCTCAAAAGTGTGCGTGTGCCTGTCTGCATTCTCAAAAGTGTGCGTGTGCCTGTTTGCATTCTCAAATGTATCAGTGTGCCTGATACATGCATTATAACATGATACATAAATGTTCTCGTGCATTTGCCTGTCTGCGTTCTTGTGTGTGTATGCTGTCTGTGTTCTTGTACGTCTGGATGCTGTCTGCTTTCTTGTGTGTGTATGTTGTCTGCGTTCTTGTACGTGTGGGTGCTGTCTGCGTTCTTGTGCATGCGCGTGCTTGCCTGCGATATTGTGAGTGCTGTGCCTTTGTGTATTCTTGTGCATACGTGTGCCTGACAAAAATGGTGTTAATAAAAAAAATCAATAGTAAGTGTATTAGATATTAGTGATTATGATGTTCAATGGAATGTTATAGATTTTAATCCAAAAAATGTAAATGTATATTCAAATTAGCAATATAGGTACAATAATAGGTAAATGTAAGATGAATGATGTATGATGTGCCTATTAAATTCTATGGAATGGTATAGCCCACATCTAAAGAATACAATGTTAGGGCCTGGTCTATACTACATCCAATACTGAGGACAGATATATATGTAAGTTCAAAGAAATGATGGGCGTGCTGGTGTATCACGGTCCGCGCTGCTCCAGGGCTAAATAAAACTCACCAACGAGCCAGTCAACTTTTCATCCTTTTTATTCCTCCTAAAAGACACTAAAAGATGAGAGGTATATTGTCAAAACCACTCACCTATTCCAGTTGTGATGACCCACAACTGGCTTGAAGGCATACAATCAATACCGGCTGCTGCAGGACCTCCACCAACCACTCGCACGTGGGAAGACTCTCAGGAAGCTGGGAAAAGGTGTGTGACAGTCCGCGCCACCGGGTACCAAAGAAATCACCTGGGATGCAGGAAGTTATTTCAAGCTTTATCTTTATTCTCCAACATGTTTCAGCGCTCTACCTGAGGAAGGCGCCAGGTGGAGCGCTGAAACATGTTGGAGAATAAAGATAAAGCTTGAAATAACTTCCTGCATCCCAGGTGATTTCTTTGGTACCCGGTGGCGCGGATTGTCACACACCTTTTCTCAGCTTCATATTAGGCAAGTTTATCTGTTCTTCATCGATTGTAGCAAAGCCTTCAACTGTGTTAATCACCAGAAACTTTGGAGCACTATGAAGGATATGGGTGTGCTGAACCATCTGATCAGTCTCATTAGGAACCTTTACATTGACCAAGAAGCAACAGTCCAAATGGAATACAGTAGCACATCATGGTTCAAAGTAGAGCAAGGCTTCAGACAAGGCGGCATCCTGTCACTATTTCTCTTCAATTTATAGGCAATCAGTATTTTCAGGAAGGCTGCACTTGCCGAAAAAAAAAAGAAGGAATTGAAATTGGTGTAAAAATCATCAACAATCTAAGATACGCAGACAATACAACACTGATAGCAACAACCTTAGATGGAATGAAGGACTTAATAAGGAGTGTCCAGATGGAAAGCTCGAACATGGGTCTGATACTCAACACAAAGACAAAGATTTTGACTACTGCCAGGTATGACAAGGACACATTTGAGATAGATGGTAATGAATTAGAAGTGGTAAAGGACTTCAATCTACTCGGATCAATGATCACTCAAGATGTAGTGAAAACACCGGAAGTCAATAGGAGAATAGCTATGGGAAAATCAACAATGAAATTACTTGACAAGGTCTTCAAATAAAAAAAATATGAAGACACGGCTTGTACATAGTCTGATCTTTCTGTAGTAACATATGGAAGTGAAACATGACCATAAAGAAACAAGACAGAAGACGAATCAACGCCTTCAAAATGTGGAGTTGGAGAAGGCTGTTATCAATAATACGGTATGGATGGAAAGAAGAACAAACAAATCAATTTTTGAACAAATCAAACCACACATGTCACTTGAAGCAAGGATCACCAAGCTTCGACTTGCCTACTTTAGACATATCATACAAGAGAAAAATAACTAGAGAAGAACACTATGGTAGGAAGAATGGAAGGTACAAGGCAAAGAGGAAGACCAGCAACCCAATGGCTTGATACTGTCAAAATAACGGTGGAGAAGATCCTGCTGGACCTATCTAGGCTCACACAAGATTGATCTTACTGCAGAGCGTTTATCCATGAAGTCGCCATGGGTTAAGATTGAGCTGAACACAGATAAATAGAAGAATAAAAATAGTTACCATTAGCATTATAACTGAGAAGATATGGACCATAACTCAGAAGACAGAGGGACTGACCATGAAGCAAGAGGTCACTGGATCAAATCCCCAAATTGAGCCATGACAATGTGTTGTTACTGTTATTGTAAGGGGGTGTGATGGGGCAGATCCGCCAGGGACCTGTTTTGGACGCATCATCTGAGTGGCATGGTTTCCTGCTGGCTTTACAAAATATATTTCAGGATAAAGCATACATAGCGGCAATAATTGGAAGTGGACTATGATTTATACTGACAGTAGTTCTTGCAGCATGAATCAGCTGTCAGATTTCCTTTAAGCTGTTGCAAGTTATAAACTAGAGTTATAAAATATCCATGTAAAGCAGAAAAAGATTTAGCAAATTTGCTTATTAAATGAATCATTCACCATGTGGCAGATTACATATTTGAAGTCTGATCTACTTACTGACACTATTTTCATTGATAGTACACCAGTGTGAAACGGTGTCACAGTTATTTTTTAATAATATACGTAGTTTGTATTGTAAAATGTTTGTAGCAAAAAAGTAGCTTTTTCAACTTTCCCAAAGGAATGAAATGCAGGGGCGTAACTACCACAAGTGCAGGGGTTGCGATCACACCCGGGCCCTGCAGCCTAGGGGGCCCCCAATAGTCCCTTTGGCCTATAGAAAAAGACTAATACTAGTAAAGATTTGCCATAATTGGGGGCCCTGTTGGAGCTTTCGCATTGGGACCTCTGAGCCTAAAGTTACGCCACTGTTGGGAGGTCATATACTGACATTGTCTCGCCTGCTGTACTAACACAGGCAAGCACAAGAAAAGGAGACCTTACCTTATAAAAATGCCTACACCAAGTAGGGGTGAGTAAGCAGTCAATATTAAAGCGAACCTGTCACCCCCCCTGGACATCAAAAGCTATAATAGCCACCTTCTGCAGCACTAAGGCTGCATTCAGGGAAGGTGGCTATAAGCTTTTGATGGCCTTTATACTATTAAATATGCACTTAGATAAAGCCTTACTCTTAAGAAGACCTAAGACCGGGAGGCGGGGTTTCGTGCTCCTCCGACCCGCCTCCTCTTGTCAGTCATGGTCCTCGCCTGCTGCTGCCTCCCCACATGAACGCGCGCCTCCGTTCTCGTCTATGGCGCCGCGCGTGCAGCCCGACGACTTCCTGGACACCCGGCGCAAAGCGCATGCGCGGCGCCATAGACGAGAACGGAGGCGCACGTTCATGTGGGGAGGCAGCAGCAGGCGAGGACCATGACTGACAAGAGGAGGCGGGTCGGAGGAGCGCGAAACCCCGCCTCCCGGTCTTAGGTCTTCTTAAGAGTAAGGCTTTATCTAAGTGCATATTTAATAGTATAAAGGCCATCAAAAGCTTATAGCCACCTTCCCTGAATGCAGCCTTAGTGCTGCAGAAGGTGGCTATTATAGCTTTTGATGTCCAGGGGGGGTGACAGGTTCGCTTTAAGGTACATCATCCATCATATTGAAGCAAGACAGCATTTCTAGTTTGTGTTGCTGTCAGGTGATAGAGAACAATCTGCACAAGAGTACAGTCATTAGAGGGGTGACGTATGCCAGAGCTGAGGGAAAAATAGAGGCTTTCCTTGCATGTAAGAGTGCGTCTCCCTCTGAAGTTCAAGGTTAGCTACACCAAAACTGATTCCTGATTGAAGAAGATTGTCGAGCCAAAAGAGACTTGAAGACTTCATTTTTAGAGCCTGTCCTAAAACTGACTGAAGCCATGTGATGCATGGTGAAGCCAGCAAAGCTCTTCAATGTGTAAATGGCAGTGCTTTACAATCGTAATTTGTTCAAATTTGCAGCAAATTCCTAAAAATTTGATACAAATTGAATCTACATACTTTGATTTGCTCTTCTTTTCTTGAATACCTTTAAAATAAAAATATCACTGCCAGTGTTAGTCAATAGAAAAGGTATGGTTATGGTGATGATCAGGTGCTGGTGGAATAGATGGTGGTAGGGTGGTAAACTTATTTCACCTTTTGGGTGGGAGACAGCTTGTTCAGGGAATAAATGGGTTAAGCATCGTAGTGACGGTGTGCTGATATAGAATTTACACATTGAATAATTAGTTACCGTTATTTGAAGTCGAGAGAACATAGATCACGATTCATAAATCTGTTTTCGGCTCAGGACAAGAGTCACCTGACAAAGGCTCCAGGTATTCGCTGTTTATCTACATTGCTTCTACAGCGTACATGACCATTGCAGCCAATCACTGGGTTCGGCACCTCTGCCAATTGTAGCCCGCACAAACCTTTGAGCCTAGTAATTGGCTGCGGAGGTCACATGCGCTAATAATGTGCTATTAACGTGACATCTAGAATGCAGTCCATCTTGAAAAACCAGTGAACAGGCATCACTGGACCCAGAAGGGTAAGGTATGCTGTGATTGTTATTTTAAAGGTTTGCAACCCTATGGATCTGTAAAATTTTAAGCTGGATAGCCCCTTTAATGCATAATTCATGTCAACCAGGGGTTCACAAACTCTTGGAGCACCTGATGTACTCCTGCCTTACCCGTTACCTCTCCACTCACTCTCTTCTAGATCCTCTAGATCTATTCTAGATCTTCAGTCTGATTTCCATCCCCTACACTCTAATACATTCTACATTCTAATAAATTTGCCCTTTTCAAAGTGACCAATGGCCATCTGACAGCAAAATGTAATAATGGTGACCAGTCTCTGCTTATTCTTCTTGACCTCCGTGCAGCTACCGTGTTTCCCCGAATATAAGACAGTGTCTTATATTAATTTTACCACCAAAAGTCCCACCCTGATTTATTTTCGGGGTATGTCTTATATTTCCCTCCCTAACCCTAGCCCTAACCCTAACCCTAACCCTAGCCCTAACCCTAACCCTAACCCTATCCCTAACCCTAACCCTAGACCTAACCCTAACCCTAACCCTAGCCCTAACCCTAACCCTAGCCCTAACCATAACCCTAACCCAGGGGCATACACATACAGGGGCACACTCACACATACAGGGGCACACTCACACATACAGGGGCACGCTCACACATACAGGGGCACACTCACACATACAGGGGCACACTGACCTGGGCTCCTCCGACCACCGGGGACCGCAGCACATCCCAGGCATCCACATGCCTGAGGACCGCAGCACATCCCGGGCACCTCCGACATCCTGGGCACCTCCGACAGCCCGAGCACCTCCGACAGCCCAGGCACCTTCGACAGCCCGGGCACCTCCGACCGCCCGGGCACCTCTGACAGCCCCGGGCACAGCAGCAGGCAGGCTGGGCATCGTCGCACAGACAGCCCGGCCTGCACACGTGCCGCTGTCCCGGCCAATCACAGGCCAGGAGCTGCCTGGGGAGCCAATGACAGGCCAGACTGACGTCATGCAGCGCGACTGGCTTGTGATTGGCCTCTGGGCAGTTCCTGGCCTGTGATTGGCCGGGACAGCGGCGGGGGATTTAAAATACCAGCCCTGCTCACCCAGGCACCGGGAACACAGCGGGGGCACCAGAGATAGCAGCGGCAGCAGCGGTGAGTATGAGATATTCCCCTGGCCCCCCCCCCACCAAATTTTCCCCGAAAATAAGTCACCCTGTGTTATTATCGGGGTATGACTTATATTAAAAAAATTGCCCCCAGCCCTGCCCTGTCTTATAATCGGGGGTGACTTATTTTCGGTGTATTAACACTGTTGACCACCATCTCGTACTCGCTATGCTGCATTCAATCGGCATAAAGGACACCGCTCTCTCCTGGTTCTCTTCCTATCTCGCTTACCGTTCTTTCAGTGTATCATTCCTTGGCTCCACTACCTCTCCTCTTCCTCTCACTAGGACTAGAGTCCCTCAGGTTTTGATCCTTGGCCCACTTCTCTTCTCGCTCTTCATGGCCCCTACTGGACAGACCATCAGCAGATTTAGCTTCCAGTACCATCTTTATGCTGAAGGTCACACAACTATATACTTCTTCCCTTGACCTTACCCCCGCTATATTACAGAATGCCAATGATTGTCCGCAGTTTCCAATATCATATCTGCTCTCTTTCTAATGCTCAGCCTTTCTAAAACTGAACTTCTTCTCATCCTGCCCTCCACTAACCTCCCTAAATCTGACATCTCCCTTTCAGTGTGTGACACCACGATAACGCCTAGTCAGCAGGCTCGCTGTCTGAGTGTTAGGTTTGACATGGATCTTTCCTTCACCTCCTATATACAATATCTCGCCCGCTCTTGTCGCTTGCACCTGGAGAACATCTCTGGAATCCTCCCCTTTCTCTTCTTGGAAACAACAAAAAAACCCTCATCGTAGCCCTGATCGACTCTCGCTTTGATTATTGTAATTCTCTATTAATTGACCTCCCCTCACTAGACTTTCCCCTCTTCAGTCCTTCCTTTATGCTGCAACCAGCGTCACCTAGCTGGCTAACTGTTACTCGGATACTTCCGCTGTTTGCCAGTTATTGCACTGTCTGCTCATACACTATAGGATCCAATTCAGATTGTTTGTGCTCACCCACAAAGCTATTCACAGTGCAGCACCTCCCTACCACCCTACCCTTCTCTCTGTCTATCACCCCACCTCTTCACTACGCTCTGCAAGCGACCTTTGACTAATATCCACACATCTAAACCTCCCACTCCCTGCTCCAAGACTTCTTCTGAGCTGCACCAATTCTATGGAATGCTCTACCCCAATAAATTAGGACACAATTTACGCAGTTTTAGGCGCTCCCTAAAAACACATCTTTTTAGGGCGGCCTATCACGCTCCCAAAGAAAATCCTTTATATATATAGCCCATTCACTATTTCCCTAAACATAACTCTCCATCAAATTTCACCAAACCCAAAATCTCTACACAGACTGGCTGGTGATTGCTCATGCAGTTGTTATCTATCCCCCGTTTCTTCAATATGGCTGGACCATCATTGTAGATAAGCCCCTGTACTCTGTGTCACCCCCACCTCATTGTAGATTGTAAGCTCTTAAGAGCAGGGTCGTCTTTATCTTTACTTTAATTATTGTATTTTTTTATAACTGTTGCTTATGACTGTTTGAATATGAACCCCTGAATTGTAAAGCACTGCGGAATATCTTGGGGCTATATAAATAAAGATTATTATTATATTATATCACTTACACAATAACTGATATGATATAAGCTGTAACACAAGGAACCTTCATACATATATTTCAAGTAATCAGCCTTAAATGATGAGCTCTGATTGTATCTTTCATTCTTCATGTCTATTGTAGTCATTATCATCTTTTTCATCTAAAGGACAATTATTTGTGGAAAATGAACTGCAATAGGTTACATACTTCCAGAGTGAGTGTGTCTGTGGTTTCCGGAGGAGTGTAGTGACCTCTAAACGTTATTAATATAACCTTTTACATTTGCATTTGATAGTTGGGTAAACAGGATGCTCTATAAATAAACATTTTGTATTGTACTTCCTGTGCGAAACCAGCGTGATCTCAATGACTGTAATGAAAGCATTGCCTGCCCATACAATAGGTATGATAGTGGTAGACCCGTCCCCTACTAGAGGCAGAAAAGGTATGCAGATTGGTGTAAGGGGGTGGTCGGTACCCGGACGCTCCTGCCCTGAAGACACCAACCGCACTGTGTGACTTGTGTTCTGCGTTATTGTATATATTGTGATGTCTTTATGTATATGATATAGTAACATGCATAAGGTATATTGTATAACATAATGTACAGTAAAAGACTATTGAAAAGTAACCCCGTATATGTGTCTATGACTTCACAGCAGATAAATCCTGCCTTGCAAGAGGTCTTAAGTAGTGATGGGGGAACCCCCCCGACACTCGGGATTGGTGGTTCACTCAAATTTTTTGTAAAGTTCGAGCTCGGGGCTGGGGATGACGCGAGCTTGAGTCCGAACCCTGAGCTTGAATTTTACAGACATGGGATGGAAGGGGGCTGTAAAAAAAAGTATAAAATATTAATAAACATTATAATTATACTTTCCTGTCCAACAACGTGTCCTCACACCTCCTATAGCGGCCACTTCTACTTCCGGGGCCGCCCATTAACTTACAGGATTATTCACTGCACTTGTGGAGACAAAATATTTAGTTAGAAATAAAACAAAAAAACACTTAGAGACTCCATCTTTATTATAAAAAACAATCTTCAGTCCGACGTAGTCCAAAAGACAGTGATGTCAGCACTGCTACATCGCTCTGCATAGACACATGTCCTCAAGGGTAGTATGTGGCCAACATGAAGTGAAAGATCCTGATATCCTCTGACCACATCTACCACTTTCATAGTACTGGAAAACTTTGGAAGAAGAACTAAAGGAGTCCCACGAGAACCTAGAGGTACCCCTGTTAATGTATGTGTTATGAGTGCCTTGGTTCCGGGACTTCTCTGTTGTTGGCCACAGACAGCTGAAGATTTTTTCCCTTATTCAAGTTTTGTTCGCGCACGTTGCACTCCTGTGTGAGAGCCCCTGTGACCTTTGGCTTGTTGGCCAGCAGACCTCTTGTATGTACATTGAACTGAGCTGTTGATCTGGGGTCTCAATCTGGTGGGACCGGGGTCCTGATGACACACTCTAGCAAAATAAGACTTGATTTCGGATACTAGTGTTGTTAATGTATGTTATGCTATGTGTTGCTGTTTGGTGTCTTCCAGGTATGTATGGTCGAGGACAACTATATTTAAAGAGTGAAGGAGTGTAAGGGGGGTCAGTAATCGTATACTACTGCCCTGAAGACACCAACCATACTGTGTGAAATGTGTCTTGCATTATAATATATGTAATGTCATTATGTATATGATATAGTAACATGTATAAGGTATAGAGTATAAGATAATGTACAGTATAGGATGTGACATAGCACTTGGGGTAAGATAGGACTTGACATAATGATACTTAGTTGTTTAGATAAATTGTCAGCTACTGACTGTAGGGCAATGAGTAGTTAAGTAGCGGGTTAAGCCCACTGGTGGTGGAGCAGTCTCTAGCCTTATAGGCGAGACTCCATCTTAGTTTACTTTGTAGTCAGCAGTCAACCTGAATAGAGAGTAGAAGAGAAGCAGTTTGTAAGCCAAAGAGATACCTTATGCCACAGTGAATGGGTGCTTGTGGCATCTGTTGCCCTACCATTGGTGGACAGTGGGAACAGAGAAGCTGGGAATGACTCAGGAACATGTAAAGAACAATCTCTGTCCAACTGCAGCGTATTCCAAGCCCTGGACTCTGTGTAGAATCCCCTGTTAGTGGACTTACTCCAGCGGAGTCCTTACATGGAGACTTGGCAGAGACCTGGGCAAACAGGTCAGCATGGAAGCGAATGTTAGATGAGGTAAGTTCAATGGCGGTCTGTACCATTAAAGAGAATGGGTTGCTGTGAGTGGGATGAGACCCTGGCCATGAAGGACATTATGACTTTAACATGCGGTCCTGTGGTGCCAAGATGTAAGGCAATGGACAGATGAACAACAGTCGTTGGGTCCACTTCTTTTTTTTCTCCGTATATAGCACCTGTTGAAAACAATGAGCAGACTTGGCCTTCAATACTATCTCAGTGTTAATCACATCCAGTAAATACTTCATCTCCTGACATCAGCCCTGTGTTACTATAAAATACAAGTGACAGTTCGATGTATCTCACATCATGTCCGCTCTCTCCTTATCTAAACTGAATATTTCCAAAACAGAACTTCTTGTGTTTCCTCTCTTTACCAACCAACCAAATCCTAATATTTCCATTTTCATGCTTCTTCTACTATAATTCCCAGGCAATATGCTGTTTTGGGGTTATATTTGACTGAGATGTTTCCTTGACTCCTTATATCCAATCACTCGCTCATTTCACATGCACCTCAAAATATTCTCCCCAATCTGCATTTCTCTATTATTGATATGTGGTGCCCCGCAACGAGTGCGTCACAAGAGGGTATTGCAGCCATAAAAGCAGCCGCAATATTCTCTGACACAGCAGTGACCTGGTTAATTTAGAAATCCAACCCTGCATGCATCACCTAGAACAGAGGGCCAATCCTAGGTCCTGGTGGGTGGAGTGTTAGGGAAGTGTAGTAGAACACACACAATAGTCTAGAGAGCAGAGGCTACACTAGAGCCTAGAACAGAGAGAGAACTTGAACTTGGAGAGGAGCGGGGGCTCCGCACCCCGTGCAGCCCCTGGGCCGTCACCGGTCGGGTGTCAGCACCTGAGGCCTTACCAACCGGGATTGGGCATTATACACACGGGTTCCCAAAAGACTCACGTGCCCACAGCTCACAGCCGGTTCACTGGTACCGAAGCTGGCAGCAGTTCACCTCTGCTACGCGAACCAGAAGCGTGGAGGAGCAGCTTTACAGGAGCACCCCACCACCAGCCAACTTCCAGTCGTCTAACCAGCGGTGTACCCACCGAGGGATCCAAGGCTCCCCAAAACATCCAGAACGTACATCATGGATAGGGCATTGAAGCAGCCTCCCCGTACCCGACCTGGTATTCCTGGGCGACACTGGCAACCAATTAGTTAGAATGGAGGAACACTGCGGATTTCTAAGGGACACCATCACTTCTGAGTCCACCTGGTCTACTACCCAACCACTGTATGCCATGTACTGCCTGCTGGTTACAGTAAAGACCCGTTGCAGAGACTTTCTGTGTCCGTGCTTCCTTATGAACTGTCCGTCCGCACTACAAGGTAACTGCAGCTGCCGCACAACATCTTGAGCAGCTCCAGCCTCCGGGGATCACCGCTCAGCCTGTGGGGAGCGTAACATCTAGCTGCTGTCCATCCCCCGGAGGTTCCACAGCGTCGGTAGCCCTTACCGAACTACTCATAGGTGGCGTCACGAATAAATTAAACAAACCCCTTTAATCTGTTCACCCAAGACGTCTTCAAACACTTTTGATCTACACTACACCGGGCCCCACTACCGGCAGGCGCGGTCCACCCGTGACAAGGAGGAAGGAAGCATCGCCTGTCTAAACCGGAGTCCCGGCCACGGTGAGTCAGATACAGCAAAATCCTTTCTGTTGCTCTGATTTGTTCTCATAATTAATGCAACTCCTAATTGGACTTCCTCTCATTGGACTGTGTC
Organism: Allobates femoralis; assembly: GCA_033576535.1. Taxonomy (NCBI): domain Eukaryota; kingdom Metazoa; phylum Chordata; class Amphibia; order Anura; family Aromobatidae; genus Allobates; species Allobates femoralis. The sequence continues at coordinate 86,792,716 of JARQOC010000010.1, forward strand.
CTCTTCAATCCATCCTGAACGCAGCAACCTGGCTAATATTTCTATCCCATTGTTTCACCAATGCCTCTATCCTGTGCTTGCCCATCTGCTACAGAGTCCAATATAAACATCACATTCATGCACAATGCTCTCCACACTTCTCTATTTTCATAGTTTTCCTCCCTTTTATTCTGTCTGTCCCCTACCTGTCCTCTCCACAGTTCTGCACCGCCCTACATTTCCTCCTCATCTCTATCGCCTACCTGTCCTCTCCACAGTTCTGCACCACCTTACATCTCGTCCTCATCACTATCTATCTCCCTTCCTATCCTCTCCACGGTTCTGCACCGCCCTACGCTTCCTCCTCATCTCTATCACCAATCTGTCCTCTTCACAGTTCTGCACTGCCCTACATCTCCTCCTTCATCTGTCTATCACTCTATCCATCCTCTCCATAGTTCTGCACCTCCTCACATTCTCCTCATCTGTCTATCACTCTTCCAATCCTCTCAACAATTCTGCACCGCCCTACATCTCCTCCTTCATCTGTTTATCACCATACCTGTCTTCTTCGCAATCCTACATCCTGTTATCTATGTCTACCACCCTACTCTTGCTCTCCATAATGCTGCATAGCCCCACACACTACTGTGGCGCCCCGCAACGAGTGCGTCACAAGGGAGTATTGCAGCCGCAATATTCTCTGACAAAGCAGTGCAATAGTTAACTCTGAGATCCAGCCCCATACATACAACACCTAGAACAGAGGACCAATCCTAGGTCCTGGTGGGTGGAGTGTTAGGGTAGTGTAAGAGAACACACAGAACAGTACAGTCGAGTCTAGTCTGGAATCTAGAACCTAGAACACAGAACTTGGAGAGGAGCGGGGGCTCCGCACTCCGTGCGGGCCCCTGGGCCGTCACCGGTCGGGTGTCAGCACCTGAGGCCTTAACTACCGGGATTGGGCATATCTACACGGGTTCCTAAAAGACTCCCGTGCCCCAACTCACAGCCGGTTCACTGGTACCGAAGCTGGCAGCAGTTCACCTCTGCCACCGCGAACCAGCCCCGTGGAGGATCAGCTTTACAGGAGCACCCCACCACCAGCCAGTTTCCAGTCGTCTAACCATCGGTGTACCCACTGAGGGACCCAAGGCTCCCCAAAGCATCCAGAACGTACATCATGGATAGGGCATTGAAGCAGCCTCCCCGTACCCGACCTGGTATTCCTGGGCGACGCTGGCAAGAGAAGCTAAGGAGGTAGAAAGGAGGTACACTGCGGATCTCTGAGGAGCACTATCACTGCTGAGTCCACCCGGTCTTCTACTCAACCACTGTAAGCCATGTACTGCCTGCTGGTTACAGTAAAGAACCGTTGCAGAGACTATCTGTGTCCGTGTCTCCTTATGAACTATCCGTCCGCACACTAAGGTAACCGCAGCTGCCGCACAACATCTTGAGCAGCTCCAGCCCCCGGGGATCACCGCTCAGCCTGTGGGGAGCGTAACATCTTGCTGCTGTCCATCACCCCGGGAGGTTCCGCAGCGTCGGTAGCCCTTACCGAATCTACTCATAGGTGGCGTCACGAAGAAAACAAATTAAACCCCTTTAATCTGTTCCCGTAAGACGTCTTCACTTTTGATCTGCACTACACCGGGCCCCACTACCGGCAGGCGCGGTCCACCCGTGACAAGGAAGGAGAAGAATCGCCTGTATCAACCGGAGTCCGCCGGCCACGGTGAGTCAGAAAATGGCGTCACGAACAGGATACGAGCAGGCCCGTTACCCAACGGGTATAATGTGCTTAAACTGGACTTTATTGTCTACAATTGGACTTTGTTCGTCCTAAAAAGAACTTTCCCGCCTTTACACCATTGGGTCAAGATGGCGCCCAAGATGGCGTTCCCGCCACAAGAAGCCGCCACGTGAAGCCCAGGAGTGAGTCAACCCCCCCCTCATCGTGGGAGGGCTAAAGACAAAAGGCGCCAAACTCTTTGTCCGCCCTGATTGCTCGAATCAACCATGGGGGCGGACCCCAAAGACTTTTCCCACGATTGGACTACAAAAGCCCAGCGGAAATGGGAGTGTCATAGACACACCGACAGAAAGAGAGGACTTCTTCACCAGCTCTACCAGAACGTCTTACCGGTTGAACGGGTGTGGTTTCCCTCCGAGAAGAATGGCCAGCATGAGACTCCAAGACCTGATGCGGGAGGTCGAGGCGGAGGCCAGAGCAGCCGTCAGCCAACCGGGTCCGGATCCTGCCCTTACCATAGATGGCAGCCCCGACTTCTGGCTAGAGGCTCTACAAGACCTCCGGGTGCGGTTACTAGAGACAGTGGAATGGACGATTCGCAGCTGGAGCGCGACCCTAGGCAGACGACTACACCATGCGATGCAGCAGAGCCGACCGGGTACAGCTTCTCCAAGCCCAGACGACGTCACCAGCTTCTCGACCGCCTCACCCTCGCCTACCACCTGTCCTGCTCCGTCACCTGAGCCAATAGACTGTGTCATTCCGGTGGAGGCCGCAACTCGACCCGTTCCAGCGACCAGCATCGCAACCGACCCCGTTCTTGAGCCGGAGCTCATAACACGCTCCATGGAAGAACTCGATCTCTACCAGGTTCCCACTGAGGAACCCGCGACATGTTTCACCACTACAGAGACAGTCGCCTGTTTTATCCCCGTACCGGAGGCTTCCCTTGCCATTGCCGAGGCCTACCTGGTAACCGGGATTGAAACACCTCTACCTGCGGAAACAGATGAAGAGGCAGGCAGCCTGGAAGCCCTACAGGACGTCCCTACGGAAGGATCCGCAGCACCACCGCTCTGTTGTACAACGGAACAAGCTTTAACGTCTTTCATCATCGAGCAGCCTGATGTGGTCATCGAGGAAGAGGTCGGAGAGGATGACGACGAGACCCACAGCACCGCTGAGGATTTCGACACCGGGTTCGCTTGGGGAGACAACAAAGAACTTCCTTCCGGGCATACAGCTCGGGTACACTGGTCGGGTGCACTGCCGACACCTTCCCCTGTGCTGTTCCACCGGGTTCCGATACAGACAGCCCGCCAAGTTCAAGCTTCCCGCCAAACCACCAGCTCCGTTACTCATCTCTACACCCCGAGCCGTAACGACGGAGATGTACGCCAGAGACGACGAGAGGAGTGGCAAGCCCGAGAACGCGCCAACATGCAGGCCCGTGCCGAGGCTCGCCGCCAGCCGCCGCTGCCTGATGAACTCCGCCGTGAAGGTAGAATTTCCACCTTTAACTTAAATACCGGGTGGGGGTTCGCTTGGGAGGTGGGTTTGAATGAGGAGGTGTTTGTGGGGCGCCGGGACGTTGAGTCAAACTTGCCAAGAGGACATCCCGATCGCGACCTATACCGGGGCGATATTATCACCTACGAGCGCTATGCTTGTGCAGATGGGTGGTTTGCTATCCGGGTGCGCCATCGTTCTCAGAGCCAGTGACTTTAAAACTTGAACTTCATCAATGACTCTGTTCCCGTTAATCACTGACCGTGTGATCTTGCGGCTACAGCCTGGACTCTAGTTAAAGTACAGCCGACCGCCCGCCGGGTCCGCACAAAGTGATTAACCTGTTTCTTTGCTTATATCACCAAAGCATACCTTTACCTGTTTTTCTATTTTAATAAAAGTGTGTCATATATGTATAAAAATGTAAAAACCTCTGTAATGTGAGTAGTTTGACGCTTGGGGACAAGCTGATTTAACCAAGGGGGAGTGTGGCGCCCCGCAACGAGTGCGTCACAAGGGAGTATTGCAGCCGCAATATTCTCTGACAAAGCAGTGCAATAGTTAACTCTGAGATCCAGCCCAACATACAACACCTAGAACAGAGGACCAATCCTAGGTCCTGGTGGGTGGAGTGTTAGGGTAGTGTAAGAGAACACACAGAACAGTACAGTCGAGTCTAGTCTGGAATCTAGAACCTAGAACACAGAACTTGGAGAGGAGCGGGGGCTCCGCACTCCGTGCGGGCCCCTGGGCCGTCACCGGTCGGGTGTCAGCACCTGAGGCCTTAACTACCGGGATTGGGCATATCTACACGGGTTCCTAAAAGACTCCCGTGCCCACAACTCACAGCCGGTTCACTGGTACCGAAGCTGGCAGCAGTTCACCTCTGCCACGCGAACCAGCCCCGTGGAGGATCAGCTTTACAGGAGCACCCCACCACCAGCCAGTTTCCAGTCGTCTAACCATCGGTGTACCCACTGAGGGACCCAAGGCTCCCCAAAGCATCCAGAACGTACATCATGGATAGGGCATTGAAGCAGCCTCCCCGTACCCGACCTGGTATTCCTGGGCGACGCTGGCAAGAGAAGCTAAGGAGGTAGAAAGGAGGTACACTGCGGATCTCTGAGGAGCACTATCACTGCTGAGTCCACCCGGTCTTCTACTCAACCACTGTAAGCCATGTACTGCCTGCTGGTTACAGTAAAGAACCGTTGCAGAGACTATCTGTGTCCGTGTCTCCTTATGAACTATCCGTCCGCACACTAAGGTAACCGCAGCTGCCGCACAACATCTTGAGCAGCTCCAGCCCCCGGGGATCACCGCTCAGCCTGTGGGGAGCGTAACATCTTGCTGCTGTCCATCACCCCGGGATGTTCCGCAGCGTCGGTAGCCCTTACCGAATCTACTCATAGGTGGCGTCACGAAGAAAACAAATTAAACCCCTTTAATCTGTTCCCGTAAGACGTCTTCACTTTTGATCTGCACTACACCGGGCCCCACTACCGGCAGGCGCGGTCCACCCGTGACAAGGAAGGAGAAGAATCGCCTGTATCAACCGGAGTCCGCCGGCCACGGTGAGTCACTACTGTTCAAACGTTTGGAGTTATTTAGATATTTCCTTATTTTTGAAAGAAAAGCACATTTTTTTTCAATGAAGCTAACATTAAATGAATGAGAAATACACTCTATACATTGTTAATATGGTAAATGACTATTCTACCTGCAAATGTCTGGTTTTTAAAGCAATATCTACAATAGCTGTATATAGGCCCATTTCCAACAACCACCACTCCAGTGTTTTAATGGTACATTGTGTTTGCTAACTGTGTGAGAAGGCTAATGGATGTTTAGAAAACCCTTGCACAAGTATGTTAGCACAGCTGAATATGCTTTGGCTGATTAGAGAAGCTATAAAACTGACCTTCCTTTGAGAAGGAGGTTGACAATCTGGAGCATTACATTTGTTTGTTCTATGAAACTCTCAAAATGGTCAGAAAAAGAGAACTTTCATGTGAAACTCGACAGTCTATTCTTGTTCTTAGAAATGAAGGCTATTCCATGCGAGAGATTGACAAGGAACTGAAGAGTTCCTACAATGCTGTGTACTACTCCCTTCAGAGAAGAGCACAAACAGTCTCTAACCAGAGTAGAAAGAGAAGTGGGAGGCCCCACTGCACAACTGAGCAACAAGACAAGTACATTAGAGTCTCTACTTTGAGAAATCGATGCCTCACAGCTCCTCAACTGGCAGCTTCATTAAATAGTACCCGCCAAAGGTCGGCAATGCTGTAATTGCTGCAAAGGGAGAAAATTATTATTTCAAATAAAAATCATTATTTATAACTTTGTCAATGTCTGGACTATATTTTCTTTTCATTTTGCAACTCATTTGATAAATAAAAGTATGAGTTTTCATGGAAAACACAAAATTGTCTGGGTGACCCCAAACTTTTGAACGATAGTGTATGTCATCCCTCACCTCTGTATACCAGCCTACTTATATTTTTTGGGCTACTAATGACCTAAGACTAAAACCTCCCGTCATCCAAACCTTTCACTCCAATTAGACTTTTCTTGTGCTGCATTAGTTCTCTGGAATGCGCTACCCCAGACTATTTGGTTAAGGGTGAAGGCACACTGGCGTGAGACTCGCGCGAGTGCAATGCGTGAAAAAAACGCATTGCACTCGGGCCAGTGTTGACCTATCAGGCAGGGCACACTGGTGCGAGTCCCCCGCTTCTAACTCGCACTGCGAGTCAGAAGCGAGTGCAATCGCAGCATGCTGCGATTGCACGCGATCCTGACGCGCGTGGAGGGCAATGCAAGTGTATGGGGGCGAGAAAATCTCGCCCCCATACAGCACACTGTGCGAGTGTGCAGCCAAAAATGCTTTAAACTCGCCGGCTGTCAAACATCCTGTTGAACGAACACATCACTCATTTTTCTTTTACACTCATGGGTTCTAATCCATTCTTCACTCTTCTTTCTTCTTCTTCACTTTTAATTTCTGCAGCACTATGCCCAATATACTTGTCAAACTGAGTTGTCACATATATTGATTTGCACTTTGATATATTTCTCTGCTGTATCATTTTCACTTAAGATCATATTGTTACGAGCTATTGTGTGCATAGCAATGTGACGTCACCTACACACCCCTTTGTTTACCTACGTCACATCCAAGGTAATTTTCGCGCCGTTTTTTAAGTTATAAAGGTTTTTGCTCACTGTGCTCTTGATGTTCCCTGAGGAAGGAGTTTGGGATACGACTCCGAAACGCGTAGGAAAACAGCTAACACTTTACCCAGACATACCGCTGTATCTGGTCTTTCTATCATATGAACACAGCAGCTCGGACCACGAGGTACTTTGTCCTGCAGAAACTTATCGTGACCACAGTGACCTGTGGAGGTACGGTCCTGGCAGCAGCTGTATTGTTCTGAGCGATCACGCCGGTTGTGTGCTACACAACCTTATCAGGTGAGCGGTTCCTAGATTTCACCACTTAAAACCTGTCTCCTAAAGGATAAGACCCTATATGCGCATTCTCACCCCTATCTTAGATTACGGGATCCTGGGCTCTGCAGATGACAGATTGAGGTTCTGTGATCACTTCAAGGGACCTCCGATTGTGATGGGGAATAGCACTATCCCCACTGCGGGGCTTTGGATCGCACTGTCAGTGAATGACAGCCCGATCCAAAGGGTTAACAAATCACAGATCTCATCGCCGCTGTTAGCTACACATGTCAGCTGATGAGATCAGCTGAGATGTGCAGGGGATGATGTGAGCTCACTCGCATTAAAGGGTGGGCGGTAACCTATGATGCACATGTGTGTCATAGGTCATTAAAGGGTTGAAGGTATCTGTCAACAGGTTTTTGCTACTTCATCTGACAACATAATGTAGGCAAAGAAACCCTAAATTCAACAAGGTATCACAGATTATTGTCTGCAGACATTCTCACACAATCAATGCATTTACTTTTAAGGCCGCTTCACACGCTAGGATATCGTTAACGATATCCTTGAAATGTCACTGATTTGTTCCAAAAAATGAGATCCTGACCTCAAATCTGTCGTTCGTCGTCCAACTAAGGAACTGTGAAGAAGCCACATCGTTCAGTGTGACACCTTTTTGAATGATCTCGTTCAAAATTCTCCTATTCCTCCCGCTTTGGAAAATCGTTTAAAGGTTCTTCTCCAAATCGCTGGCGCATTGCCAAATGAAAGATCGTTAACGATATCCTTGCGTGTGACAACGCACTAACGATGTCGGAAGGATCGCAGTCACGTGACATAGCTACCGATCTCGTTCACCTATATCCTTCTGTGTGAAGCGGCCTTTAGGCATGTAGCAGAGTAGGGAGAGCTTTCCCCGCTCACACCAGGCTCTGTATGTGCAATGTCTATACACTGTGTGCAGAATTATTAGAAAAGTTGTATTGTAGAGGATTATTTTTATTATTGATCAACAACTATGTTCTCAATCAACCCAAAAGACTTCTAAATATCAAAGCTTAATATTTTTGGAAGTTGGAGTGGGTTTTAACAATATTAGAAATAAACAGGAGTCGGCTTACTGTACATCAGCAATAAATCATTATATGCCCACCTGAGTGGGTGGTATGTCTCTAGGGGGGGTGAGCACCCCCTAGAGACATTATAGCCACAATTAATAATACAATTCTTTTTAAACACCGATAACAGTTTGCTCATCCCTGTGGCAGCAGGGATGAGCAAACTGTACGGTAACTGGATTGCTCCGGATTACGAATTGCAGTTCCCTCCACACATTTTTGTTGAAAAATGTGTGGGACCGCAATTGTGTTCACCGCATCCAGATCTGGATGCGGTGAACGCAATTCTATGAAATAGTATGACCCTAGCCTTAGACTCATAGGACATAGGCTTTCAGTTCCTCTTCTCTAAGAAATACCCTATTCAAAGGGGAAGTACACTAAGAGCAGAATGTGATTAGTCTCAGAAATGCTGCGTCATTCATTTACATGCACTTTTATTAGTTTTTATGACATTGGTGACTGTCTTGGCATCCCTAGTAATTATCATGCACTGACCTTTCTCCTTTTGGAAACACATTGCTGAACTTTTTCAGTTTCATCTTTGTCTCTATTTTTTTTTACTAATTCCAGCATCTACATTTACACATCGTGTGACACGTCCTTCTGCTGTCTATTTTTTATCATGGAAAGCTCATGGACTCAGAGAGCTCCATTGATCCCTATAGACGTGGATCCGTGAGACTAATGGCCCCTTTACACGCAGCTACAGGTAACAGGTTTTCCACAGGTAACTTACTGGTTGCAGTGAAATCATGGAGACATGGTTCTATCTTGTTACTGTGTACAAATGGAACATGTCTCCATGATTTCACTGCAACCAGTAAGTTACCTGTGGAAAACCTGTTACCTGTAGCTGCGTGTAAAGGGGCCATCAGAGCTGATCCTATTCTCAGTTCTTGTGGATCATACTTGGTCATAAAGATCCATTAAAAATGGATAAAAAAGGAAGACAGATTTCCCCCCGTGTTTCATCTGTTGATAAATAAAGACAATCTTACAATCTATCAGTTTTTACAAATGGATGAGAAAAAAATGGATGAAATAGGGAAGAAAAATGGAGGCCAAATGGGTGACACAAGAGAAAAATGCTCCTTTTACTAAAAATGTAAATATGGAAACAGTTGTGTGAATGCAGCCTTATTTTCTTCTTGCATAGGGCTGGATAAGCAAGCAAGTTCTTTATATTAATTAACACTATTTGTTAAATTGCTTCATGTTTTATGTGAGATGCATGATAACATTACAACAACTGTTGCAAAAGTCCACAGGACTCTTAATAATACTGTTGTGTTTTTTTTTTTTTACTTCATTTCATTCTATTAATTACATTAATTTTAACAAAATGCTTTGGTGACGGCATGGACTCTTTCAATAATAGCAGGGTTAAGTTTCTTAAATTTAGCCAGAACATGATGTTATTTTGTTTATTTACTTGTGATATGCCCCTCATTGTTTCTACAAGATTGTAGGAGTCTACTAGTGTTTAACATTTGTAATGTAATTATCTCACCCCTTTGTCAGAGAAGGTCAGAGGCTCAGAGAACTTAATTATGCTAACCTTCCATTGTATTACTATGTGTACTGCTAGATTCTATGTCAATTATCTGTCTTTGAGTCTCCCCTGCCAGCAATGCAATACTACTAGAGATATTATGTATGCGCTTGAAATCTAGCCAATGAGAGCACAGTCTTATGGCCCCCCCTTAGAGGCAATATTCAAAAGAACAGCGTACTTTGATTAAAAAGTTGATTTGAGAAGATAAAAGTTATAATAAGTGCAGACAATGATAGGCTGTTCAGCTAACATGATCTCCAATGCTTTAAAATGGAAAGCGAAACCAGAGAAGAAAACGGAAGACTACCTGTCACATGGATGGAAGAATAGCCAGTATGGTAAAGCAGGGTTGGGGAACCTCAGGCCACAGGGCTGCATGCAGCCCTTGATGACCTTTTATGTGGCCCCCGGGCAGATGCCAGGGGACCACAGTGCTCGGGCTAGCAGACGCGTTTTGCCAACTTCCTGCCCTTTAAATCCATCTCTCCACTGATCTCTATGCCCCAGCCTCAGCCTCCCCAGTGACGTATATGCTCCCAGCCTATCATGTGATATGTAGGGCTCAAGCAAACGTGGGAAAGCAGTTGACAAGCCCATGATTAATATTACCTATAATCACTGCCACGCAAAAAAGAAGCAGCCCCAGCCACCTCAGCAGTGGGGTGTTGATTGTTTAACCAAATATTGCGGGTAATTTTCAAGTCGAAAATTTTGTGCGGTCCCCGAAGGACAGTATATATTTCCAAATGGTCACCGGCAGAAAAAGGTTCCCCACCCCTGTGGTAAAGGGTCAGCTAATGATCAGCTCCAGGATGATCAAAGACAGTCTCAAGGTACCTGTGTCACTTATTTTATTTTTGTTAGCCATTAAAAGGTATCACAACTACAAGATTATTGTCTTATTTCTCCCACTGAGAGTAATCAACATTTTCTCAACTGGCTAACACAGTACCAAATCATTTTAAAGGTACCTGTGAGGCCTGTGACAGATAGAAGACGCCTGTGTGAACATCATCTATTTGCAATAAGTTCCTGCATAGTCCCACTGTTTAAAAAAAGACATGTACTGAAGAAATAACACATCAACTGGCCTGAAGAGAAATGGAGAAACATTTTGTGGACTGATGACAGTAAAATTGTTCTTTTTGGGTCCAAGAGCCGCAGACAATTTGTCAGATTAGTTTGTGGCATATTAGTATATGGGAGGGGGAAAACGTTTCCAGATGGGTGGTGACCATGGCGGCCATTTTGAAGTTGGCCATTTTGGTCCAACTTTATTTTTTTCAATGGGAAGAGGTCATGTGACACATCAAACTCATTGAGAATTTCATAAGAAAAACAGTGGTGTGCTTGGTTTTAACACAACTTAATTCTTTCATGAATTATTTACAAGTTTATGACCACTTATAAAATGTGTTCAAAATGCGGCCCATTGTGTTGGATTGTCAACGCAACCCTCTTCTCCCACTCGTGGGTCACCACTCATCTGGAAACGTTTTCTCCCTCCCATATACTAATGTGCCACAAACAGGAAGTTGATATCACCAACCATTCCCATTTTATTTAGGTGCATCCATATAAATGGCCAACCCTGTATATTGCATACCAGGGTCATGGACCAGTTTGCATATATTAAAATACTTAAAGAGGTCATGTTGCTTTACGCTGAAGAGGAAATGTACTTGAAATGGGTGTTTCAAAAAGACAATGACCCTAAACACACCAGTAAACAAGCAAAATCTTGATTCCAGTCCAACAAACTTAAGGTTATAGAGTGGCCAGCCCAATCCCTGGACTTTAATCCGATAGAACACTTGTGGGGTGACATCAAAATGCCGTTTCTGAGGCAAAGCCAACAAATGCAAATAAATTATGGGATAAAGTCAAAGCATCCTGGGCTGGAATAACAACTGACAGGTGCCAGAAGTTGGTTGACTATGCAAAATAGATGAGAAGTAGTTCTAAAAAACTGTGGTTATACAAGTAACTATCAGGTTAGTGATTCACAGGAATACTAAATCCTAAAACAAAAACGACAAATGCAGACCCTGCTATTTTTTTGAACCGCTCAATGTTCATTTTATTATATTTTCTGTAAAGTAGTTAAAAATTATATACATTTCTCTTTTTGCTTTGATTAAGAAAACAGGGTGCAGCTACGGAAAGAATGCCGCGACCTACCGGCGCTCACTTCCATAACAACCTCTCACTCAAGGATATCACCTGCATATCGAGGTAAAGAAGTAGTAAACGTCGGCTCTAGAGACACAACACAGCTCTGGAGCCATGACCTGTGAAACTCGTTATGGGTGTCAAGTACTGGGGATAGCTCCATCTGGACGGCTGAAGGGTTAACAATGTCCATCACACGATATGGACTGACAAACCCAGAGCCTAAATCCTCTGAATCTGACTTCCACTTGATGGCAGTAGTGGACACCCATACACAATCATTCACACGCAGGTCCAGACCTGCACATTTATTACCAAGCATGTGCCTTTTGGAACGTGAGCATCCCCTTGAAGGACCGACAACTGAGGTGTCACCCTGAAACCTGAAACTCCCACCCTCAGAATGGGGAACTTCCATAGGGGCAACGACCCCCCCCCTCCACCACCTCTCCAGAGGGAACACATAGGTCCAGAAAGAACCTGGGCTGAGGGAGAAATCACGTGTCTACTCACCTTATGCACATTAACCAGAAGAGGAAAGTACCAGAAGTACAGAGGAAATGTATATGCCTAAGTCACCTTCCATAAAATGACCCAGGGAGGGCGGCTCTTCAGGTAGTGTATTGGGAGTGTACACCTCTGACACAACCTACGTAGAAACCGTACATTCAGGAACCAGGTCCCCAGTATGGACAAGTCCTCTGATGGATCCCTGGAGAAGAGACCGAGGTCTAGCTATGCCCTGAAGAGTGGAAATGGTATTCCCTCCTTGTCCCGGAGGGATAGCAACTGGAAAAGTAGGAAAAATGGAGGAAACATACACGCCCAGGTCGCCACCCTCTATACAACCTGAGGGAGATGATTTTTGAGATGTTTGTCTGGGTACGGATTGACAAACCTCAACAAGGTGACCCTTAAAGGAAAACTGTCAGGTCAAAAATCCATATGTAACTGCTATCATTTTCTAATTCCTCGATCTAAACTCTCTATTTATGTACTTCTATTATTTATGTTCCCTTTCTGTCGCCTGTAAACTTCAAATAAAGAGATTAATTCCATCTGTCACTCACAGTGAATGATCCACTTAGTTCTCTGCTGTCCACTCCCCATACATGAATATGCATTTCACATAAATCACATCACTGCACAGGAGATCACTGGTGGAGGGGGGTGAAGGCTGTATTCACCTCTCTGCTCTCTGTGTGCAGCATCGCAAGAGGTCAAATACAACACAGAAACTGTCACAGTAGGATATCTGCTTACAGAAACAAATGGAGTCTAGATAAGGCAGACCTGTAATAGCTCTCTCTCCCTCCGTGTTCTCAACAGAACAGACCTCCTGTAAGTGAAATCTGACACTGCACTGTTAGCAAAAGGAGGAGGGAGGAGAGAGCTGCTGAGAGGGAATGCATAATTACATGACAGTTTATACAGCACTGGACTATTCCTGCTTGCTTTAATGAAGAGGACTAAGGCAGGAGCTCCCTGCAGGGTCTGACAATGCTGATAACATGGAAACTACAAACACTACAATAATGATTTTACATGCTTTTAAAAGGTCTGCCCAGGCACTATTCAAGGGTAATATTAGTATCATGCTGAAAAATGACCTGACAGTGTCCCTTTAAGTCCACAGTAATAGCATGCCCCATCCTATGGTGAACTACAAGTGACCTAACACAAGGGGACACCTCCCTATCTGCATAGGTTCATCACCCTGCATCTGTGGAACCTCCTCTATGGGAAGAACAGGGGGCTGGGTCCTGGTGGATTTTTCCCTGAGGCATCAATCTACTCTGATGGCAAGGATAGTGGCCTCCAGTGACTCTGGAGTAGAGCACTGAGCCATGGAGTCCTGGAGTCTACTAGACAACCCATGACAGAACTGACTCCTAAGAGCCAGGTAATTCCATAGGGAATCTGTGGCCCATGTCTGGAACTCTGAACAGTACTCCTCAGCCGGCCAAGTTCCCTGCCGGAGTATACGGAGATTCGACTATGCCAGAGAAACACCATCAGGGTCCCCATAAACAAGGGCCAAAGCCATTTAAAACTCATCTATCAACCACATAGATGGAGCGTAGATAGGTAGAGAGATAGCCCAGGACTGGGGATCTCCTCGCAATAGGGAGACAACGATCCCCACTCTCTTTTTTTTGCTCCCTGAAGAATGTGCGCGGAGCCAGAAGTATAATTTTCAGGTTATGTGGAATGCCCAACACGTATCATACCCCCCAAAAACCAGGGAGGGGTATCTTGTGTTCCGGCTGGGTCTAAGCCTAGGCCGATACCAGCAGACCTACGATATATCGCAGCTGCTGCACCACGTGTTCCCGTATATCTGTTACCTCCTGTGAAAGAGTCTACTTGAACTGAGCAAACACTGCCGCAGGATCCATAATGGATACAAGAAAAAAGATATAGGGTTGAGGATTATGTCATACTAGGAGCAGGTGTCATCAGGAAACAGTGCATGACAGTGGACGCATGGACCAACAATGTCTGGAGCACTACACGAAATTACAGATGGAGAAACACCATGGAGGGGAAATATAGTGGAGGGGCCTGCTCATAGGGAAGGGAAAAGAGGTGACCTCCTACATTCACCCGTGGCTGTGCCATGATCTCCCTACCATCCCTATATGTGTTCTTTCAACCCGTCACCAAGCAGGATATCTAGTCCCTCGCTGACCCTGATGTTAGTCCTTAATAGGTAACTGGCCAGTGAGAGCACTAGTCCCAACCACTGCAGTAAAGATGACAAGAGGGAAGGAGAGACAGACAGGGAAACAACAATGCAACTTCACGCCTGCTGCCACCCTCCTTGACAGCAGATGGCTTAGCAGTAGTCAGCTCTTGAGAGAACTTCCTTCTCCTCAGGAATAAGTTCAATTACCAGCAAAGGATGAGGGAACCATGTGACCATATAAAGGAGATGGGAGTGATCACTAAGTAGCAACACCTGGTAAGGAAACTAAGGAGTTTGCTAGCAGCAGAAACTGACATGAACTCCTGTACTGCCAAAGGAAAGAAACATGTTTAAAATGAAATCTCAATAAAGGAATGAGACAGAGGTCCCAAACCAGTCACAAGTCTCCAAGGTAAGAAAGACCATTGTGACAACTGTCTCGATTCCTTGGTCCTTTCTCATAAATATGTTTCCCATCATGGGCCCCTTCCTGGTAAATTTGTCTATCATCCTGGGGCCCTTCCTGGTAAATATGTCTCCAATCCTTGCCCCCTACCTGGTAAATATTTCCTCCATCCTGGGCTTCTTCCTGGTAAATATGTCCCCATCCTTGGCTCCTTTCTGGTAAATATGTCTCCATACCTTGGCTCCTTCCTCATAAATATGTCTCCCATCCTGGGTTCTTTTGTGGTAAATATGTCCCCCATCCTATATATGTCCCACATCCTGAGGCCTTCCTACTATATATGTCCCCCATCCTGGGTCCCTCCCATATATATTTGTAAGTATAGCTTCAATTCTGAATTCCAGTGTATAAAAAAAAAAAAAAAATTCTACACACTCTTCCTATTTCCCATGGGGTCCGCCTCTATAGCCGGCACAGTGGTTGTCAGCTGAAATAGGCGAGCCTGCTATGGTGATTCAGGATGTCAGCTTCCAACCTCTCTTTGGCCACCAACATGTATCGCAGTGCAGGAACCTGCCAAGTCTTTGCTCTACAATGTATTTTAGCTGAATATGTATCTTGAGATGGACTTCCAGCTAAAGTAGGTGGGTGGGGGGTCGGCTGCTCCCCTCCACCCCTGGCCCTCTTCATGGTGATGACCTCAATTGTTAGTCCCAGTTTACAATACACTTATTACAAAGGTTTAAGTACAACATTTTTTTTACCTGGACTTCTTCTTTAACTTTGTTTCACATTCAAATAAGAGTTTAGAATTTAAATTGGAATTAGTTACGTCTCACTGCCTGCAAGATCTTTTCTCACCTAGAATATAGGATGCTAAAGCCCCGATTCACCAAGACTGCCATTTTGAACACTAGTGTGGATGAAGTTTAGTAAACAGAATCATTAATCGGTGCATGCTGTTCCCCTAGGAATGATGGCGCTTTACAGAGATCTTGTGTGGGGGCATAACCTGTCAGTCAGTGACAGGCGCTTGGCGGTCGGCGGAGAGTGAGCAAGAGATGTCGGAGAGCTGTGAGTGCAGGGCCCAGTGCAGCATTTACGGCTCAACTTCTTATAAATTGAGATACAGATTTCTTTGCAATGGAAACAAGGATTGATGAAACAAAGGAATGGATTTATTCTGCAATACAGACGCCTAATAGAATATATCACTTTACAGTACAAAAAGTGTCTGCCAGGTTCCCTTTTAGATACGATGATAGTCTCTCTACAAAATGTGCATGGTGCCATATTTCTGGGAATTATTAAGATCATAGATAATTTTTGCATTTAGAAGTCCAAAATGTTACTTTTTATTGATTGAATCTTATGGAGCATCACTCAGGCCTTGTTCAGGCGTCAGGGATTTTTCTCATATGCAACAAATGGTCCGAGTTTCACTTTTTACCATCAGTCTGAGTTTCACCAGCTTTTCTCAGATTAAAAAATGAACACATGAAAGTTTCTCAGGCTTCTCTGATTTGTCATGGACCCATAGACTTGAATTGGTAAGTTGGGTACAAGTCTTGGATCAGTCGGTCTTGAAAAATACACGGATGTATGAATTTCTCCATAGATAGGTACGATTATCATCAAAAATCTCATAATTATATATGTCAATAATTGCTTACAGAAATCCAACATCCCCTAAACTAGGAGAAAAGGTGATGCCCCCTGAGTAAGGGATGTGTAAAACACATGTCGGGGCTGGAGGTACGCTGAGTCCACACACGGAAACCACTGATATGGTATGCTTGTCTATATATAGCAATATACTAGTTATATAGGTAACTTTACCCTCTCCCCTATATTATTATGAGGTTTAGGGAGTGTATGTGATTCACTGCTTACTAAGTTAATTGGTTCTCCCCATCTTCTCCAATCTGTCATTTTTCTTCAAACAAAAACGAATCATCACAGACACCAAACAGTCATTTTGCTTCAATCAAGAGTTCCAGCTTCGAGAATCGATGTCATCCTAGATGATATAATCTTACTCCAGTGAGGTGAAGGAGCGCTGCCGGAGAGCCAGAATGGAGCAATGAGATTTTGGGCAACAAAGAAAGTGCTGTTATATTTACTTCACCCAGGGGTGAGAGGAGACGGCTCTCCTGGGAGACGTATTCTAGGGTTTAACAGAACATGTGAAATACTTCTTCAAAACATATAGTAATGTCAAGAACCTAAAAACATGAGGCTTTTCCAAGACAGATAAAACTACTCAACTTCTTAACGCAAAAATGTAAGACTTTTTCCCCAAACTTTATAGGGAAAGCTTATAGAATAATAAAGTCTATGCACAAAACTGTATTGTCTGATCCGGACTGTGGTTAGAGCCAGGGTAAATAAATGCATCACGTATGTGTTTTTTTTCTAAATACCAATATAGTGCAGTCTTATTGGAGCATGGGTTGCAATTGCACTGGGCCCTGGAGCCTAGGGGGCCCAAAAGTCCTTTTGGCTTAGGTTTGGCTTCACACCAAGGCACCATCAGGTCCGGGTACTGTCCAGGGTGAACCTGACAGCCCCGGACCCGATTTTGCTGTAATGTTGCCCTAATGGGGCCGGATTGGGCCAGATGGCAACTATCTGCCATCTGATTTCCATTTGTCCGGGAGGATCTAGGACAATTCAGATTTTTTCTCCCGGACACAAAATGTTGCAAGTAACATTTTTGTGTCCAGGGCGAAAAATCTGCCCAATTCGATTCTCCCGGATCCTCCCGGATCCGGGGTAATCCGACGCTCCCTAACATGGGAGTCTAAGACGTCGGATTGCCCAGATCCAGGAGGATCCTGGAGGATCTGTAAAATGGACACCGGCGGCTGAAGTTTAGCAGCGAGCGCTGCTAAACTTCAGCACCATGAGCTGTCCCTGCTGTGATTCCAGGACCGCGGCTAGCTCCCCGTTAGCCTCGATCTTGAAATTGTTGCAGCCGCGGCTGCTATCCAGCGGCATCCGGCTGCAAACCGGACTGATGCTGCTATGGTGTGAAGGCAGCCTTATAGAAAAAGACTAATAGTGTTCAAGATTTGCAATAATTGGGGCCCTGTTGGAGCTTTTGCCTCGGGGCCCATGAGCTGCAAGTTAAAACACTTGTTAGGCGTCCGTGACACGGTGCACCTCACTGGCGATTGTGCCGGCGATGCAGGGGCGTGGCTTAATCGCTGGCACCATCGCCGGCGAGTTTGCCCAGTTTAACAGGGCGATTCTATGGCGAAAAATCGCCTCAGAATGATCGCCAGGTTTCACAGCAGTGTTGTGAAACCTGGCGATCTGAACAGGCGATCATGCCTGATCGCCCTGTGTAACGCGGCGACCACACGATGTTTAACATTGCGGGTTATCGGTCACTGGTTGCTGGGCAACCCACCAAGTGGTCGCGCGCTGCCTTGCCGGCGAGTTGCTATGTTGGACATCTCACCGCGATGTCGGCGGGCATGCGCGCTCTCGTGATTCCCCGCCGACATCGCGGCGAGGTGGCACCGTGTTATGGTACCCTGAGAGAGATGTCATAATTACTGCTCCAATAAGACTGCACTATATTGGTATATAGAAAAAAAAACCCATACCGTACATGATGCATTTATTTACCTGATTTTTTTTGTCAAACGTTGTTTCCTTTTTCCTTTTCTTCTTCCCAGAACATTAGTTTTTCATTGTCTGAGCCATAGGAGGCTTTTTTTACAGGATGAGTTGTATTTTATTCCACCATTCACTTTATATATAATGTACTAAAAAATAAGGAAAAAAGTTCAAATGAGGGGGAATGATGAATAATAAAATTATACAATTCCACCCATTTTTGGGGGGTTTCAATTTTATGGTGTTCGTTATGTAATAATAATGATCTGGAAACATAATTCTCAAAGTCCGGCATTCACAGTGATATCAGACCTGTAACGTTTTTGTTTTATGGGTTAAGAGACTCAACAAATTCCTAATCTTGTAAAAAATAAATGGTTGTGTTGCCTTTTTTTTGACAAAATGTTTGTTGTTGAAGGAGTTTGTTTTTTGTGTAGGTTTTAATGCTGCAATTTGTTGGTTTTGTTATTGCATTTGTTGGTTGAGATCCGGTGACCAAAAAAACAGCAATTTTGCATTTTGATTTGATTTTCGTCATAGTGGTTACTTATGGGGTAAATAATATTATATATTGATAGATCTGACATTCATAGATGGGACGGTACCTAATATGCTTATTTATACATTTATTTTTTTATTGTTTGCAATTTGTTAAAGGAGGGTGAATTGAATTTTTATGTTTTTTTCTTTTCTTTTTTTTAGTTGCCAAGGAATCTGTGATCATTTGATTGTTTGGACCATATGTTGCAATACTTTATTATTGCATGACATACAGGTGCATCTCAATGAATTAGAATATGATCAAAAAGTTATTTTATTTCAGTAATTCAATACAAAAAGTGAAATGTATAGATTATATAGAGTCATTAGAAACAGAATGTTCTATTTCAGGTGTTTATTTTTGTTAATGTTGATGATTATCTAAAAAAAATTAGGGAGGATGAAGAGTCTAAGAGATAAAATATGCAAAACAAAAAGGAAAAGGGGCGCAAATATGTAGGATCCCCTTATTAAAAACGTCTAAGTGGCGTGGGTAGGTGGCCACTCACCTTATCGGGTTGTGCGCGTCCTGCACAACCCGGTTTACCAGCCTCTGCCGCCGGCGGTATGTGCGCTGCCTCTCCGCTCTCCTCTCTCCTGGTCCTCGGAACAGAACCTATCCGGTCACGTGACCGCGAAACCGAATTTGCGTCACCGCTCTTTATTGTGGGTTGCCAGGAAAACGCCAGGTCCTCAAGGCAGATCCTTTGTGCTGTTCCTGAGCTGCTCCAGCCACGAGTCCCTCTCAAAGGGAGTAGTTTTCATGCAAAAAATAGTAGTAGCGGTCTGATTAGGAGCTCTCTAAGGATGAAGCGGACATAGGGCTGCCACTATGAATTTCGGGGCCCCTTACTGCCAAAATTTTGGGGCCCCCTGAGACTCCACCTAGCCCCCACCCAGCTCCGCCTCCACCCATGCCCCGCCTCCACCCATGCTCTACCTCCACCCAAACATGCATTATATTTATAGAGAAAAATTGGAACAGCACCAAAAATTACCTCAATTTATGTGCAAAGCTTTTTTCTATATTTTTGTGCGTTTTTTTTTTACACTCACTCTATTATATATTACACACATTCACACTTGAGACTGCTGTGGGCTAATACACAATAGCTGTATACATAATAGAGAATACACAATAGAGATGGCTGCTGGCCGTATAGACAATGGAGATGGCTGCGGGCTATACACTTGATAGAGAATACACAATAGAGACTGCTGCTGCCTGTATACACAATGGAGATGGCTGCTGGGTAAATACACAATGTAGACAGCTGCAGGACAAATGCACAATGTAGACGGCTGCATCTTTGATCTAAAAAAATCTGCAACATGTCAATTTCAATTAAATTACGCCACTTACCTTGCGTACTGGCAGGCACTTCTTGGATTCGAGCGCATCACACATCACGTTGGTAGGAGTTGTGTGACCTACGTGGTGTGACACAGCCGAAACATGGAAGTGCCTACCAGTACGCAAGGTAAGTGGCATACAACAGGCCAGGGACAGCAGAGGGGATGCAGAATTTTCTGCATCAAAAAAGCTGATATTATGTAGCCAAAGCACAATGTTTTTGCTACGTAATTTCTGCTAATACGGTGGCAGATTCAAATTTGATGCAGAAAATTCTGCATCACATTTTTTGCCCATCGGCACAAAGCAACACACACACACATGCACACAGATTTATAGAATATATATTATGTTATATTTACATACACACACTGTATGAAGACATTCAGAAACATAAATATACTCATACACAAATCATATACTCACAAAATTGTACACACTATTATTATACTAGATGGTGGCCCGATTCTAACACATCGGGTATTCTAGAATGTAGAAATACATGGGGAAAGCGGTGAGGGCTGAATAGGGAGGGACTTTGAGGACGGAGCGGCGGGGGGAGGATGGCGTGGCAGGCGGGAGGAGGATGGAGGAGCACAGGTAGGGGGAGGATGGAGCGGCAGGGGGAGGACGGATCACAGAGCGGCGGGGGAGAGGAGGATGGAGGACAAAGCGGCGGGGTGGGGGAGGCCAGAGCAGCACAGGGAGGGGGAGGACGGAGGATGGAGTGGCGGAGGACAAAGGAAGGAGGAGGAAGCGGTGGGGGAGGATGGAGCGGCACAGGCAGGGGGAGGACGGAGCACAGAGCGGCGGGGTGAGAAGGATGGAGCAGCAGAGGCCGGGGGAGGACAGAGGATGGAGCCGCAGAGGGGAGGAGGACAAAGGAAGGAGGAGGAAGCAGTGGGGTGGGGGAGGATGGAGTGGCACAGGCAGGGGGAGGATGGAGCACAGAACGGCGGGGGCAGAAGGACGGAGGACGAAGCGGCGTGGTGGGGGAGGACGGAGCAGCACAGGCAGGGGAGGACGGAGGATGGAGTGGTGGAGGACAAAGGAAGGAGGAGGAAGCGGTGGGGTGGGCGAGGATGCAGGGGCATAGCAAGGAGGAGGACGGAGCACAGAGCGGCGAGGGAGAGGAGGATGGAGGATGAAGCGGCGGGGTGGGGGAGGTCGGAGCAGCACAGGCAGGGGGAGGACAGAGGATGGAGTGGCACAGGCAGGGGGAGGACGGATTAGCACAGGCAGGGGGAGGACGGAGCAGCAGGGGGAGGAGGATGGAGGACGAAGCAGCGGGGTGGGGGAGGACAGAGGACGAAGCGGCAGGGGGGAGGCGACGGAGGACGAAGCGGCTCAGGCAGGGGGAGAACCCTCACACACAGACTCACCTACACACAGAGTCACACCTAGACACAGACTCACACGAACACACATACAGACTCACACCCACACACAAAGTCATACCTAGATACAGACTCACACCCACACACATACACACACAGATTTACACCCACAGCCAGACACCCAGCTGCACTGACAGGAAGCGGTTGACACCCAGGATCATCCTATGGCCGCACAGTCTGTGACAGACTGTGCGGCCATAGGAAGGAGCCGCATGATGCACGCTCCCGTTGCTCCCTGCACCCTGGGAGCCCCGACCCCGGCAGCCCCCGCTCCCCAATGTCAGTGGGTGGATCGTGGCGGGGGTTAGTGATGTGAGGCTGCGGCGGGAGTCCGCTGCACCCCGCCAGCGGCTGCCATCTTTTGTTTTCTTTCTGTCTGTGTACAGAAATCGCGCGCTAGTGCTGATTGGTCTGCACGGCCGGGATCAACCAATCAGCGCTAGCGCGTGATTTCAGTGACAGAGAACATTAGGCGATTATATAGTAGATACAAACATGCACAATTATAAACACCAATCATATGCACACATACAATCATACACACACAATCATATACATACATATGCAATCACTCATATATACACACAATCAAATACACCAATCATTTATATACACACACACAATAATTTACACACATAGTTATACATACAATCTTCATATACACATAGGCAATCATATGCACCAATCATATATACGCATAGACACATATATACACGCAATCATATACACACAAACATATATACACACAATCATAAACACACAATAATATACACCAATCATATATAAATAATTGCGAATGGGTTTTTTGCCCCTTCTGAGTCCACTCGCAATGCGAGTCGGCGTGGTCATGTGGATACGCCCGAAGCATTGGCCGCGAAGCGGCCATTGCGAGTCAGAGACTCGCTCTTCTAGAATCCCGATGCATGTGCATCGGGCACCCAGCTAGTCATATATAAACACAGATACATATATACACACAATCATATACACTAATCATATATACTGTACACAAAGCCACATATATACACACAATCATATACACCAATTATATATACACACAGACACATATATACACACAATCATATACACCAATCATATATACTGTACACAAAGACACATATATACACACAATCATATACACCAATCATATATACTGTACACAAAGACACATATATGCACACAATCATATACACTAATCATATCTACACACAGACACATATGTACACACAATCATATACACACACTCATATATATACACAATCATATACACCAATCATATATACACACAGACACATGTATACACACAATCATATACACCAATCATATATATTGTACACAAAGACACATATATACACACAATCATATACACCAATCATATACAAACAGACACATATATACACACAATCATATACACCAATCATATATACACACAGACACATGTATACACACAATCATAAACATACACACTCATATATACACACAATCATATACACCAATCATATATACACACAGACACATATATACACACAATCATAAACACACACTCATATATACACACATTTACACACAGACACAATCATACACAGACATACACACATATTGGTGTTTTTGTTTTTTACTTTTGTTGTCTGGGGACCGGCACAGCTGACAGCTCTTCTCTTCTCCCATTCGCCTGCAGCCTTGCACACTTGCTAGTGTGGCGCCCCTGCGGGTATGCGCCACAGAGTGGTATTGCATTTGATATCTATGTGTAATATTTTTGTAAGTTGCTAGGTTAGGATTTAAATCTTATGGAGTCTATTTTTAGCACTCACTTAGCACCGCACCACTTAGTGTAGGGGGAACTGGTAATATGGTAGGTTCCACAGGTGGGGGCGGAGCTTAGGATAGAGTAGAGTGACAGTTGAGAATTTACCTCAGACGGCGCTGGAAAGGCAGACAGAGTGGTCAAGCCTGGCAGCCCAGCTGAGTGGAGGGTACCCCATCTTTATGTGGGGGCCCAGGACAGATGGCAACGGACCAGGACTGGTAGGAGCCAGCTGGTCATGTTGAGGGGACACCGGTGACACGGACTACCGAGGCAGCCAGGAGTTCAACCCTGACTGCAAAGCCGACGAGCTGCAGGCCCAACAGAACCGGGTTGCTGACAGCACCACAAAGGTACCTCTCCCCTCAGAACTGAAAACCGGTTCAGGACACTAGGAGAAATAAAAAGGGACAGACATTTACTGCGGTGCTGGAGGGGAACTTTTTTTATTCTCGGGTTGCCCTGTCCAGACCAGATAGTGGACAGACCTTATCTCCTAGAAACAGACCGTAGGACTGGCGGGGAGCTCTTCAAAGGTGGTAAAGACTGGAAGATCTAGATAAAGTAGAAACCCTGAAAGACAGAGAGAGAACATCTAAAGACTCCTTAAGAGAAATCCTGAGTTGGTAACAACACCCTAAACCAAATTGTACCGTGTTTTGTTATACCATCAGCCGGTACCGAGTAAAGCAAAGTTAAACTAGAACTGGTTTCTGTTATTCTTCCTGCCGCAGCTCAAAGGACTTAACATCATCAACATCAACAGCAGAGGGGTAAGAACTGCACCACCATTTACCATCACTGTCCTCCCTCACCATTTCACCATCATAGCTGCCCTGAGGTAAAGCTCCACCTGTGGGGAACTGTACCACACACTGCTGCCCCCTCCATTACCTCAGTGGCCGGCTGGCAGCGCCTGTACCATCTTACCGGACTCTACAGGTGGCGTCACGTTCCCCTGTAAATAACCCCTTTTACCCCCACCGTTTACCATCAACACCTGGTATAATTGTTCGCCAGGGCACGGCACCGGGATACCGACCATCCGTGACATCCCACACAGAAGCCCCGGTGACCGAGTACCTCATGCACCCCAGCTCTGGTTGAATCAAATGCATCAGATCCTCCTTGGCGGGAATCAGGTCGGGTGTGCAGTGCTGCAATGATTAGAAGACCCGGCACGCTGTACTGACATCATTGTGACACTTGGCCATGCACAGCAAACTGCTCAGTGCTCACGGTGCTCTCTGCTGTACAGTGATGCGGATGGGCCGGTGCTGCACAAGTAAATATGTCAGTGCCCCGGGCCAGCCGCATCACTGTATAGCAGAGATCACTGTGAGCAGTTTGCTGTGAGTGGCCATTTCTAATACAGCCGCAGCTACTCTCCCGACACTGAGTCAGCGGCGGCTGGGGTGCGGCGCCGCTCACAGGTTGCGCACGGCCGCACGGCACTGGCTTCAGGCACACTCACAGCAGCCGAGCCGAGGACACGCACAGCATCATTCTGCCGCCTGCAACGCGTGCTGGCCAGGCGAGCAGGCCTCCTTGCGCCAAATGGCCACGCCCCCCGCCAGCACGCCCGGGCCCCCCTGGCCCTGTTTAAATGGACACGCCCACTCCAATATTTACCGGGCCCCCTACTCAAGTAAGGCCTGTAAGGCCCTAACGGCGGCCCTGAGTGGACATATAAGATGTTTTAATAAATGGCAAACCTTATATTAATTTTTTAGCTCCCCTCACAGCTCCACTACACATTTCAACTGTATAGAACAGTCTTCATCAGGTGGACCACTGTTGATGAAGACTGTTCTATACAGTTGAAATGTGTCGAGCCCACTGGAACGAGGGTACTCGGTGCCGGACCGTGTCTGCTTCTGGGGAATGTCACGGGGTCCTGGTCCGGACCGTGTCCCGGGCCCTGGCAAATAAAAGGGTATGTTTACAGGGGAGAATAGTCTATCGTGACGCCACCCACTGTGTGCAGCCACTGAGGGGGCCCCCGCTGCTGCAGAACCTCCGGAGATGATGTAATAGCAGCGGAGATGGGATAGTTCCTGTGGGCAGAACTGTGTTCCCCGGGGCAGTGTTGGTAAAGTCTATGATGGAGGTGAATAGTGGAGACGGGTTAAGGAACACACACTCACGTTTTGTAGTTTCCAAAGCTTTACTGCGATGTTATTGCATATTATCCACGGAGTCTGTAGGGGCCGGATTTTCCTCCCACCCTGTCACCTTCCTCGTGCTGCGCTGTGTGTGTGTCCTGGCTGCTGCGTCTAGCTGAGCTGCTGGGACTGTCTCACTCTCTCTCTGTTCTGCTGGTACCACTTGGCTAGGCAACTTGAGTCTTCTGTGTAGTGCTGACCCCTCCGTGTTGCTTTGCTCTGGTACTGTGGTGGTCTAGAGACTCCACTACTCCTGGATTCACCGTGCTGTGTGTCAGTCACAGTGCCGGATCCGGTGTCCGTTCTGTGCGCTTCTCTAGGGCGAGTGATGGTGGCACTCAAGCTCCCAGGTGTGTTCCTCTGCTCTTTCAGTTCTCCTTCCCTCAGACCCTAGCTAGGCCTGGAATCAGTGAGTAGACTGCAGAGAAGCTTGGCACAACTTCTTTTACACTGCAGTCTCTCTCAGTTCTCCCAGGAACTGAGCTCTTCACAGTACTGTGTCGTACTGAACTAACTACTTCCTGTGGACCTGGAGTATATTATTATTATTATTTATTTATATAGCGCCATTGGTTCCATGGCGCTTTACATAAGAAGTGGGGGTAGCAAGGACAGGTACAGTACATATGAGCAGTCAATGCTTGCTGATACACGACGGGAGAGGATCCTGTCCACGAGGGCTCACAGTCTACAGGGGTGGGGGAGGACACGATAGGGGGGTAAGCGCCAAGCGGTTGGTGGAGCGGCGCTGGGTCTCATCATAGGTTGTAGGCTTGTTGGAATAGATGAGTTTTCAGGTTCTTTTTGAAGCTCTTAAGGGTAGGCGAGTGTCTGACGTGCTGGGGGAGGGAGTTCCAGAATCTAGGGGAGGGGCGGGAGAAGTCTTGTATGCGGTTGTGGGAGGATGAGATGAGGGGAGAGGAGAGGAGGAGTTCTTGTGAGGTTGCGTGCAGGTTGGTATTGGGAGACCATGTCGGAGATGTAAGGTGGGGACAGGTTGTGGATGGCTTTGTAAGTCAGGGTAAGGATTTTAAATTTAGATCTTTGGGGGGTGGGGAGCCAGTGAAGAGCCATGCGGAGAGGGGAGCTAGGGGAGTAGCGAGGAGACAGGTGGATTAGACGGGCAGCTGAGTTCAGGATAGAGTGGAGAGGTGCAAGGGAGGAGGCAGGGAGACCGGTGAGCAGTAGGTTGCAGTAGTCAAGGCGGGAAATGATGAGGGCGTGAACGAGAGTTTTGGCGGTGTCGTGGTTAAGAAACGGGCGGATGTGTGAGATGCTCTTAAGTTGGAGTCGGCAGGAGGTGGCGAGGGCTTGGATGTGGGGCTTGAAGGAGAGGGAGGAGTCGAGGGTGACCCCAAGGCACTTTGCGTGGGGGACTGGGGAGAGAGAGCAGTCGTTGACTCGGATTGACAGGTCCGTCAATATATAGTATATAAGAAAACAGGTTGTGCTCCCCCTCCTGGCCCAGAGGTGCTAGTGTAAGTCAGTATGTTGTGGGGAGGGAACCTGTGTGATGTTACTGTGGCACATTAACCCATGGGGTGCCACAAATGCATAGTGGAGCTGTGAGGGGAGCTAAGAAATTAATATAAGGTTTGCCATTTATTAAAACATCTTATATGTCCGCTTCATCCTTAGAGCGCTACTAATCAGACTGCCATTACTATTGTTTGCATGAAGAGATAAAATATGACACAGGCAGTTCAGTTCCTAGGAGGACTGTGGAAGACATCCTGCGGCCGGGAGCCGTGTCAGGCCCATCTGAGGAAACTGACTAGCCAGTGTGAGTGACTCGTAGGTGAGGGTCTGAGGAAGTGCAGGAGTAGGTGTGGGGAGTGGAGCCAGTGCCAGCTCGCCCCATCACCGAGCGCAGGACGGACCCCAGAGTCCAAGGTCGCAAGGGACTTTATGCCCAGCAACCAACACCAGAGGGCGGGTGATTCCAAGTTGCTCACCCACCACAAGGACAGGACCACAAGCTCAGGGAGACGTAGACAGAAGAGAGTAACGTAAAAAGGTCTCAAGCTGCCTGTCATACGGGCTAGGACAGAACAAGAGAGTACAGGGTCGAAGCACAGCTTCAAGCAGCCAGGGCCCACTAAGAGCAGCGCAGTAGGGAGGCCTCAGAACCCACCAGTTGTGGAGAGCCTCGACTTGCTTCCAGGCTCCAGACCTTCTAACACTGCTTGTGGACAGTGCCCTGGACAAACCTGCTACTTTCTTCAGTAAAAGTAAAGGAAACTGTCACCCCATTGTCTGTCGGGTTTTTCGTACACTAAGTTCTGCACCCCAATGAATCTATCACCTCCATAGACTATACGGTTGCCCTGGGGACCCGTTCTTCCCGAGGAGAGCCAAACCATCACAGCTGCTACCACCGTCATACCCAGAGGTTCCGACTGCAGCAGCGACTACACCGGCCGCCTTCCACGGGTGGTTTCACGACACAAACTATTTTATTTTTCTTTTATATTTTTGTTTTCATCCTTTTTTCAAACTCCCCTTTTTAACTGATCGCCCGACGAGAAGACCACAGAGAGACAGACTGGATAGGGCTTTTATACAGTAGATTACTTAACTTTGCATAAAAATAAATGTTGGTTTGCTGCCATATTTTGAAACAGGCAACTAATTATTTTCTTTCTTTGGAGCTGTATGAGGCTTGTTTTTTGTGCGGTGAGTTATTGTTTTCATTGGCATCGTATAGAGGTATACAAGATGTTTTTATTGGATTTTTGGGAGGGAGATTTGGCAAAGAAAAATCAGCAATTCTACAATTTAGAACCTTTTATGTTTTGATAAATCGAATGTTGATAATAGAGAATATATTTTTTTTATTTGGGAAAGAAAGTTGAATAAAAGTTTTATGTTTATTTCTTATTTTTTGATATTTATAAGGCCTCTTTCACATAGGCGTTTTTTTGAAAATGCGGC
Organism: Allobates femoralis; assembly: GCA_033576535.1. Classification (NCBI taxonomy): domain Eukaryota; kingdom Metazoa; phylum Chordata; class Amphibia; order Anura; family Aromobatidae; genus Allobates; species Allobates femoralis. The sequence continues at coordinate 86,821,189 of JARQOC010000010.1, forward strand.
AGATCCGGCAGATTTACCACATCTGCCGCATCTTCTACCTAACGGCCACTCTTGCGACACGCTTGCGGCGAGCCCCATGCATTGTCTATGGAGCTTGCGGTCAGGTGCGGCATGTCCGGTTTTGCTGGTTGTGGCAGATGCGGCACTTGCAGCTGCGAAAAAAAAACGCGGTCAGCAGCGTTTTTTTTTGCAGCTGCAACTGCCGCATCTGCAGCAACCGGCAAAACCGCACTTGCCACAACCCCCATAGACAATGCATGGGGCTCGCCGCATCCGTGCCACAAGTGTGGTCGTAAGGCGGAAGATGCGGCAGATGTGGTAAATCTGCCGCATTTTCAAAAAAACGCCTATGTGAAAGGGGCCTTACTTAGCTATTTGTTATATTAACACATTTGTGCCCTGTCTTTCTGTATGGAACAGTTACACTAGTCATGGCCTATAGTTATGAGGTTGGTCATAAATAATATTACTAGTTATAGTTTCTAGACTGCTAAATGGATCCATGATCACGGAGAAGATCTAAATAAAAGAAAATCTCAGTATTTAGTATCAGATAAAAAACATCAAGAAGGATAAATTGTGGAATTTGCAGTATGGATAGACAGGTTACTGATCTAAAAATGTTTAAAAAATGGAAACAAATTTTCAACACATCTTGATTTATCAAACATGAGCACCATGTGCAGAAACCTCTACAGCCTTGGTTGCTATCAGTAAGGTTATTAATGGTTGTCTGATGAATGTTCTGCCGTGCTGAATGCACTTCAAAAAAATCATCAAGATCCGCTGCTGGCAGCTCCCTGTAAAATGGTTGACCAATCACATCCTCAATGGGAGAAAAGCCCGAAGACACTGCAGCCGTGGCAGCACATTATGGCCATGCAGGCGGCTCACAGTAACATGAGCCGGGTATTGCCATGACAAAAAACAGCTCCTGAGATGATTTGGAGAAATGGCCGCACCACTGGATCCCAGACAAACTGAATGCAACACTGAACTGTTATTACACCTGGAAAGAAGAGTGGAGGGTCCGACTACCATACATTTTCTCACCCCACACCATAATTAGGATGCGGACTGCTGTGACGTTCCCTTTACACTGAATATATTGAGATATTTTGAAAAGTTTCCTTTTTGTCATCATTTGTGTGTCACTCAAGCATATATCCATCCTGTGATTACCATAATACCTTGACTCTTCCATCTTAGGCCTCCTTCACATGTCAGCATGAAACACGTATGTAAAAAATGACAATGAACCTGTGGATGAAGAGTCATGAGAGTGCTAAACCCACGTGAGCGTGTCCTGAACTGATTTCACTGGTTTACAGTGCCCTTGTTTAGATATCTGATACTAATATTATTACTGTTGCTTATTATTTAGAATTTTGATGTATATTTTATTATGTAATTTGTATGTTTTTTATTAGGATATTTCTTTCTTGTGTAACCTGGTGATTTACCGTATTCACTTGTTCTTTGCATATTGCTGTTACTATGTGGTGATTATCTGACAATACCTTAGTCTGGATCTTGAGTTTTGCACCTTGTGTATTTGTTAGTTGGTCTACAATGCCATGTGTCTTTGTATAGGTACAGTATTTTATAGGGATCCAATAACAATTGGTGATAGGGATGTGATTAGTGTGGGGATGGGATGAGTGTGGGGGTCTGATGAGTTTGGGGATGTGATTAATATAGGAGTATGATGAGTGCGGGGGTGTGATGAGTGTGGAGGTCGGATGAGTGTGGAGTTGTGATGAGTGTGTGGGGTGTAATGAATGCAGGAGTATGATGAGTGTGGGGATGTGCTGAGAGTGGGGATGTGATTAATGCAGAAGTATGATGAGTGTGGGGGTGTGATGAGTGTGGGGGTGTGATGAGTGCAGGAGTATGATGAGTGTGGGGATGTGATGAGTGTGGGGATGTGATTAATGCAGAAGTATGATGAGTGTGGGGGTGTGATGAGTGTGGGGGTGTGATGAGTGCAGGAGTATGATGAGTGTGGGGATGTGATGAGTGTGGGGATGTGATTAATGCAGAAGTATGATGAGTGTGGGGGTGTGATGAGTGTGTGGGTGTAAAGTCTAATGGGCTTGATTGTAGATCGGTCCATCCCACCTCTCCCTGCCATATATCCTACCTCTCCTCATCATCTGACAGCCTCTTCTTCTAAATGACATCCAAATCGCATGTACAGAGGCTCCTCCGGATTGCGCCTGCGCACTGTGCTCTGCCCTACTGCGGGAAGAGCCTAAAACTGTTCTGTGCATGGGTGAACTGCTAAGGTCTCTGTACAAGTACACATTGCGCCTGTGCGATTCAGAGAAGCCTCTGCGCAGGCATGCAGTTTGGATGTCACTCACAGCTCAGATTTGTTTTGCTCAACATTAGACAGACAGTCAGCAGAATGAAGTGTCAAGTTACACCTCCTAGTTTACTTTTTGAAGGTGTGCTGGGGAGGAGCGTCGAGGAACAGAATGAGAAAACAGGCAGTGGGAGGCACAGAAATATCATGCTTAGCAACCACAGAGCTAGATTCACATTTACACAGCTTAGTATTGCTATATAATTTCCTTCGATATACTGCTGATTCAATTTGTTTGTATGGGACACATCACAGCAGCAAGTCTCCTTCCACCAGCTCAGAGTTAATTGCATATTATAGATGGAGCCTGCAGAAAGAAAACAGGTGAAAATGCATCATGTATACATTTATAACTGCTCATTCTAAAAAGATACTTGAAAGTAAGAACACCCTTTACATTGCATTACCAGACACAGCCACACAGATGCCTGTCTTTGATTTTGCGGATTGGTAGGTGTCCCTGTGATATAGTACATTGAAAGGTCATCCTGATCAGTAATGTCTGTTCTCAGGTTTCCCGACCTTCTCTTGTATTATTGGCTGGCGCGTCTGCAGTGATCTGCTGTATTCAGCTTTACATATTCAGTCCGACATTATAGGATTTTTTCTACTAGAACTGAAATAATCAGTCCGGAGTATAAAAAGAGATTACGGTATATGTCCGATTGGCAACTTGTGGATCTTCTTTGCTAAGCAAAACTCAACATGTGTTCTGCATCAGTTCTCAGATTGTAAAGATACCCACAAACCCAACGCTGAACACAAATGTGACACTAAATCCTCCAGAATCTTCTATAAGAAACAAATACGTTTTTATTTTTTTCCGGGATCAAATATGATTCCTTCCCTCTTGCGATAATATAAAGGTGAGATAAGCGTCATGTATGTGCTGAGATCTGTAAAACTCTATGGAGATTTGTCCTGAAAGTTTCTTTGCAAATTTTGTAAACTTTTGTGGAAAGAAGGCAAAATCATACAGCGCTATCATATGCTTTCAAAATGAAAGCATATACAGGCAGGGTATACACAGGTAAAAGCTGGCCACACTGCTGGGGAATAGTCGTGCTTGAGGAAAGGTCAGTGGTCCTGTAATATTGCAGCGAAGATCTCAGCACTAAAGAAGTCAAGAGTAGTAAATCTTGTTGCACATAATTGTACTTTAATCTGGCACCAGCAGGTAGTCTTTATCAAGGAGGTCAGCGTGGGAAAAAGCCAGGTATGGAGGATGTTTGGAGCATCAGCAAAGATCCGACCTACGCTTTTTACTGAAGTTCCAACACCCTCCATACCCGGCTGTGAAGATCTGAAGTTGTGGGTTGTAATAATCACCTAGGCAGGATAACTATGCAACAAGATTAATTTGCATCTGTACACAGTATTATAGGAACTCCTAGATGGCCACAATGCAATACACGCAGTCCACAGGATCAGAATTCAGTCGGCAAGACTGTTCATTATTAGTAGGTTCCTCTAGGCATATATCACAATTGTAGTACATGTTTCCAGCTCCTACATAATTCCTTAAATCCTGACAGTAGATATTATGACAAAAGCACATGTATCCCACTTCCTTCTCTATAGTCCATGCACAAGCTCAGGACCTGGCCTCAGTGCAGAGCCTTTCACTTCCAATTCCCAGCACTAACTGACTTCCCCCAAGCAAGTGTATTCTGCTATTCTCCTTTTTTTGGAATCAGCCCCCTAGTTAGGCAAATATAAGACACAGGCTCCCCCACCACATGCAAGGCAATGAATGTTAATGTAGGCATGATTGTGTTATGGCCATGGAGGCTGACTAGGATGTCCAACTGTCCAACTGTTACAATCCTTTCCCCTCTTTCAATTGTGTATAGACAAGTGACCTTAAAACTGACAAGCAAGTAAATATCTAATAAAACACAAAAATAATATCGATGTAACCAATGCGTGTCACACATGCCCAGGCCAGGACACCGATACATGAGGTTTAGCCTCAATTCCCACTACACTGAAGTCCAAGAAGGACTCATTTGTGCAAATCGTGTGGCAACAACATTTATTGAAGTGTATTCTAGATTTCTCTGTTTCATAGTTGGTATAGTCTCCTTCAAGCAAGAGAATTTTGCTGTTGCTCCACTTCCACATATTGGTTCACTCTGGTACCCCCGGTGAAAGACCTAAATAGGTTGAAACATCGGGTGTAGCAGAATAATTGGATAAAGCACTTTGTATCACATCACTTCAATAAACAATGATAGTTTGAGCTGACGTCTCTCACAAAATTATTTTTTACAATTGTGTGCCAGGATTTATTATTTAAATTGCATTGTGCATACGTCCCCCAGCTGTCTGCATTGTGCATACATCCCGCAGTGGTCTGCATTGTGCATATGTCCCGCAGCGGTCTGCCTTTGTGCATACATCCCGCAGCAGCCTGGATTGTGCATTTGTCCCGCAGCGATCTGCATTGTGCACACGTCCTGCAGTGGTCTGCATTGTGCATATGCCCTGCAGTGGTCTGAATTGTGCATATGTACTGCGGGGGTCTACTTTGTGCATATGGCCCGCAGCAGTCTCTATTGTGCATAAGTCTCACATCCGTCTCCAATGTCTATACAGCCTGCAGCCATCTCTATTGTCTGTACGGACCACAGCCATCTCCATTGTCTAAAATGGCCTGCAGATGTCTCCATTGTCTATACGGCCCGCAGATGTCTCTATTGTATATTCTAATTGCGTACAGCCAGCAGCAGTCTCTATTGTATATTCTAATTGCGTACAGCCAGCAGCAGTCTCTATATTGTATTTTATATAGTGTGTATAGCTAACAGCTGAATCCATTGTGTATTCTCTATTGTGTGTATAGCAAGCAGCAGTCTCTATTGTGTGTAAGGCCTGAAGCCATCTTCATTGTGTATTCGTTCCACAGTCATCTTCATTGTCTATACGGCCCGCAACCATCTCCATTATCTATACGGCCTGCAGCAGTCTTATTGTGTATATGGCCCGCAGCAGTCTCTATTGTGTATTCTAATTGTGTACAGCCAGCAGCAGTCTCTTTTGTGTATTCTCTATTGTGTGTATAGCCAGCAGCAGAATCTATTGTGTATTCTCTATTGTATGCATAGCCAGCAGCAATCTCTATTGTATATAAGGCCCGCAGCCGTTTCTTTTGTGTATATGTCTCGCAGCCATCTCCATTGTCTATATGGCCCGCAGTCATCTCTATTGTATATATAGCCAGCAGCAGTCTCTATTGTGTATACAGCTATTATGTATTCATCCCAAAGCAGTTTCAATTGTATGCTTATGTATGTATTATATATATATATATATATATATATATATATATATATACACTGTGTGCATAATTATTAGGCAAATGAGTATTGTGATCGCATGATACTTTTTATACATGTTGTCCTACTCCAAGCTGTATAGGCTTGAGAGCCAACTACCAATTAAGTAAATAAGGTGATGTGCATCTCTGTAATGAGAAGGGGTGTGGTGTAATCACTTTAACACCCTATATAAGGTGTGCTTAATTATTAGGCAACTTTCTTTCCTTTGGAAAAATGGTTCAGAAGAGAGATTTGACGGGCTCTAAAAAGTCCACAAATTGTGAGATGTCTTGCAGAGGGATGCAGCTGTCTTGAAATTGCCAAACTTTTGAAGCATGATCACCAAACAATCAAGTGTTTCATGGCAAATAGCCAACAGGGTCGCAAGAAGCGTGTTGGGCAGTAAAGGTGCAAAATAACTGCCCATGAATTGAGGAAAATCAAGCGTGAAGCTGCCAAGATGCCATTTGCCACCAGCAATATTTCAGAGCTGCAACGTTACTGGAGTATCAAAAAGTACAAGGTGTGCCATACTTAGGGACATGGCCAAGGTAAGAGAGGCTGAAAAACGACCACCTTTGAACAAGAAACATAAGATAAAACGTCAAGACTGGGCCAAGAAATATCTTAAGACTGATTTTTCAAAGGTTTTATGGACTGATGAAATGAGAGTGATTCTTGATGGGCCAGATGGATGGGCCAGAGGCTGGATCAGTAAAGGGCAGAGAGCTCCACTCCGACTCAGATGCCAGCAAGGTGGAGGTGGGGTACTGGTATGGGCTGGTATCATCAAAGATGAACTTGTGGGACCTTTTTGGGTTGAGGATGGAGTGAAGCTCAATTCCTAGACCTACTGTCAGTTTCTGGAAGACAACTTCTTCAAGCAGTGGTACAGGTAGAAGTTGGTATCGTTCAAGGAAAACATGATTTTCATGCAGGACAATGCTCCATCACATGAATCCAACTACTCCACAGCGTGGCTGGCCAGTAAAAGTCTAAAAGAAGAAAAAATAATTACATGGCCCCTTGTTCACCTGATCTGAACCCCGTAGAGAACCTGTGGTCCCTCCTAAAATGTGAGATCTACAGGGAGGGAAAACAGTACACCTCTCGGAACAGTGCCTGGGAGGCTGTGGTGGCTGCTGCACGCAATGTTGATCGTAAACAGATCAAGCAACTGACAGAATCTATGGATGGAAGGCTGTTGAGTGTCATCATAAAGAAAGATGGCTATATTGGTCACTCATTTTTTGGGTGTTTTGTTTTTGCATGTCAGAAATGTTTTTTGTACATTTTGTGCAGTTATATTAGTTTATCTGGTGAAAATAAACAAGTGAGATGGGAATATATTTGGTTTTTATTAAGTTGCCTAATAATTCTGCACAGTAATAGTTACCTGCACAAACAGATATCCTCCTAAGATAGCCAAATCTTAAAAAGCCCACTCCAACTTCCAAAAATATTAAGCTTTGATATTTGAGTCTTTTGGGTTGATTGAGAACATAGTTGTTGATCAATAATAAAAATAATCCTCTAAAATACAACTTGCCTAATAATTCTGCACACAGTATATATATTTGGTTAGAGGTGGAGGCGGGGTGGAGGTGGAGCTGAGATGGAGGCTGGGTGGAGACTAAGGGGGGGGGGCAAACTTTTGCCGGTGAGGGGCCCCAAAATTCCTACAGGCAGCCCTGGAAGGAATTAGACTGTGGTGAAGGGCCCTGTGGGGGCAAGATTCATTACTGGGGTCACTCTGGGGAGATCACACTGTATGGAGGCCAAGAAAAATGGTATCATAGAGGGTGAGAACACAAATGGGTTTTCAGTAGGGGCACAATTACTGTTGCATGTGGCAATAGATATCCTTCTGCCTGTCTAGTAGTTATACCCTTCTGTGATTATGCCTATACACTGTGACTCCTACTTCACCAAATATTTTTTTTGAGGGGGGGGGGGGGAAATTTGGACTTTTGCTACAGGGTCCCATAACCTCTATGTACGCTCCTGTATAGCTAATTAATGATTATTAAGAATTCAGTGGTTCTGACATTAGAGGCCATGATGATCTACAGTAATTACAGTAACCTTCTAATATTATCACCTTCTCCAATGGTAATTAGTGTAGAATACGCCGACCTATTTCATGGCTTTAATAGAATCAGTAATAATGAGTAATGTGTAAGAACTGTGCATTTTCTTTAGGGCATCACCGAGAAGACTCTCACACGCTCGCGGTTTATTTCTGCAGAACAGATGTTTAGCAGTAATGAGTTCACAGACTAATGGGAAATATAAAGTATTTAGTGATATGATGATAGGATTGTTCGGATACAGTGATCATTTCTGCTAATTTCAGTTAAATTCTATTTTGAAAAAAACGCAACTGCCGCGATTACCGCATAACACACTTGCGGCAAGCCTCATACAATGTCTATGGAGCTTGCGGTAAGTGTGCGGCAGGTGTGGCAAGTGCGGTTTCGGCAGGTGCGGCCAAGAAAAAACCACGTTATGCCGCTGGTTTTTCCCGGCCGCACCTGCTGCAAGTGCCGAAACCGCACTTGCCGCACCTGCCGCAAGCCCCATAGACATTGTATGGGGCTCGCCGCAAGTGTGCCATGATCACGGTCGTTATGCGGTAATCGCGACAGTTGCGGTTTTTTCACTGCAACTGCCGCGATCAGCGTAAAACGCTGAAGTGAAAGAACCCTAATTATGTGAAAAACACATTACAATGTTGTATAGATTGTTGACGTTTATTGGGACCCTACCTTCATTGATAAAGACCATGGATTGCTGAAATAGTGCTATCTCTGTCCCCAATGGCCAGTTGGCAACTGGGCAGCTCCATTCCACTAGAGCAGATGACATTGTCAGACTCTTGCACTGGCTAGTGAGCCTTCAGATGCCTCAGTGAACAGAAATAGCTGACCCAGATTACAACCCAGGGAGATTAATTCCAATTCAACTGGATTGAACTGTTAGTGAAGAACGGTTTACATACAGAGTAAAAGTGGAGAAGATAGTGATATAGGTATAAGGACATTATTGTCAACAGGGTAAATGCAAAAAATAAAGCATACATAGCTTATTGTTCACTGTGTAATGGTAAGGCATATTTTGTATCAGGGATGTATCCATTAAAGGAGTTGTCCGGAGAAATCAAGTTATCACCTATCCACAAGATAGGTTGTAACTTGTTAATTGATGGGGTCTGACCCCTGGAACCTGCCAAATTGGTGAACTTTATTCCACTTTAGAATGAAGCAGCAATGCATATGTGGCACCCCACTAGTCAGGCATCATAGTTGGAGTACTGCACCTATAAAAGAGCGTGCAGTTATCCCTGTCACAGTGGGAATGCAAGGTTTGTAGGAGGCACCCACCCCGGCACTCCCACACTCGAACCTAGGCAAATGGTTGGAGCCCAGTCCCTGGGGGGAGAGTTAGGGGAGAAGGGAGGTAGAAAAATGGGGAGTTCTAGTTTGCCCCGAGGAGAAGAAGGAAAGGGAGCCCTGAGAGAGGAAAGGGGTCTCCGAGAGAGAGGGCCTGAGAGAGGAAAAGGCAGTCCAGGAAAAGAGAGAGGGAACCCTCATACCGGAGCGCCCATACTCTGGGGGGAACTCTGGTCCACCACGGGGAGCCGGCTCCGAGGACGCGGGGCAGGGAGTCTAGCCCCTGAGCCACCATTACCGGCTGTCGCATGTCAGTCTACCGGCCCCAACAACCTGTCCATACAGCACTGCCACACCAAGATTGCCCACCTAAAGGTCGAGAACCCCCTTCTTAAGAGCTGGGAAGTCGGGAACTCATCAGCACCCCCAACGGGCCTGGTAATAAGAGGGTAGTGCGAGGACAGAAGTCAGCAGCAGAACCTGGGATAGTCAAGAGAAGGCATACTACGGGAGCCTCTGAGAGACCTTGCAGCCCGCTGTGACTAAGCGGCCAGCTACCTCATGCAAAAGACTGTCATCAGAACTGTCATCAGAACTGTTCCAGTAAAGTACTCGGGTAGAGCGACCGAGTCTCCGTGTGTTTGTTCTATTATTGCACTGCTGACAATCTTCCTTCACAGACTGCACCTACATCAGTGGTGCACCCCTTCCCCGGAGGCCCAGCTCCACCTGCAGGGAACTGTTCCGTCAAAGCTGCAGTACCATCACCCTCTAGAGGTCTGAAGCGGCGCTGGTGTCCCATCACCAGAATCTGCTGATGGCGTCACGACAAACTATAATTATTCCCATTTAATTTTCCCTTTTTTTAAAGCTGACCACCAGGGCCACCAGTGACATCCCAACCGCAGCTGAGGGCCCAGATACCCAACTCCACATAACCCTGGGGTGCGTCACATATTCTGAACTTCCACTCCATTCATTTTCTATGTGGTGGGCAAACAAATGATTGAATGTAGCCATGGTCAAGTGTGAAACCTGCCACTCCATTTTGCAATGGGGATAAAAGTGCACTATTGGGGACCTCATCGATAATAATAATAATAATAAATCTTTATTTATATAGCACCAACATATTCCGCAGCACTTTACAATGCAGTTTGTTTACAAGCAGTCATAGGTAACAATAAAAAATATAAATAAAAAATATACAATATAGTAAGTAAATTAGAGAATCAATGTAAAAAAATCCAATACACTAAGCAGAGAATCAATGTAAAAGTACAATACTTAAAGGGATCCTGTCACCTCCAAAACGCCTCCTAAGCTAGCAAAACATGTCCCTGCAGCACAGTATCACTAATCTCACACTCCTTTTGTCTCCTAAAAGCATCCTGTGAAAGTGCATAAAAACGTTTTAATAATCACTCATTAGTGATGATTATAATTAGCAGGGGCTATTCTTTAGTCACCAGGGCAGGCTGTTTTGCAGCTCCAGGATCCACCCTCTCTCTGTGTGTTTGCTCTGCTTGTGCAGGCATTGCCCTCCCCCCTCTCTATCACTCACAGAATGCAAATCATTAGTCCTGCCTTCAGTTTCAGTTTCACAGCAGCACAGGCAGAGAGAGGGTGGATCCTGGAGCTGCAAAAGAACACCCCCTGGTGACTAAAGAATATGGCCCCTACTAATTATAATCACTAATGAGTGAGTATTAAAACGTTTTTTCTCCACTTTCACAGGATGCTTTTAGGAGACAAAAGGAGTGTGAGATTAGTGATAGGATGGTGCAGGGACATGATTTGATAGCTTAGGAGGCGTTTTGGAGGTGACAGGATCCCTTTAAAGCAGAGAAACAGTGCAAAAAATAAAGCAGAAAAACAATGTAAAAACTACAGTACAGTAATTAGATACAATACAGTAAGCATAAAATGAATGTAAAAAGTACATTACAATAATTAAAGCACAATAAGCTATCACTTATATAGTGGAAAAAGGGTTTCTGTTTCTCCTTGGGAAAAATGCCAACTGGTTTTCGGAGAATTATATTACCACTGGGAAAAAGCTATCCAAATCAGCTCTCCTCCAGGAGGAAGAAAGCTGGCTCTCTATTTTAAAAGGAATTAATAATCTGAGAGCAGAAGGATGTTAGGGACTGAGACCCTGATTCCAGCATTCTGTCATTTGTTAGTCTGCTTGCTGTCATTTTTTTTTACAATTGCTGATTTTTCTTCTGCAGATCTAGCAGAGGTCAAAACGCTGATCCCTGTATAACCCCGCCAACACTACTGATTGGCAGCTTTCTGTGTACTCTGTATATTGACAGAAAGCTGCTAATCAGTGATGGGGGTAGAGTTGGACTAGGACGCATGAGACACCTAGTCCTGTAGTGATAATCTCCTGCTAATAAAACACTGATTGTATTGAAACAGTAACACAGTGCTGTAAGTGACACATTGCTGGAGTTAGTATATCACTCTCTACATCATAATGCTCTCATATTGCATAGCAAGAACCTGCTGAGAGATTTCTTTAAAGAGCTAAATAAGACATAATTTGGGATACTTAGACAATTTGGACTATTTTTTAAAAAAGCTCTGAGAGAGGGTTGCGAGCCACATCCAACTCTGAGAGGGTTGTGAGCCACATCCAGCTCTGAGAGAGGGTTGCAAGTCACATCCAGCTTCGAGAGAGGCTTGCAGCCATATCCAGCCCTAAGAGAGAGGGTTGCGAGCCACATCCAGCTCTGAGAGAGGATCACGAGTCACATCCAGCTCCAAGAGAGGGTTGTGAGCCACATCCAGCTCCAAGAAGGGGTTGCGAGGCACTTCTAACTCCAAGAGAGGGGCATGAACCACATTCAGCTCTGAGAGAGGTAAGCAAGCCACATTCAGCTCCAAGAGAGGGTCACGAGCTACATCTAGTTCAGAGAGAGGACTCAGAGAGTGGTTCACCAGCTACATCCAGCCTTGGAGAGGTTTAAAAGCCATATACAGCTCTGAGAGAAGGTAGTAAGCCACATCCAGCCCAGGGAGAAGTTTGAGATCCAAGTCAAGCTCTGTGGCAAGCCACATCCAGCTCTGAGAGAGTTCATGAGCCACATTCAATTCTGAGAGAGGGCCATGAGCCACATCCAACTCTGAGAGAGGGTTGCTCTCTGAGAAAGGGTTGCAAGCCACATCCAGCTCTGACAGAGGGCAGCAAGCCACATCCAGCTCCAATAGAGTTTGTGAAGACACATTTAGCCCCAAGAGAGGTTAGAGAGCCACATCCAGCTCTAAGAAAGGGTCATGAGCTCCATCCAGCTCTGAGAATGGTTCGGCAGCCACATCCAGCCCTGGGAAAGGTTTGAGACCCACATTCAGCTCTGAGAGAGGGTCGTGAGCCACACCTAGCTCTGAGAGAGGGTCGCGAGTCACTTCCAGCTCCGAGAGAGGGTTATGAGCCACATCCAACTTCGAGAGAGGGTCACAAGCCATATCCAGTTCTGAAAGACAGTCACGAGCCATATCCAGCTCCAAGAGAGGGTTGACAGCCACATTCACCTTTGAGAAAGGGTTGTGAGTCATAACGGGCTTCAAGAGAGAATCCCGAGCCACATCCAGCTCTGAGAGAGGGCAGCGAGCCACATCCAGCTCTGAGAGAGGTCCGCGAGCCACATCCAGCTTCAAGAGAGTCCAGTAGCCACATCCAGCTCCAAGCGAGGGCCACCATCCACATCCACCTCCAAGAGAGAGTTGCACTCTGAGAGAGGGTCATGAGCCACATTGAGCTCGGAGAGAGAGTCGCAAACCATATTCAGCTCCAAGAGACACATCCAGCTCCAGGAGAGGTCTGTGAGCCATATCCAGCTCCTGAACCCTCACAACACTGACACCAGAGCCCCCATTACAGGTATAATGACAGCCAAAACGTTTTCACAGAAGTAGTATACCAAGATCCAGAGGTCCCTACCTTAACCCCATTCAGATCTGTTCATCTATTTGGGGCTACTCACAAATGTCACCATCTTGAAACTTCATAGATGTTTGCTAGACCTGGTGTTTATGCACCAATCTGGAAGACAGCCGTGAGCCACATAATGTAGCACCCCACTAGTCAGTGTGCTACAGAGGGGTACTGCACACCACAGACAAAGAGTGCAGTATTTCTGTTATGGGGGGAGGTAATGTAGGTCTGAGGTTCTCAATCTGCATTTATACACTTAGAGCAGGGGACTAAAGGGTCAACCTGATGTTTGTGAAGACCCAGTCCCGGTGGGAAGAGTGTGGGCAGAACAGGAAAAGCACAGTAAGAAGTCAGAATGTGGGAGGAAAGAGAAGAAGCAGGAGCTAAGAGGGAGGGCGCCTGTGAAGGAAGGCAGCCCAGACAGAGAGGAGCAGACAGAGGGTAACTGAACACCCTGGCCTGGTCTAAAGCAGGGAACTGGCTCAGAAGAAGTGAAGAGGTTCATCCCTGAGCCACAAATACCGGTATGATCGACAGCTTCATAGGAGCACGATCCGCCCGACATACGTGTGGTCCCCACCAGAAGCACCAAACCGGGTTTAGCCCCCTTAGAGAGAGAGAAGGGTATCTCATATTGTGGCACCCTGCCATGCAGGCGTCACAAGGGGTACTGCACCCGTAAAAGAGGTGCAGATACTCCAGCTGCAGGTGGATCATAGGATGGTGGGTGGTACCCATTAACCAGCACCCCACACTAGATCACTCAGTGGGAAGTTACCCGGGAGGGAATAAAATCACCTCTAGGGGGAGAAAGGAGGTCTTTTGCCTCAAGGTCGGGAGCAGAATGGAAAACTAGGAACAAGGAGAGGGTCTCTCGGCTGAGGGACCAGAGAGAGAGAGAGAGAGAGACTAAAGAAAGATCCCAGGAGCAGACAGCTTGAAGGGAAGAGGAACTCGAGGGGGTTCACCCCAGTCAGCTTACCGGGCACCGGAGCCCGCACCTTTGAGATCTATAGGACCACAGAAAATCCGGAGACCCGTGGAGTCTACACTTCTCCCGGGCACGTGAGCGACTGAAAGAGGGCACCAGGCACCACTTGATGGTTCAGCGGTCAGCCAGCAGAGGAGAGAGAACGCAGGAGGTCAGGTTAGCTTTATGGAACCAGACTTCACCACCATTGGGAAACAGGAAAGGAACAGACGAGGGTAGAGCAAAACGGCACACACCAAGGGTCCACCATACCACCTAAGATCTGCCTGCAGCCACCCGTTCAGCTACCTGTCCTCACACCATCAGGAATACTGCACTGAACTTTTGTATGCAACTAATGCAATTGCCAGTAAAGTACCCGGAGGAACAGTGACTTTGGACACGGTCTGCTTTCTTTCCATGAACTTGTTTCCTTGCTGGAACGCTGCCCCAGAGGTCCCAGTCCTACCTGTGGAAGACTATACCATCCTAGCCGCGATACCATCTACCTCCGCTGGTGCAAATCACTCAGACACTACAGGTGGCGTCACGACAACAAACTGTATATAATCCCCTGTAAATATCATCTCCTTTTCAAAGATAGGCCCAGGACACGGGATCACACGCGCCCTCCATTCCCCGTGACACAGCTACGCTACCCCCTTGAAGCCTGATACCCAAGTACCCCAAAGCCTGGGCGCTGCAATATCACCCAACAGTCCTGGTAGTAAGCGGGATTCGTGCAGGGCAGCGCGAGGAAGAAGGAGTACGCAGAGGTAGGACAGTGGAAGATAACAGAAGGAACATCTCTGCAGCCTCAGAGAGACATTGCTTCCTCCTATGACACCTGGTTCACTACCCGAGCCGTGTACAAGCTGAAGGTAACTGAAGTAAAGAACCTGGGCAGAGCAAGCAAGTGTCTGTGTTTCCTTCTTGGTGAACTGTGACATTCCAGTCTCACAGCAGATACTGCGCTGTCCTATTCTTACGGTATCATCACACTACACTGCCCCGGAGGACCCTGTTCTACCTGTAGGGAGCTACAACACCTTGCTGCCATCCATCCCCCGGAGGTCTGAAGCAGCGCTGGTGCCATCACCGGATCTACAGGTGGCATCATGACATTCATTTATAAACTTTTACCCCTGTAAATACCCCTTTTTGTTGTCACCCAAGGGCACAGACTCGGGCACCGACCACCCGTGACATCGCTGCACCCTACCGCCCAAGACCTGAGTACCCCAGACCCTTGTAGGCTTGACAACAACATGGGCCCCAAATCCACAGATTGGCGACACCTGGACTAGGGGGTATTGTTTCTCTTTTTGATGACCTCCAGATGTTTTTGGGAATGTTGTTAGACATTGACTTTGAACATGGTAGAGAGTGGCTGAACAATAATCAGCAGTTACCTTGTATCCCTATATATAGTGTCGGACTGGGGTGCAAAGGGCCCACTGGAAACTAACTATTGGGGCCCACTGTTCAGCAAAATGCATATATTACTTTACGCTCATTCACAAATGTACTGTATATGAAAATAAA
Organism: Allobates femoralis; assembly: GCA_033576535.1. Lineage (NCBI taxonomy): Eukaryota > Metazoa > Chordata > Amphibia > Anura > Aromobatidae > Allobates > Allobates femoralis. Next base: position 86,836,727 of record JARQOC010000010.1, read on the forward strand.
CGGCATAGTTAAGTGAATGATGAGATTCCGCTTTAGTTTGTACATTGTGAATCAAATATATTGTGCCAACTGCTGCTCATATATAAGGATTACTACTAGAAACACCAGTACTGTAGTCTGGGATAAGTTAATTTAGATGCTACAACTGCTGATATTAATCAAACATGAGGACCAAGTTGTTTTTAGCAAATTAGGGATTCTATTTATTACGAACAATCCACATAGTTAGAAAAAGTCATGACAAGTGATATTTCAAGGTAAAATTAAAGTGCACAGTGATGAGACAAACGATAACATGCACAGAGTTGCCTTCCCAGCAGTCTAGCTTCCAGCTGACAATTCAGTTGTATGGGTCTTATACAGATATATACAGTTTACAAGGGTTTTCCAGTTTAGTGTCATACATGGTAACATATAAGAGTATATACAGGGTACTTGGATAGTAGGATCATACTAGGTCAATAGATGTACAAATCTCATCTCAGGTAGCAGACTCAGTATCTTCTATATGGTAAACATAGCGCAACCTAAGATGGAGCACACCCTCCTCTATAACCACCAGTACCTGTTTCTCACCATGCCCCAAGTTACCAGTTTTGTCCGGTCTTTCCCCTTACTGCACTATTCTGAGCCATAGCCTGTTGTCATGAGCTGCGGTCATACCATCTGCTGATGGAGGGTCCCTCCGTGCACGTGCCAGCCCCTACGCCGTTTCGCTGGTAAGCTTCGTCAGGGGGCGTGGCTGCGGCACCGTTCCTTCCCTATTTTATACCATGTGACAATGCACATGTTTGCCCTCTTCCAATCATGGAGCTCCGTGTGGCGCATGCGCATCCCGCCGCTACGGCTCGCGTCCTCTTACCAGCCCCGTCATGGCCGCACACTAATTGTTTAAACTGCAGCCATGGTGACGGGAGTGGGAGGGACAGGAGCCGGCGGATAGATGGGCCGTGCGCACTTAACACCTGACTGGAAGAGGGTGAAGTGCTGCTGACATTTGCAGCTACAGTTGTTTATACAAACCGGACCCATATCTCTACCACCTTCCATGGGTAACATTTCTATATATCCTACAAAGACATAGTTACATTCAGCAGTAGTTTGTGGCACATGTTGTATATTGCACATAGTGTTTCAATATACATACGCTCCCATTATACACAATTACGGTCTCACAGTTACCAAATTGATAATAACATCGTATATGAGTAAATCCTATACATATAAGTCCCATCATGCTAAAGGCCAGTCTTGTATCCCTCCTAGAAGATGTTTCACTTTTTCACATAAGTAGAGGGTAATTGTAGTCCAGTATATCAACACAGTTCTTTCAAGCTGTCCATATCTCAGTCAAGCAGTGCTCACTTCAAAAAGGTTCCAGTACAGTGCCGTAGCCAGTTCTATCCGAAAAAGTGAAGAAATGTGAAATTAAAATTATGTACAGTTAAAATCAGCACCTGCAAGTCAAAAACATCACCCATATCAAGGTTATGTTAAAAGATATACATATACGCACTGGATTAACCTAGATATGAAACAAAACTGTTCACTTCATTGAGCCCTATAGGTGTCAACGTGCCTAGGACCGTAATCCAATGGCATTCCCGCTGCTGCAATTTTTTCATTATATCACCTCCCCTTGACCCTAGACTAACGTGTTCAATTCCTCTAACCATAAAGGTCTTAGGATTTGAATTATGGTGCTCTTTAAAGTGACGCGGGATGATTTTTAAGGTTGTTGCATCTTCAACATCTTTGGCTGCGATGATATCACGAACATGTTCGCGTACTCGCACCCTCATCTGTCTGGAGGTCAGGCCTATGTAGACCTTGGGACATCCACATGTAGCATAATAGATGACTTGACTGGTCGTACATGAAATGTAGCTGCGAATTGGGAATTGTAATTTTCCATCCGCAGATTCGAAGTTATTACATCGCAATGTATTTTTGCACGAAACGCAGTCACCACATGAGAAACAGCCTTGAATTTTTGGCCGCTTTCCAAATGGTGTTGCTGTCTCTGGGATATAATGACTCTCTACCAGGATGTCTTTAAGGTTTCGGCTTCTTTTACACGTCATCTGTGGGTAATGCAACACGTGTTTTGTCAACACTGGGTCGTTTTGTAAGATGTCCCAATGTCTACACAGTATTTCCCTCATCTCCCCCCATTTCTCATTGAAGGTGGAGATAAACCTTATCCCTACGTCCTTGTCTGTTCTCGGGGAGGGTTGGAGCAGTTTATCACGTGACATATGTTTTGCTCTATGATAGGCCCTTTTTATAGAGCGATTACTATAGCCCCTAGCCTGGAAGCGTGATCTGAGTTCCCCTGCCTGCCGTTCAAAGTCCACATTGGATGAGCAAATCCTCCTCATTTTCAGGAACTGACCAACTGGGACGGCTTTTATGGTCGAATGATGATGGCCCGACGATGCATGGAGCAGCGAATTAGTTGAAGTGGGCTTCCTGAACACCTCCGTCTGTAATAAACCAACATGATCTCGCCGTATATTGATATCCAGGAAGTCCACTGAACTCGCGCTGCATGCATACGTCAGCCTCAGATTCAAATCATTTTGATTGAGTAGGTCCATGAAGTCCCCGAGCTCGGCCTCACCACCCTGCCAAATGAAGAGGACATCATCTATGTACCTTAACCAAATTTGCACTTGGGATACGGCCCGCGCCCCGCCCCCACCAAACAACTCCCTCTCCCAGTACCCGAGAAAGAGATTTGCGTAGGACGGAGTGCAGGCCGCACCCATCGCTGTGCCTCTCTTCTGTACATAGAAGATGTCCCTAAACACAAAGAAATTATGAGTGAGGACGAACTCGAGGAGTTCAAGGACCAGCTCAACGATGCGGCCGTCCCAGTTGCTCATTCCCAGAAAGAAACGGGTCGCTACTAATCCCTGGTTATGATCGATTGAGGTATATAGAGCCTCGACATCCGCTGTTACCAGCAACATGCCTGGCTCCAATACAATCCCATCAATCCTTTTCAATACATCTGTTGTATCTTGAACGTACGATGGTAACAGATGTACCAAGGGTTTCAAATAGTAGTCTATGAACTTGCAGACAGGGTCACACAGTCCGCCCAGACCAGAGACTATTGGACGTCCTGGGGGTTCCATTAAGTTTTTGTGAATTTTGGGGATAAAATACAGAGTGGGGATCCTAGCCTCCTTTACCAGTAATCCTTCATACATTTTTTTAGGGATTATTCCCTGTGTAAAAGCATCATATAGGATGGAATTGAGTTCCCCAGAAAAAGCTTTTAGAGGTGAAGCAGGGAGTTTAAGGTAAGTCTCCTTATTACGTAATTGTCTATTGGCCTCCTTTTCGTATAAGGGTTTTGGCCACAACACCACGTTTCCCCCTTTGTCCGCGGGTTTTACAACGAGGTCATCAAGGTTCGCCAATTCCATCAATGCCCGTCTTTGATTTTTGGTTAAATTGTCTCGTTGTTTCCCGGGGGAGATCCGTCTGAAATCCCTGATAACCAGGTCAGTAAAGATCTCCACCGCCGGACATATGGACAAAGGGGGAAACTTGGTGGACCTAGGTGCCAAATAGTCAGGAAACTTACCCATAGCATTAGTCCCCTGCTCCTCCATCAGCTCATCAAGATCATCGAGTGCCATCCTTTCCTTGTCAGTATTTGGATTAGGTGATGGAGAGTTCTTATCAAATAGCTTTTTAAGTACCAGCTTCCTTGCGAATAGCTGTATGTCCTTTATGGCTGTGAATAGATTAAATGAATTAGTGGGGGAAAAGGTTAAACCTTTTTCTAATACTTCTATCTGATGTTTTGATAACTCATGCCCCGATAGATTTATTACCTCCAATCTATCCTTGGGTTTTTCGCCCTTTTTGTCAGGTTTCGAGTTAGCTGGTTTCTGGCCTGATCTTAGAAGTCTTCCACTACCTGTGTTTGGTTCCCCAGTTTGGCTACCCTCTGTGGATGTCTGTGACACCCCCGAAGGGGTGGTACTAGGTTTTCGGGGTCTTCGCTTCTTATTCCAACGATACACATTCCCTGTTGACACATCATTTATGTCTCTTTGATACTTCTTTGTTTTTGTATCCCTGATTTCTTTTTCCCACTTTTTAAATGATTCTTCCAGATCTGCATTTAGTTTGCTCATGGCTTCCTTATTCAAACTCTCCCGCAATCTGCACTGTATACTTTCAATTTCCCCGTCTAGGTCTTTCAAGGTCTCAGTGTTCTGTTGCTCTAACAATCTGATAAAGCCCATTGAGCAGATTCCTGCTAACTCCTCCCATTTCTTACGAAATCCTTGATCTGAAACCTCAAATGAAGGGAACACTTGTATCCTTAGACCTCTAGGAATGAGTTCTTTTTGGAGATATTTATTAAGGAAAGCGCGGTTCCACCATATCCTAGTGCGTTTATGCAAAAGAACCTTAAGTTGGGTGATGTCACTTTTTGACTCGCTTGGTGCTTCGGATATCACTACGTTCGGCTCTCCACTGAACACCTCGTTGATCTGGGACTGCCAAGCCCGTTCTCTGACCTTGAAATCCATAAGTAAATAGATAGCTGTGAATAACACAGAAAATTGCATTACTACTAGAAACACCAGTACTGTAGTCTGGGATAAGTTAATTTAGATGCTACAACTGCTGATATTAATCAAACATGAGGACCAAGTTGTTTTTAGCAAATTAGGGATTCTATTTATTACGAACAATCCACATAGTTAGAAAAAGTCATGACAAGTGATATTTCAAGGTAAAATTAAAGTGCACAGTGATGAGACAAACGATAACATGCACAGAGTTGCCTTCCCAGCAGTCTAGCTTCCAGCTGACAATTCAGTTGTATGGGTCTTATACAGATATATACAGTTTACAAGGGTTTTCCAGTTTAGTGTCATACACTTGTCATGACTTTTTCTAACTATGTGGATTGTTCGTAATAAATAGAATCCCTAATTTGCTAAAAACAACTTGGTCCTCATGTTTGATTCATATATAAGGATTGTGGGGACAACACCAGGGCCCACGGGACGATTCACAGGTTTCCCTGTGGGCCAGTCCAAACCTTCCTGTATATGTAAGATGGATTTATGAAAGATTTTGGTCCATATGAAGACCATGTCTCATGCTAAGGATTCTGTTTACCGACATGAAAATGCCTTAAACTGCACTTTGCTTTGTAAATCTTACAAAATTCAGGTCCAGTTCTCCTTCTGCCAGTGGTTAATACGGCTTGCCCTGGCCTGGGTCACTAATGATGGAGCAATGAAAGGCCTTTTATTTTATAACGTTCAGTCGGGTGTTTTCCGTCCCTCAGGTATATAAGGTTGTAAATGGAAAGTCTCTGACTCATGTACGTCTCAAATTTCAGGAATGAATAGATTCGCATACAATTGCAGTTTACCAGTAAATAGATACATTCATGTTTTATAAAGATTACATGGATAATCCCCAACTCAGTATATGTTTTTAAAAGGGCCAATCTCCATAAAATATAAGTGCTTGAGTATATTATTAACGAATAGTAGAAGATCAGCTTAGAAATTGCTGTATATCAGGGGCAAATCTGTCATTTTTAATTCTGCAGGACTCACTATGTTTGCTTAGCTGGTATCTGAGTCTAATAGCAGCAGCCAGAGCTGAACCTGACACTTCATATAAAAATGGGTCAAAAATCCTGGAAAAATCCCTGATTCTGCCGCTTTTTTTAATTTTTCACTACGTCCTACCATTTCAGAGATATTCATATTTATTGCTTTGGAGAGTAGCATGTGAAATCTCTGCTTGTAGTGCAACTGGGCATTTCTTCAGAGTCTTTTCTATTGGGGTAGCTTTTACCTTTCCCTCCCAGATGCTGCCAATCACAACTCAGCACCATCTGAGACTGCAAGGCCACCTTTTCAGCTGTGATTGACAGCCTATGGGAGGGAGAATGAGAGATCACTCCCCAGAGAAGACTCTGAAGAATTGTCCAGATCAGAGATTTTACATACTGCGCTCCAAAAAGCAACAAATGTGAATATTATTATTATTTATATAGCACCATTAATTCCATGGTGCTGTACATGAGAGGGGTTACAGACAAAATTATAGATATAGTTTACAGTAAACAAATTAACAATGACAGACTGATACAGAGGGGAGAGGACCCAGAATATCTCTGCAATGGAGTGAAACAGCGCAAAATGGAAAAAATGCTGGATAAGGAAGCTTGGTGATTTTTACAAGGTATTTATATATATTTTGAGCAAGTTACAGGTTTTCCTTAATCATTTAAATACCGCTGTCAATTACAGACAATATTGTGTAAATAGAGCTGATGACGGTGTTTGTGCACGTAGGGTCCACTTTGCTGTAATTTTGGGATTCTTGTGAAGCTTATCCATAGGCTGACCTTCATAGGAGTCCACAATTTTTACTTTATAATGAAATACTATAGTAGTGCATCATATAGTACAAACTATTAGACAATCGCAGGTTCAAGCCCCCTAAGGAAAATAAAGAAAACAGTACAAAAAAATTAAAAATGTTTTTTTTAGTGAAAAAAATATCTATACAAATTTGAATCACCCACCCTTGTTTTTATAAATGTATAAATATATTTAAAAAGCACATTTGTGGTAATCTATAAAAGTCCAGTTATCAAAATATAAAATTATTACCGTAAATTATATCATAAAAGTTGTAAGGAGGAAAAAATTCAAAATAGCAGAATGCACTATTTCAGATATTACTATACCCTAAAAATTGCAATAAAAAGAAATCAAAACATCATATGTACTCCAAATAAGTATCAATAATACTGTCTGCTTTCCATGCAAACAAAAAAGAAATGAAAAAAATTTAAACTTTGCTTGGTTTGGAAAATAGCGAAACAAAATCAGCTTTTTTTTTTACCAACTTTATCTGTTTTCACCACTTCAATAAAAAATAATCTGTGCATTTATACATTAAAATAGATTTTTTGAATTGCTGATTTCTCCTCTAACTGGGGAAAATTTGCCCCAGTTACAGGGCAAAGTCAGCCATAGATCTGACCTGGGAGGCAGCTCCTGGCCGAGCAGTAACAGAGAAAAAGTTCAAGACTGAAAAGCAACATTAATCGCAAAGTTTTTTTGTAGTCACCTCAGATCGCCGATGGCGGCATCACAAGCCACAATTTCGCCCTGAACCTAAGACAATGTGTCGCTCCGGAAATCGCCTCCCATACATCGGAACCAATCTTGCCTCATTCCATCGCCGCTTCACACGCCGCAATCTCAAAGGCAATGTGGTCGTACATGTTCAGCGTGGCGAGGAGATAGGCGTGCCACAGTGGTTTACACCGCGCCCCATACATGCTCATTGGACAACGCAACAGCGTTACGAATGGCCAGCCTGCTCTGGAAGGCTGACTAATACATGACGCCATTGTCTATTGGAGTTTGGCACAAATACACGCTTGTGTCGTCAATTGTGGCTCCTGCAACACACTTTCGAGGTGCAAAAGTGTCGCACAGGAGCGGTCTTGTGCAGTACAATGGCTAGGTGTGCGTCTGTAGGTGATTGCGGTAAGCTACAAACAACACTATGGACATATATGCCTGCATTGGTTCACGCCGTGCCAGAGCTGCCATGGCTGAACTATGTGTGTGCACACATGTTTGCGTGTGTGTACTGAAGTGTACCTACATCCCCCACAAACACCATTGCATTCTCCATGTGTGTGGACACAGTCCCATGTGGCCAAACACATCATAATGGACATGTACACACAGTCAAGGCATAAAGTGTGGGCCAAAGGGCTGGACCTGTGTACTGGACATTAGCAGACAATGCTGCACGGACCCATCTATACCATTTAATGGATCACATACTGTACCTCTGTAAAGCTATGTGCACCTGCCCTGTATTCAAAAGGAACAACACACAGGTAGTTTGTTTTTTGTTTTTTTTTTAGTTTAACTTTTTGTGCACAAAAATTAGAATTCAAACAACACACACAAAACATTTAAAACAGAAGTGTCAACGTCACACAAATAAATAGAAAATGATGAAAAATAAAGGCCATACACAAACATTTAGTAGTGAACCAAAAAAAACTCAACTAACTAATGTTTAAACACCCAAAATAAAAAAAACACAACCATATTCGTCCTGCTGCAGCCACCTTGCTCACTCAACCCTCCTCCTCATGTTACTGCCTCACAGCACCAGCCATCCTACACCTGCTGGAGCTGCCAGGCCACTGCCCCAGGGCCATTAAAGTAGGAGCAGTATGCGTCTCTGCTGCTCCTGCTGTCTCAGACTGTGGCTCAGCGGCTAAAGTGGCGCCACACCATGGTCGGCAGCACGCCAATCCCCGGGACAGAGCTTCCCTGTTGTCGGGTCCACAGAATACACATAACTTGCCGGCGTGTATGATGACCGATCCCTACGACGCAGGAAGTTAGGCAGCACACCGCAGGCCAGCACTACCACATCGATAGATTCCAGTTTCATATGCAAAGGCGTATGAAACACGCAGAATCTATTGGCCATGATCCCGAACGCATTTTCAACCACACGGTGAGCCCAGGATAGCTGGTAATTGAAAATGCGCTGCTCAGAAGTAACCATCCTCTGGGGATGTGGCCATAGTAGGTGTGCCTGAAGTGGGAAGGCTTTATCCCCCACAAACGCAAAGTTGAGATGACCGGTTGTCTCATCATTTGAGGGCAAGTTCAGTGCACCTCTCCTTAGGTCTTGGGCCAAGGAGGAGTGTGCAAACACACCCCCATCTGAGACACGGCCGTTCATGCCAACGTCCACGTAGAGGAACTCATAGTAGGCATCCACCAGGGCCATGAGGACTACGCTAAAATATCCTTTGTAATTAAAATACAAGGACCCCGTGTTGGGGGTTGCATGATCCTCACGTGCTTACCATCCAATGCACCCCCGCAGTTTGGAAATTGCCATCGATCGACAATACCTCTGGCAACATCCATCCAGCCAGCGGGGGTTGTTGGGCACTGTATACAGGATGGCAGCAGACAACCCATGATGGCCTCACACGTCTCGGGGATCAGGCGGCTCAGCAGTGGCCGTGAGACTGCTGCAGAGTATTGCAGGTCTGTCCTCAAACGACCTGTTGCCAGGAACCTCAAAGTTACAGCCAAACGCTCCTCAGGTGGTACAGCTCGACACATCAAAGTGTCCTGTCGGGCTATCAATGGCTTTATGCGTTCCAAGAGGAATGTGAAAGAGTCCTCGGACATACGGAAATAGTTCCTGAAATCATGCAGACTAGTATCCTCCAGCTGATGCAACAGGCGCATGTGACTCAGGTCGCCCCGTTGCCGAAGCCAATCCCGAACACACACACGCCGTGGTCTGTGAGCCCGCAACCTCTCAGCTCTCTCCTCCAGCCACAACTCCTCTTCCACCAATCATCGCAGACGGGGCACGGACTACAGAACGCTTGAGGCACGCCTACGGGAAATCATAGAAAGCGCTGTTACAGGTGCTCTGTTCTCACTAAATGGGCCGAGAGCTCATGAATTTAAACAGACAGGTAAACCTTTATACAGAGTCCAACGAGAAGACTGTGGTGAAGTCTGTGCTTTTATTGAACATTGCAGTATAAGTTGTGCGGTAAAACTGGAAACAATCAGAATACAGATAATCAGTGCATGGTACAGCAGAATACATATCATACATGTTATACAATATGCACAAACTAGTAACTGACCTAGAGTATAACTGGCTGAGGTAGGCTAACATAAGAGCGGAAAACAGCTACGGAAAGCATGAATAGATACCGGCAATGCAATCGCATGGGAACAGTAATGGAGTGGTGTCTTCATGTATGCAGGAATGAAAGTAAAATGGAGGCTGAGCTACCATAATGCATTGCGAGGGGGAGGAGAATCAGACATAGAAAATGGAAAAAAAATAGGACTGCAAACATGACATTTACTGCTAGAGGGAGCCAAAGTGTTAGAGATCGATGGAGGTTATTAATTTGTTAAGGTTGCAGAACTAGGATCTATATGGCTATGCTAATTTATAACAAACATTATGTAAAAACAAATATTTGGAAATAAATTGGATGTCGGAGACAGAACAACAGAAAAAAGAGGAAGAGTCAATAACGGAGATCAGGATAAGCACAGGAGAGATGACCACACAGCTCTTCAAGCAAAGTGTAAGACTGGCAGCAAACTGGGGAAAGCTGCTCAGTTAAGAAGCAGAGTAATTCCTGGAATTTGAAGCACTTGAGTGATCCAACCTTTCCGAGACCTGGCATGGAGAATAACTCTGAATGTAACCAGACTGACCACATAGCCTCACACACAATCCAGAAGCAGCAACATACAAAATGTCCAAGACACACCGCATGGAGGATCGTGACATAGGGGGTAACTGGGAACACACAGATTTCACAAAGGCCCAATGCATGAGGAAGCCGAAAGGTTCTACTACCATGAAGTTTTTTTAAGGGACATAGTGGTAGAATGACCACTATGGGGAAAAAAAACCCTGAGTAGTGAAGAAGGTCATCTTAGGTTCCCCTTAGATGTCAGGGTAATATCAGATCTATTTATTCTTTTTCTTTCTTCTCTTACACATGAATGAGCGAGTAACTCAACTTTGACATAATAATTAATTCAGTAAAGATTTATGTCTTTCCCCCCCAAAAAAAAAGGTGTTCATCACGTGATCTCCTCAGGAAGGTCATCTACAGCTTGGACAGAGGCCTTTACATATAATGCTTCATTTTCTGCTTTTAGAACTACGGTAGTTTAAAATAATACTAACATTCCTACCTCACTCAGTTTGGCTGCTCCTCACTCTTCGGAATGGACGATTCAAAATGTCTTTTTTTCTTATATCTGCCAAAATGAGACTCTGGGGGAAAGAAAGCCAAGAGAACATCCAAGGAAGGAAAATAGGACTGTAACTATTGAACACTCTGAAGTTATGAGCATTTGTCAAAAGTCAGACTGTGTCTTCACTGTTCATCTTCCAGGATAACGATGGTAAAACACAATGGTAAAGCACAATGATTTGTCGTCGTTTTTCGACCACTTGTCTTTGTCTACCCTCTAACTTGTACAGCGCCATGTATCCTAATAGCACTATATAAATACCTAATAATAATAATAATAATAATAATAATAATGTAGAGGTAATTTCCACTATGATGCAGATTCTTGTCTCTTGTCCATATGTCGTGAATCTTGCCAATTGCTGAAACTGAAACTGTAACCGTTGACCTTTAGTCTTTTTGTTACCCTCAGTCGGCAGATTCTGTAACTCAGGGTCAATTACATAACTTTAAGGTTCTGAGCCCTCATACAAATCCTGTAGCAATACACCGATAACAGTTTGTGCCATTTATAGTTTTGGTGTCCTATTTTATGCCGTAGATTCCCCATAGCCACCTATCAAGAGCCAGAACTCTTATATTGACCCCTAGCTTCAGGGGCCCAAGTACGTAATGGACAACTCTTTGCTTAAAGCGGTATTCCGGTTGGTACAAGAAATCATCTATCAGCAGGATTGGTGATAACGTTCAGATCAGGGGAGGTCCAACCCCTGAGATCCGCAACAATCACCACAATGGGGAATTTTATCCCCTTCAGAATGGGGAGGCAATAAGCATGCTCAACCACCTGCTGTTCCGTTCCTTCCCTGGTGTGCTGGTGAAAGCTGAATAGCGCTACAGCAGTGCTGTAGAAAATGGATGTTGAGCATGTGGTCTGTTGCTCTTTTTTTTATCAGGATTAAGTCTTTGACTACTGTTTGACTTCAAGTATTAAGTATCTGCTGCAGTCCACACAATTACATACAACACGGGATGTAACTACATTAGATGAAGAGGCTGCAATCGCATCCAGGCCCTGGAGCCTAAGGGACAAAAAGTCCCTCTGGCCAATAGGCAAAGACCAATGCTATTAATGACCTGCAATAATTAGGGGCCTTGTTAGAGATTTCACATTGGGGCACATGAGCTTCAAGTTACTCCACTGCATGCAGCTCAATGAGTTGCTTTGGACTGCAGCTGTCATTGAATAGTTAAAATTAATCAGTAGCACTACGAAAAGAAGCAGCCTAAAAGTACACTACTCAGACAATCAAGAGAGTCCAAGACACCCACATTTATATAAACGTTATCACTCATCCTCTCCATGGCTAAAAACTTTTATCAACTGAAATACTCCTTTAACTTAATAGGGACTGTGGGGACCAGGGAAAACCAAACGCCATTATTCTGATTATATCTGAGTATGGGTATATACAGTGGGTGAAATAAGTATTCAACATGTCACCAATTTTCTAAGTAAATATATTCCTAAAGGTGCTATTGACATTAATCTCCCAGCAGTTTTCAGTAACAATTCATCCAATCCATGCAGGCAAAGAACTCAAACCATAGATATCCATAAATTAAAGTATTGAACCCATTACTGAAATGTATTTAATCCTTGGTACTTCGGTCTTCATTGGTGATGAAGCTCCAGACATCTCCTGTATGGAGACACTAGTCCCTGCATTGCTCAGGTGGATTTTAGTCCATTCTTCTGCACAAACACTCTTCACCTCCTGCAGCTCCCGCAGATCTTTCTATGATCTCTGAGCTTTTGTTCCTTCCAGACATTTTCTATTGAATTCAGCTCCGGTGATCGGCTCGGCCATTCTAGAAGATTTATTTTCTCTCTATGAAACCAGTTGACAGTGTTTCCTTTGTTGTGTGTTTGGGATCATTGTCTTGTGAAATGTCCGCCCTCGTTTCATCCTCATCATCCTGGTAGATGGTAGCAGATTTTTATCAGGAATGTCTTGGTGCATTTGTCCATTTATCCTTCCTTCAATATGAAGTTTGCTGTAACTCCGTGGACAAAAAAAGCGTCCAATTACAGTGCGTGACAGTGGTGCACAGACCAACGGTGTTCGGCGCACTACACACAACAACAGTCTGGGAAAACACCACACAACTTCATGCCTGTGTGGGGCCCCAGGGTCTTAGGGTACTCAGAACCGGGCTATGGTACAGTTCCGGGGGAGTCACAGGGGTTGAGACCCGACTCCATGACCCTGGGTGCAACAGTTAAGGAGATTCTGGCTTGATAGGGAAGAGGTGATGAAAGGTATTGTTATTCGTGATGCCACCCGTGGTTTGTGGCTGTTAGTGGCCACCACTGCTGCACAACTTCCGGGGATGATGGATGGGCAGCTGGGATATAGTGGCTCCCCCCGGGCGGAGCGGATCCCTGGGTCAGTGGATGTAGGAATGGTGTAGGATGTGGGATGGAGGGCGTAAACTAACAGACATACTCACGATTTGTTGGTTCCTCAGTCCTTATACTGGTAGAGATGAGCGGTGTTCGATTCAAATTGTTCGCCAATCTCAAATTCGAGCTGTTTTGGGCGGTGTTCGAGTCATTCGCCGAATTCAAAAAATTTGCTTCAAATTCGGCAGTTCGAGGTTATGTTTGATAACGCTTCGATCAAAGCTTAACTTAAACCCTAACCCTAACTCTAACACTGTTAATGAATGTTAATATCCAATTTCTGTGTATAGTGTGCGGAGGGGGCGGGTTTAGATCAGTGCTGCAGAAGTAATAGCAATCTCCATTTTTTTCTCCTAACTGCATATACAGTGGGGCGGTGCAGGCTGTCAGCCGTTCACACACACACAGCAAAGTGCATTTTTTGCACAAAAGCAAGGTCAGGCATCATTGGCTGTGTAAGTCACATGTCCTTGCCCTATAAGACCCAGCCATTTTCCCCATCGCCACCATTTTCCCATTGCTGCAGCTCTGTGTCAGGCGGCACCACTGCTGTTGTGGGCCCTATACAGTTAAACAGTGTCCCTTCATTTATTAGTCAGCTAGTGAGCGAATATCAAGTTAGATAGAGAGATAGATAGGCTTAGAGAGCAGGGACTGGAGGGAGGGTGCGAATTGTATGAGGGAGAGGGCAGAGGAAGGAAGCATGATTCTCACCTACCCGCCAACAACACAAGGACTTGGTCCTCCTGGATGCGCTAGACACATGAGCGCCTTCTTGCTGCACTACCTGCAACATGACCCTTGGATTGTCCGAATTAGAAGTAATGCTGACTACTGGGTTGCCACACTCTTAGATCCCCGGTACAAGACCAAATTTGCCGAAATAATTCCTGCCATACAAAGGGACGCACGCATGCAGGAGTATCAGCAGAAGCTGATACATAATCTAAGATCGGCTTTTCCACAACCCATCAGTGGTACACAGAGTGAATCTCACAGTTCTAACTTGTGAAACATGGGACTGTCGAGTCATCATCACTCACACCGTACCTATAACACCGTATCTGGTGGTGGTAACAGCAATTTTGTGGCCTCGTTTCACGATTTTTTTAGACCATCATTTGCAAGGCCTGAAGACATGAGAAGTCTGACACATAGTCAACGCCTTTAGCGGATGGTACACGAATATCTCCAACTTAACATCGATGCCATGACTGGGGAATTGGAGACTTGCTCATTTTGGGCTTCCAATCTGGAAAAATGGCCTGAGCTCGTCACTCATGCCTTGGAGATCTTGTCGTGCCCCGCAGCCAGCGTTCTCTCGGAACGTGTCTTGAGAACTGCTGGTGGTGTGCTGACAGAAAAGCGCATGCGTCTGTCCAACCAGAATGCGGACAGACTAACGTTCATCATGATGAACAAGGATCCGCAAGGACTTTTCTACCCCTGTGTCATCCTGGGGAGACTAAAGCCTTGTGGATTTTTGCATTCAAGTCACCATTATAAGTTTGCAACTGTGGTGCAATTGATGCTACTTAAGTGGTGTCTGTGCCCAAATTTTTGGAAAAAATGGAGACTCTTGTTGTAGTCCCCTAAATGTTACACAATACTCATCATCTGCACGAGGCCTTACAGTTACTGAGGAAAAAACTCACCAAATACTCATCGTGTGCATGAGGCCTTACAAATAGTGAGGAAAAGACTCACCAAATACTCATCGTATGCACGAGGCCTTACAAATACTGAAGTAAAACTCACCAAATACTCATCGTGTGCACGAGGCCTTCCAAATATTGAGGAAAAAACTCACCAAAAACTCATCTTATGCACGAGGCCTTACAAATACTGAGGAAAAACCTCACCAAATACTCATCGTGTGCACGAGGCCTTACAGATACTGAAGTAAAACTCACCAAATACTCATCGTGTGCATGAGGCCTTACAAATACTGGAGTAAGGCTAGGGTCACACTTGCATGCGGTTTTTAAGGTTGTTCCTGACAGTCTGCGATTTTGGGCTGCGTGTTTGCTTTTAGGTCAGGAGCAGCCTTAAAAAACACATGCGAAAGCACATGCGAAAATGCATGGTACCATTTAGTGCCATGTGTTTTCGCATGCGTGACCCATAGGGCCCCATGTTAAAAAGACGCATGTGTTTTTGAAAAAGCACCAAAAAACGTCTCAAGAGATGTTTTCTGGTGTTGAGCCAAAAACGCATCCAAAAAACGCATAGCACTTTAGCCATGCGTTTTTGCATTGGGTCATGCATTTTTTGTATTGGGGTCTATAGATGCGATTTTGCATGCGATTTTCACACAATCCAAGTGTGAAAATGGCATGGAAAATTGCATCCAGCCCTCAAGTGTGACCCTAGCCTAAAACTGGATTTTAGAAGGGCATGACATGCCTATATCTGTGTCTCCTCCTCCTTTTACTCGTCCATCTCTTTTCACATTTTTATATATGTACTTGTCACTTTTCCATGTGTTTGTCAAACATAACGACGCACCAGCGATCCAGAATTATACTGAGGTCGTTGGGAATTGTCACTCCATAGAGTAGCATTGAGATCGTTGGTCATTGTCCCTGTCAAACACAACGATGTAGCGCTCCCAGCGGGGGATCAATGACATAGAAATGACCCAGAGCAGTGTGTAACAATCAGCGATCTCACAGCAGGGGCCAGATCGTTGGTGCGTGTCACACAGAACCAGATCGCTAACGGGATCGCTTTTGCATCACAAAATTTGTGACACAAGAGCGATATCGTTAGCGATCTCGTTCTGTGTGACAGGGCCTTTAGAAGGTGTTTTCTAATTGTTTTCTAAGTGTTTGTGTTTGCCTGCCATTGTTTTCAATGGTGTTCGACGGTGTTCGACGAACATTCGAAGAACACCCCCCCAATTCGACGAATCGAATTCAAACACTAGTGTGACACCCCAGGGGTTAATGTGCCACAGTAACATCACAAGGGTTAACTCCCTACACAACACTGGACACTGCAGTAGCACCTCTAGGCCAGAAGGGGGAGCTCAAGCAGCTCTCTGATATATTCTGGTCTGAGGAGAGGAAGTGGGGAAGAGCAGAGTGGTAGGTGGAGCTTAAGTGGCACCTGCAAGAGGGGGAGGAGCTAATGTTGTTTAACTCAAAGTGGTAGTGACAGTCAGTTGGAGTTGGAGTTGAGTTGAGTTGGAGTTAGTTTAGTGCAGGGAACACTAGGAGGAAGAAAAACTGGTGGTGAAAAGGGGCTGCCTTAGGCCTCTCCACAGCCTGCTACCCACTTCCAGGCCTAGCCAGGGTCTGAGGGAAGGAGTAAGAGAAACAGGAGAACACATCTGGGAGATTGAGTTACCTCATAACTCGCCTCAGAGGAGCGCAGAGACCGGTTACCGGATACGAATCTGTGACTGAAACAAGCAGCACAGTAAACCCCAGGATAGTGGAGGTTGTATATCTACTCTGTACCTCAGCAAAGCAACATGGCGGGGCCAGAAGCACACGGAAAAGCTCAAGTTGCCTAGCAAAGTGGGTACCTGTGAGGAGAAACAGGGCCAGCAGCTCAGCTAAAGCAGCAGCAAGACCACACACAAGGTGCAGGAGTAGGAAGCAGAGGACCCGGACATGGTGGGAGCAACCTGGCCCTGATACAGACTCCGTGGACAGTACTTGCTAACAACATCATCTGCAGTAAAGCCAGCAAAACTTCAAAACCGTGAGTCAATGTCATCCTTGCATTCAAGTCCTACTCTCCCTCACCAGTTGTCATCATCTCTACTACTACCCCTACTCTGCAACATCCATAGCACTATCTATAGACTATTACTACCACTGCCCCGGGGGGAACCAAGCTCTACCCGTGGAGAGCCATTACATCTCCAGCTGCCAAACATCATCCCCGGAGGTTCTGCAGCAGCGGTGGTCCTCTCACTGACCACAACCCGTGGGTGGCGTCACGACAAACTCCCCTGTAAATATCCCCACATTTATTGCGGAACCCGGGACACGGTCTGGACCAAGACCGCCGTGATATCCCCAGCAGTACCCTGGTCCGGTACCGAGTGCCCCGTCCCAGTGGGCTCCACACTAGGGTGGTGGCTCATCTCTACTGGTGCACTGTAACTCCTACTGGTGATGGTATACTGAGTCCTTGAACCTGAGAGAAATTCGGGGTTCTCCTCACCCAACAGGTTCTGAGGCTTCCTTGCTGCGCCTTCTTGGTAGGTCCCTGCTGCTGCTTAAGCTAAGCTGCTGGCCCTCGTTCCCTCCCTCTTGGTGCCGGTATGGCAGGCAACTCGAGTCCTTCTCTAGCCCCACGTCTCAGGTGGCTTCCCCTGTGTTCTTTACGCTGCTTTGCCTCTGGGCACAGTGTGGCTGGGGGACTTGGAATCCCACACCTTCCAGTATTGGCTGTCGGGTCTTTAGGCCTTGCACAGCCTCGGACTCCGGTGTCCATGGCTGTGGTGCTTCTCCTCTGCCGTGAGCACGACACCGCTTTGCTCTCCAGGTCCCTCTCCACTTCCTCAGACCCCTGACTTGGGTCCCTCACGCTAGACTGTGTTGTCTTGGGACGAGCTTAGCACTGCTCTCTGTCCACAGGATGTCTTCCTCAGTCCTCCTAGGAATGGAACTGACTAACTCCACCCCAGACCAGAATTTATAGGGGAGCTTACCCTGAAGCTTGGTCTTGGTCTCCCCCTTCAGGCCTGGAGGCAGAAAGGTGTTGTGTGGTTTTGGTTTTGCCTGGTGTGAAGTCCCTCCTTTGCTCTCAAGCGTGACACTACCACCCGGGGGTGATAATGATATTGTGGCACTTGGACCCTGTGATGCCACATCTGCTTCCAGACTCCTAGTCAGCAGATGGCTTGGTAACTGTCAGCTTCTCCAGAGTAGCTCTTTACTAAAGGTAGTTAGGCCAGGAATAGAGTTCAATCACCAGCAAGGAATGCTGGATCATCTGACCATATAAAGGAGATAGGAGTGATCACAAAGTAGCCACACCTGGGAAGAGAAATAAGGAGCATTGCTAGCAACAGAAACGGACATTAACTCCTACACTGCCAAAGGAAAGATACACAAATAAAATGAAGTCTCAATTCAGGAATGAGACACAGGTCCCAAGCCTGTTACAAGTCTCCAAAGTAAGAGAAACCATTGTGAAATTTGCCAGCACTGTATTCTGAAAAACGGCCTCACGCCATGATGATCTCAACTCCACAGTTCACTGTTTTTGGAGTTTTGGGGGTGATCTTCCTTTTGGCCTTCAAAAATGATGTGTATTATGGCCTCCAAAGGGTTCAGTTTTGGTCTCATTAGACAAGACTATATTCTTCAGTATTTCCTAGGATTGTCTAAATATTGTGGTGCAAACTTTATATGCCCTTGAATGTGATTTTTGTTCAGCAATGGAGTGCTGAATGGTGAGCGTTCATACTGGAGTGTGGGTACAGGAGAGTGCATACAGGCCATTGAGGGGGAGTGCATTACTTATTGTTTTCTGTGAAACAATTGTACCTGCTGATTCCAGGTGTTTCTGTTGCTCTCCACAGTTGGCACTCGAATCTTGGACAACTCTTCTGATAATAATTATTTTCCCTGCTCTGTGTGAAATCTTGCAGGGAGCACCTGGTGGTGCCCGGTTTTTGGTGAAATTATGTTCTTTGAACTTCTGCATTATGACCCCAACAGAGCTCTCTGGGACCTTCAGTAGTTTAGAAATGCTTTTGTAAACAAAGCCATCAGTATGTTTTACAACAATAAGGTAATGATGTTCTTGCGAAAGCTCACTGGTTTTACCAATCATAAGATGTTCTTTTGTGTATTTTTGGCAATGAAAGTAACACCTTTTTTCGGCCATCAGTTGAAGCAGCTGACTTTATTTTTCACTAAGTGGAAGGATTGATGTTATGGACATAAGATTTCCCACATGGGGGAATGAGGCCTATGGCTAGGGTCACACATGCCAATCAGGTTTTTCCACTGGTTTCAATAACAAATCCATTTTTTTTCTGGCTGTTTTTTGAGCCTCCTGTGCAGCTATGTGTTTTTTGAACTTTGCCATTATTTGCCAAAAAATACTAGCAAAAACGGATCCGTTTTTTACTGCACAAAGAAAACGTTGCTTGCAGTGTTTTTTGAGTCCAATAAAAAAACAAATACCTTATGTTAACAATGCAGTCACACTTGATCCCAGGATCCGTTTTTAGCATCAGTTTTTGGACTTTAAAGTTAAAAAACTGATGCCAATAACGAATCCAGGATTTATGTGTGACCCTAGCCTATCTGTAATCTACTATATCTGGCGCAAATGGTTTCTGTACAGAATAATATTCCTAGCTGCAAAGTCCCTAGTTGCTCCAATACAGGCTGGAATATCCCTAGCCGCAGCACTAGACAACAATTTATACCTCTTTAGGATCCGTAGGGATATTGCTAAGCCCTATAACCCAAAATAGGGAAAATGTGCAGAGATAGGTAAGGACTCAAGGTGTGGAAACATTAAACACATGCACAAGTAGAAAAAGGTGAAGTAGCAACTGTAAGTAAGATTAGCCTCCTACAACCTAACTATAAACAGTAGAAAGCAGTAGATTAGACAAGTGAGACAGCAAAGAGCATACCCTGTTACCCCGAAAATAGGGCGCCCCCCGAAATTAAGGCATGCCAGGGGGTTTAATGTGCCTGTAAATATAAGGCACCCCTCGAAAATAAGGCATGTCTCTATTTTACAATATT
Source organism: Allobates femoralis (assembly GCA_033576535.1). NCBI lineage: Eukaryota > Metazoa > Chordata > Amphibia > Anura > Aromobatidae > Allobates > Allobates femoralis. Next base: position 86,856,729 of record JARQOC010000010.1, read on the forward strand.
TTACCACAGCATGCAGCTGTGACTCCTCCAGCCCGCCCCCCGCTCGTATCCCAGTGCCCGTCGCTGTGAGCGGTGCCGCAGATGCATGTAGACCGTCACCGCTCTATTTTTCAAGCCCCCGCCACTGTCCTGGCCAATCACAAGCCAGGAACTTACCAGCGGCCAATCACAGGCCATTCGCTGCATGACGTTGGCTTCTGGCCTGTGATTGGCTGCCCAGTTGGCTCCTGGCCTGTGAATGGCTGGGCCAGTGGCACCATAGACCTACGGCACATGAAAGTGCCGCCGTCCTCCTTGCAGCGGCGAGCATCAGGACAGCGGCAGGCAGCTGAGAGCAGTGCCGGAATGCAGCAGGGACCGGTGAGAAATGTCCCTGTCTGTGTGTGTGTGCTCCTGTGTGCGTGCCCTTGTGTTTGTGTGTCCCTGTGTGTGCCCCTGTGTGTGTCTGTGCCCCTGTGTGTGTGTGTGCCCCTGTGTATGTTTCTCCGTGTGTGCCCCTATGTGTGTGCCCCTGTGTGTGTGTGCCCCTGTGTGTGCTCCTGTGTTTGTGTGTCCGCGTGTGTGCCCCTGTGTGTGTGTGTCCCTGATACCATATTGGGGGATGATAAGGTTACTTTATTAGGGGCCACAAGTGGATAATAAAAGTAAGACACCCCCCAAAAATAAGACATGGCGCATCTTTAGGAGCAAAAAATATAAGACGCTGTCTTATTTTCGGGGAAACACGGGTATACCAAGCTGGTCTCTATCTAACATATCTAACAGACAGAAATCCTTGGCAGCAGAACTGGAACTCCTTAGCAGGATCCACATAGGAATACAGCCAGCAGAGAAGACCAGCATATGGAAGGTATAAATAACTGCATCTAAATTGTGATAGGACAGACCAAATGAACAAATGAAAACCAGGATTGACCATGCTGTGGCTCAGCAGAGAAGGAAACTGACCACACAACACAAGGTCACTAGATCAGATCCTGAGGCATGACAATTGCTTTCTATAGGGTACCTTTACACAACGCAATCTTGGCAGGGAATCTTTAAGGCGATATGTCGCCCTGAAACAATTGCCGTGAAATTGCCTCACAGTTGCGGCGTGTGATTGGGGAATTTCTTTGCGATAAATCGCCTCTCGTCTGTCACCTGATTCCTGAGCACTACTCTAAAATCAGACGCAATCATGAAGGCGAGATTTCCGGGTTTTGGCATGTGAATGGGCGATAGTGATGGAATCAGCGTCGCCTATGAGTTCCCGTAGGCGTGCCACAGCATGCTGTAGTCCGTGCCCCGTGTGAACTGATTGGTGTGGGCTACTGTGTTCCCATTGGCTGTCAATTGACACTGTGCCATATTTGATGAGCTGTCCATTCCACATCACACAATGGCAATGGCACCATGTGTTAGCCAGCCTTCCAGAGCAGGCTGACCAATCATAACGCTGTTGCGTTGTCCAATGAGTGCGTAAGGGGCGTGGTGGCACGCCGATGTCCTTGCCGCACTAAACAGGTACACTCACATTGCCTTTGGGATTGCGGCATGTGAAGCGGCGAGGGAAGTCAACTGGAATGGTTCCACTGTAGGTGAGGTGATTTCCAGAGTGACCCATCACCTTAGGTTCAGGGCAAAATTACGGCGTGTAATTCTGCCTTCGGCAATCTGAGGCGACCATGAAAAACATGCACGCGCACGTTAGATCGCCTCATATCGCCAGCCGAGATTGCGGCGTGTAAAGGTTCCCTTATACAGATAGATTTCAGCTGGTGCCAGGGCTTTTTGCACCTCTTTTTCTTCACATGTTCAATACTTTTTCGCTGTGTCATTTCTCAATATTACACATGATTTATGGACATCTATGGTTTGATTTCTTTGACTATGTGGATTCAATGGGTTATTGTGTCATTCAATTGATCACGGGTTTTATGTGGGTCACATTCACCACCGATCAGATACAAAAGGCCAATCTTAGTGAAAGGCTATTGATATACTTGAAACCCCTTATTTATCAGAGCTGTAGCAGTGACTAGTCGTGGTCTCCTCTCCTATGGGATAACATGCCTACTCCACTTTGACTTTATTCCTCTAGGCACAAATAGTGTTCACTTCCCGCATTGGGCATCAATCAAAGCAGAGCGAGCCCACTAATAGTGAGAAAACCATCATTATTTAGCTCAACTCTTCGGGTACCTTTACACGCCGCGACGGCAGGCTGGATACATCGCGCTACTTCACGTGCACGAGCACGCTCAAACGGCTACAAACGGTCAACGCATCTCCTTTACACGCCGCGACAAGGTGCGCTACGCCACGCTACATCTATAGCTAGCTACATCGCCGGGTGTCTCAAGTAGCCAGCTGTAGCTTAGCGTACCCGCTTCACACGCCGCCACCACAGGGTGAGTGGGAGCAACAAAGGCAGGACGTAAAACACATAGGCGTGCCACAGTCCTGTACGCCGCGCCCAAACCACAACCATTGGCCAACACTACGGAGTTGTGATTGGGCACGACGGAAAGGGCGGATGGGCGAGACGTGACGTACCAGTGAGGGGAGTGAAGCACGGAATAAGCGGTTGTGACATGGCGGAGTGTGGCGAATGCATCTAAACCGATGGTAAAGCGTCACCCAGGAGCGGTGGCAAGTCATCTACCCAGTGTGCATAAAAGTAGCGGTGCCGGGGCTATGTGTACGTAGTACAAGTGATTGCCCTGTCACGCACGATCAGCGCTTGTGACAGCGGCGTGTGTAGATAGCGGCGGGGTGCGTTTCTGCGACACACATGAGCGGCTTACAACACACAGTATGTGCGTTCTCTGTGTACATTGTATGTATCTATCTCTGGCAACAGATGTGAATGTAGTGGAACTGCTCCGTAGCAAACCTGTGAAAGATCTGTGTGACAGTGTATTACAAAACACCTGAGCAGAATATGTCCTGCATCAATGTGCTGTCTGCAGGTGACCCTCTCGCCTAGAACAAAATAAAGGCTCATGTACGCACAATGGCCACAAACACTGTTAGCCAAAAGACTGGGAAAAAAACATGGCTACCCACACATATTGTCTGCACAATCCCAGCCAATAGGTGGCTATGACATCCCATGCCCCCCACCATAAACTCCATCACATTTCCCTCCTCCACCAAGTAAACAGGCTCACACATTTGTTTGGATCCAAAAAAGAATTTAATAAATCAAAATCATTCATCGTGACCTTGGATTACAAATTGTAACCAAAAATACATCCAAATAAAAACAACAAATAAAGTGCATGTCACAATCTGCCAACACATTGCAGAGAGAGCAAATTGAACCCACATTGGAACCTGTGGAGCATGAAAAAATATGTCAAACAACATAAACTAACTAACTAACTAACTAAACATCATGCACATTAGGAAACCAAAAAAAATAAAAAAATGGTCAACACAAAATAAAAGGGGTGCAGCTACCCTGCTGTCACCTCCATTGGAAATTTACATCAACCTCCCAGAACCAGCCAAACTACATGGCCTGGTCCTGCCAGCTCACTGCACCAGACCCATTGAAGTAGGAGCAGTAAGCGTCTCTACTGTCCCTGGCCTCCTGCCGAGTGCGGCCATGGCTCTGGGGCTGGAGTGGCACAATCACATGGCCCTCATCACGCCAAGACCCTGGACGGAGCTCCCCTGTTGTAGCGTCTGCATGATCTACATAAGCTCCTGGCGTGTATGATGGCCTATCCCTACGACGCAGGAAGTTATGCAGCACACAGCAGGCCACCACTACCGCGTCAATAGACTCCGGTTTCATATGCATAGCCGTATGAAAAATCCGGAATCTATTGGCCATTATCCCAAACGCATTTTCAACTACACGGCGGGCCCGGGATAGCCGGTAGTTGAAAATGCGTCTCTCAGAAGTAAGGGCCCTCTGTGGATATGGCCGCAGTAGGTGCTCCTGAAGTGGGAATGCTTCATCCGCCACAAACGCAAAGTTGAGATGTTCGGTCGTGTGCTCATTTGAGGGTAAGTTTAGCCCACCATTCCCTAGTAGTGTTGCCAAGGAGCTTCGGGCAAACACACCCCCATCTGAGTTGCGACCGTTCATTCCAACATCCACGTAGAGGAACTCATAGTTGGCATCTACTACAGCCATGAGGATTATACTACAATACCCTTTGTAATTGAAAAACAAAGAGCCAGAGTTGGCAGGTTTGGTAATCCTCACGTGCTTACCATCCAATGCCCCGCCACAGTTGGGGAAGTTCCACCGGGTTTCAAACCCTCGGGCTACTTCCAGCCATTCTGCGGCGGTTAGAGGCATTTTCATGTAGGCTGGCTGCAGAGCTCTCCAGATGGCCCAACACGTTTCAGGGATCAGGCGGCTCAGCAGGGGCAGGGAGACACGTGACATGTATGTGAGTGATGTCATGGACTGCCCTGTAGCCAGGAACCGCAAAGTGATCGCCAACCGCTCAGCAGGTGATACTGATGGGCGCATTATAGTGTCCTGACGCGCTATCATTGGCCCAACACGCTCCAAAAGGAAGGTGAAACAGTCCTCGGGCATACGGAGATAGTTTCGGTAATCATCAGGACAGTTAATCTCCAGCTCCCGCAACAGCTGCATGTGGCCCCGGGTTTGCCGCCTGAGAAGCCAATCACGGGTCCACAACCGCCGCTGTCTGCGCCTCATCAACCTTTCATACCGATCCTGATACCACATTTGCTCTTCCACCAACGCAAGAGCCACGATAACATTGCGGTCATGGATATTCTGCATCCTCAATATCAGCACCTGTAGATGAGAAAGCCCAACATGAGTACATAGAACAATATGTGCCAATGTCAGCAGGTTAAGCAAGCCACACCTATTTTTGAGGACACACTATAGCCAACTGGAGGTGAACTTGCGTCAGGCCCCGAAACACATCCCTGAAGCCAGGAAAGGCAAACACCCAGTAGTCACCCCAATCAAAATGGAAGACGTCCAATGATAATGGCCTCCTCTACATCAACTTCTATGGGAGTTTGGCAAAGTAAAACATCTGCACCTAGGTGATTTTCAAAGGGACATGTGTCACCAATAATGTATGATAACAATTTAGCACATGCCATTACACAGACCATAATGAAAATGTGGCCATTTCCTATTCTGGGAGGTAAAACAAACAATACGTACCCCGCTAGGCTGGTCAAGTAAGCTTACAAGAAGCCAACAACTTTGCACATGAGTGAGGTTGGGTAAACATGGTTACATATGTTTTTGCTGGTGCCATTTGTCCAAACCATCTAAGTTATGTCTTCAGTGCCACACCTCCAAGCCATGTGTCATCCTATCCCCGTTCGACCCAGTCTCCATTGGCCACAACCAGTATGCAGACATTGATCCAGGTGACAGGAGTAACACATTTCTGTCTACAGTCCTGCAGGCAATCTCCTGTATGGTGTCTGGAAACAAACACAGCAATGTATATGTTGAAATATTCATAATCACCAAACCAAATGCCTACTCCAAGTCCACACAGTACACTATATCTTCCCCAGCAATACAGACCCCTATACACTACGCTAAAACACTGTCCTGCGGTCGCAAATAAAAACAACATATGCACCCACACCACGCCATTTCCATGTGTGTCCACAGATACTTACTTAATGGGTCTGGCCAGCAAGCGTAATGTTTGCCGGCATGCGGACCTTTTAAAGGGCCAGCAACCTATCACGATACAGCGATCTCCACCAATTAGCGGAGGTTAATTGCGCCCCCAGGTGTCCCATTACGCTGTGCGTCATTGTGTCTGCTGTGATTGGTTTAGCGGAGTATAAAGCCAGGCCAATGGCCACTACACCTTGTCCAGAGGTCCATGTGCATTGAGCTACTAGTGTCCTGCCTATCTTCTGCTGCTCTGACGGTAAGCCTCTTTAGCGGTTTCTATGAAAGTGCACGGGACGCTGATGCTTGTATTGGCGGCCGCTTAGGCATTGTGTGTATGGGCGTCTTTGATACGGGCTTTATTTTTGGCACTCTAATTATACAGATGGGTCAGTTTTTCTAGTGTATGGTAATAGCCAGGTATAGGCGCAACTGGTATTGTGTGCGTATACATTTGGTCTCTGATGTAATTTTTGCGTCAAACATATAAAGTACAGATATAGAACTGTCATGCACATCAGCATTTGATGGCTGCAATTATTGGTCCCTTCACTGGTGGGATTCTTGTTACCTCAGTAACAATTGTAGTCCCATGGATGGCCACACATCTACATGATGATGTGTTTGCACATTACATGTAGTATGTGCAGTCTTGCCACAAACCACGCCCTCCTTTCTCATCTGCTTAATGTTAACCATTTTGCTCACCCAAAAGGTAGTAGCTACCACACAATGTCTTTGCTCACATGTTGGCCTACAGGTTGGTACGCACACACCGTCTCCAGGTGTTGTTTTAATATGGACAGTGGGCTCTTAAATCAGGCTTCACACATGTTTAGGGGGCCACAGAGTACCTGACATGTGTTATTTGGTCACATATGTCTTTTACTTTGGACCGGTGTGACATTTTGCAAATGGCACACATAGGCCAAGTTGTCATAACAGTTATTGCTGCCTATAATGTACATATGAGAACCTTATGAGCATGTAAATTATGTTCACAAGGTTTTCACAGATCGATATGGCTTGTGTCGTGACGGTATGGATTGTCTGTGTTTTGTCTTCACCAGATGCCGAGGTGTTCTGTGGAATTTGAAACCCAGCTTCTCACGGAGTATCAGCGGCACGAATGTTTGTGGCGCAGCTCGCTGCCTCAATATAAAAACCAGGCAGCGAGGTCCGAGGCCTACACTACTCTTGTGGCTCTAGCCAATCGCTTGGAGCCAAGGGTAGGCAGGAGTTGGGACCAGTATGCGGTGGCCTTGAAAATCAAAAACATGCGGCAGTCGTTCATGGGGGCTCACAATGAATACCTGCACCGTCGCTCAGGAGCTGGAGCTGAGGAGGTACCATCACCTACCCTATGGTACTATCCCCTCTTCACCTTCATCCTGGGCGAGGTGAGGTCGCATCGAACGACCACCAACTGCCCCGTTGCTGCGTCCCATGTAGGCCCGGATAAGTCACCATCTGCGCCACAGGAGGTGGGTAATCGTGTTACAGTGTTGGCCCACAATTTTGCCTTCACATGTGTGGTTTGGCCAAACCAGAACTAGCACACTTTTGACACATTTTCGCCCTTGGTGTGGGAAACCTTTTTGTGTCAGGGAATCTTGCCTCCTTACATGATTTTGGCTTATATGAATTTAACGCAGAGAGCCGCATTCCAAAATAGCATTTCCACCAAATATCGGTACACCGGAAAAATGACATGTGTAACGAAGTTTAAATTATTATTGCATTAAAATGAAACAGGCACATAGTGCCATCTACTACAATTTTGCTGCCACACATGTGTGTTGGGTATGGTGCAAGTGGGTTTTACTTATTTGAAGGTTTGATGGTTTTACATCAGATTAGTAATACAAATGGGAAGGTGCCCAACTTCTGTGTTTGGCCAGCCCAGCCCCCAGTATCAAGGTGTTGTGGTGACATGTACTAATTGGGTTACGGCTCTCTGTGACTGACACCTAAATCTGTATTGTGCTGAGTATCGGGAATCGTAGAGGTGAGTGTCCAGGCGCAATACAGGTTTTGGTGTTGTAAAAGTTTGGTGGGTTGCTGTTTGTAGATTCCTTCCATATATCTTGTTAGTGCCTTTACTTTAGTGGGAGTGGTATATTGTGTCCTGTGGCCATGGTATGGTGTGGTCCTTGCCGTCACTAATGTTTTGTTTTGTTTCCTCTCCCCCCCACAGGCCCCAGAAGAGGACGGCTCCATTGCGGAGCATTCTGTCGCTGATGATGCTCAGCCCATGACATCTGGGGCTGAGCAGGAGGGCGGGGCAAGTGATGTGGGTCCGGGCCCAGGGCCCAGCTCCAGGATCCGTCGTCGCCGACGTCCTGCACCACCAGAGACGGAGCTGGGCACCTGGGCCCGACGCGTTCTGTTGGATGAACAGCGGACCCACATCGACAGCAACGCCCTCTACATGAGCGACAGAATGCAAGGGATGGAGCCGCTCCAGAAAAAGATCCTTCTGAGGGTCTTCAACAATGCCGCTGATGCTGCCGATGATGGGGCCCTTCAATGGGGCTGCCACGTCCCCCCCCCCATGCAACACACCTTGTGGCCCCTTTCACCAGCTGCCCCATCTCGGCCCGTGAGAAGACCGGCCCCGCCACAGTCACCCCATCCCCCCTCAACACGTCGTTGTCAACCCAGGCGTTCTCAGGCAGGTCGGGGCTGCCGTCAGAGGAGGGGGGATGCGGCATTGTCAGAGCCGACAGAAGATGAATAATTTGGACACTAGTAGCCAATGCACCCAATTGGCACTCTGGACTTTTTCATGTGGAGGCACCTTTTTCTTTTGGCCTTATGTTTGTGTTACTCTTTTAAGCAGATTTGCTTCTTATGATTTTTTTAAAATTTCCTAATTCTGATTATATTAAATATTAGAACAAACTCAATTGTGTTTTTCTTTTGGCTTATGGCTTGCGGGGGGCAGCCTGGGTGAATGGTGTTGTTCACAATATAGTTTGGGGCAAGATACACAATATGGGCCAATGGCCTCAGTGTAGGACGACCATAGGTTCCTTTGTACTGTGGTAGGACATTGACAAACAGCTGTAGTAATGTGTGTGAGATATTAACCTGTTGAACATTTGCCCCCCCATAGTATTGTTGTGACATGAGTGAGGCAAAGTAAAAATTACAAACACATTTTATTTGCTACATACATGTGTGGAAGTCATTTGCCACAAAACACAGAATGCAGCTTTCTGATAGGTGTAGCCATCCCACACTCCTGATGGTCCCAATGTGGGACAGGATAGGTCCATGAGGTAAAGGGCTGGTTAATCCACACTCCTGATGGTCCCAATGTGGGACAGGATAGGTCCATGAGGTAAAGGGCTGGTTAATCCACACTCCTGATGATCCCAATGTGGGACAGGATAGGTCCATGAGGTAAAGGGCTGGTTAATCCACACTCCTGATGGTCCCAATGTGGGACAGGATAGGTCCATGAGGTAAAGGGCTGGTTAATCCACACTCCTGATGGTCCCAATGTGGGACAGGATAGGTCCATGAGGTAAAGGGCTGGTTAATCCACACTCCTGATGGTCCCAATGTGGGACAGGATAGGTCCATGAGGTAAAGGGCTGGTTAATCCACACTCCTGATGGTCCCAATGTGGGACAGGATAGGTCCATGAGGTAAAGGGCTGGTTAATCCACACTCCTGATGGTCCCAATGTGGGACAGGATAGGTCCATGAGGTAAAGGGCTGGTTAATCCACACTCCTGATGGTCCCAATGTGGGACAGGATAGGTCCATGAGGTAAAGGGCTGGTTAATCCACACTCCTGATGGTCCCAATGTGGGACAGGATAGGTCCATGAGGTAAAGGGCTGGTTAATCCACACTCCTGATGGTCCCAATGTGGGACAGGATAGGTCCATGAGGTAAAGGGCTGGTTAATCCACACTCCTGATGGTCCCAATGTGGGACAGGATAGGTGCAACGGCCAAAGGCCTGGCCATACCACAATCCCCCTTTTGTGATAGTGGAACACTATAAGAAAAGAGCCCAACGTGGGCAAAAATAACAAAAAAATAATAACCACATCAAAAGCCTAACAGGCAACGTCTGTAAGTTCAAGGTCCAACTAGGACAACACATTTGGGGGTCAGGGGGGCGATTTTGTGTACGGGGGGTTCCATCTTAATGTTGGCCATCTTGATGTTTCAGGACGGTATCCACCATGGTAGACAGGCGGGTAAGATCCTGTATTCCCCGGTGTAGGGCCCGTTGCAGTCGGTGGGCAAACTGCTGGTGAGCCCTCACGACATCCTCCATGGTGGGTACACCTGTATTGTGTGTGTGGAAAAAACATCATTACTTCAGAATCCTACCTCTGGTGTTTGTGTCAGGTTCACACAAGCAATATTGTCCTTACCCTCGGGCGCATCATCATCCTGACTATCAGGGGGTGATGGGGAGGCACTGACACTCCAGCCGGCAGCTCCAGCACATTCTCCATCTGCAAGAGTGTGTGAAGGACATTATGTCAGAAATGCCTAGCTTTTCCATTTCCCACGTAACAACAACAATGCTTACAGTGTTCGGCCCCTCTAATCAAACTGAAATCACTTACCGCCATAAACATCCAACGCAGCTGGATTTGGGGGTTGCGCCACAGCATCAGGTTGGCGACCAGGCGAGCCCACCTCTGCCTCCACCAACGCAGGCTCATCAGGGTCCTCCTCCTCCTCATGCCCTGGTGAGGGGCTATTCCCTGGTGGGGATGGTGGCCCAGCTGGCTGTTGCCGCGGTGGTGTGGGTGCTCCAGCTGCCTCTTGTGGCGGTGGTGTTGGTGGGCCACCTGCAGCCAGTTGTGGGGGAGCCTCATCGGCTGACACTTCCGCATCTGCAGATTATGAAACAATAATTGATGTGTCAGCATACTGTTTAGGCTCTGAGATGTATTGACAGTTCAATATTTGTGATATGTGTTTGTTGTTTTTCATATATGGGATGATCTAATGTATTCTGTATGGCGTAGGTATGTGGCATGAGTGTGTTAATTGGTTGGAGGGCATGTAACACTGTAGAGTAATCTTGGGTGGCACATGAACATTATTTGTAGGCAGATGTGTAGTCAGTCTATCTATAATGTGCGGCCTATATTGTCCCCCATTGCATGTCTGCCGGTGTCCCTCTCACTATACCTAGGATGTGTGTCAACCAATTTTTATGTTTTTGTTGTGCTTACATACAATACAAATCATGTGTGGCCCTCTGAAGTACTCACCACGCAGCCTGGCAATCCTGCCACGGATATCCAGTATGCGGCCTGGGCATTTGTGCTTCAGGTCCGCTATCTTCTTCTGGACGGCTTTAGCGGTCCTCTGCACCCCCAGTTGGTTGAGCAGAGCCCGCTGAATCCGCCGAATAGTGGCGCGATTACGCAGCCTGGGATGACGGTGGTGCCGGTGACCCCAATAGTCATACCGGTCACAGTAGTCTATAAGGATGAGCAGTTCAGCCATCCCCCACGTAGCAGCGCGGTGAACGGCCGCCATGACTGCAATGGTGTGTGCAGAGGAGGAGCTGGCACCTTGCAGGCAGAGTGAAAACGAAACTATCGTAATTACGTCATTACGGCCACGTTCCGGGTCACGCACCCTTTGAACTAGTCCTACGTGCAGTGACACGGGCGAAGCACTTCTGCGGCACCTACTGTACAACACCCACAGAGCGATGCGTACAGCAAGGCTGTGCGCTGTGTACTGACTACTCGACTTCAATGCGGTGTCTGTATACGTGCATCAGTGTTTCTGTTGCGCGCAGACACTTAAGGAACACTTTTATGCGGCATCTGCAGTTCAATAAAAAGGCAGGCCGGTCCGTAACACATTGTTCACCGCTGTGTCCAGCATTCTTCATTATGTGTTCACAGGATGTGCACACTGTATATGAGAATCATGGGCCATTTGGTTTGGTTTCCCGTAAGTTGTGGGCCGCGTAATTGTACTAAGGTATGATCGTGCATACGGCGCGTATGTGTAGTGCTGAAGGGACAGCTCATCCAAGATGGAGGCCTGTGCGCCAAGGGCCAATCGGCACGCAGAAGCTTCCACCAATGATCGCACATGGGGCGCGGTAAGACGGAGCCGAGGTGACGCCTTAGCTACATTGCAGCTACAGCGCAGGGTGTCCAGAGTTCCCTTCCGTTGCTTCTTTACACGCCGATACAGCTCGCTACCATCGGCGATATAGCCATCTGTTTTCGAGCAGAGCCCATAAACAGATGTATCTGTCGCCGGCTGTAGCGTCGCGTCTTCAGACGCCGCTACGACGGGCTACATTGACGCTACAAGCTACATTTGTAGCCTGTAGCGCGATGTATCCAGCCTGCCGTCGCGGCGTGTAAAGGTACCCTGAAGGATTGACTGGTCATATGGTGCTACAAGGAAATAAATACTTTTTTATTTTTTATTTTTCAGCTTCATAAAAGGGATCTGTGGAAAATTGCACAAGGACTAGAGCTCATATAGTGTTTCCAATCCAACAATCGGTCATGATGTGTGTCCTGGTGTGTCGGCTTCATTGACATCTCACCCCAGGAGACTTGTGAGCAGCGAGGAAGTTGACTAAGGAAAGAACATAATGGAATAATGGATGATGACAGTTTGACGTGGCGCCGAAGATGAGCTGTCACCGGGAGCTGACACCGGGAGCTATCACCAGGAGCTCACTGCTTACTGTCTCGGGTAAACCCAAGGGGTAAAGAGCTGAGCTTTCCTTAATGCAGATCCGGATGACAAAATCAATTAACGGTTAACCAGCATTTTAATGTTACTTCTCATAAATCAACCGTACATATAAAAATAAGAAACTTTTCTAACAAATCTTATCTGAAAAGTCTGCTCCATTGCTCTCCTCGAGTGATCCATCATTCACAAAATTCTCAGTTAAGGGCTAAAATGTGTCTTCAGTAAATGCACACTTTATCATTACTGAGATAGGAGATCACATTTGGTGCTCTTAAGATACCATCACACGTGGCAATATTGCTGGGCAATTTCACTGGCAATTTGCTGCTTGCAGTGAAATCATGGACACATTGTTCTATTTTGTTGCCGTGTACAAATGGAACAATGTGTCCATGATTTCACTGCAACCAGCAAATTGCCAGTGAAATTGCATGCAATATTGCCGCGTGTGACGGTACCTTTAGAGTTCTATGGGGAACTGTAACTGTTGTTACAGGAGAACTTGCAGCATAATGTCTGTCTCCGCCTCTAACTCCTCCTCCTAATGAGAATTTGCAGCAGAATGTCTGTCTCTGCCTGTAGCTCCTCCAGAGACAGCACAAGGGGAGAGAGCACAAGGGGGAGAGACAGCACAAGGGGAGAAAGACAGAACAAGAGGGAGAAGGAGCGCAAGGGGAGAGAGAACACACAGGGGGTAGAGGCAGCACAAGGGGAGACAGAGTTCACAGGGGGGAGAAACAGCACAAGAGAAGAGAGAGCGCATAATGGGGGAAGAGACAGCACAAGTGACAGAGACAGCACACAGGGAGGAGAGAGTGCATAGAAGAGAGAGTGCACACAGGGGGAAGAGAGAGTGCATAGGGGGATTGCAAGCAGCAGCACCTGCCAAGCCACAGCCACCATGTACAGCAGTGGTCACCCCCGCCCTTCTTGGTGGAGCTGTGATTAGTAGCGAGAGGAGTTGGACTAATATATAATCTTGCTCATTCTAGAATCACATAGAATGGGCCCCCATCTAGTATTACATATTGGGCAAAGCTTCATATGTTCACATGTTTTCCAGATTATAAAATAAAAACAATAAATAGATAGTCAAACATAATTCTGAGACTGCTACCTTTATTTTAGTTGTTAGCAGGCATAGTAGCTGCTTTGGATGGGGTAGTGCAGGCCCCTAGAATAATGAGGCTTGGTGCAAATGTCAATATGTTCCGTATACAACTCAGATACTACAATATATACAGCTCCTCTTGTACTATGATAATCACAGGCTTATCCAAGGGCTATAAATACTCTTTACATATCAGCTTGCTCGAGCAACACAGTTAAAATGTTATTAATACGTCTGTGAAGCAGCTATAGCTGGAGAAGATTCCGTTCCTGCATTATGAGAAGTAATCAGTAAGTAACATTGTCTGAACCGAGGAGCTGATGTATGAATGTGACTACACCTAGACCTAGGAAAAAACAAAAAAATGGGCCAAATCTGATACAGTTTTTCCAGATTAACAAGAATCGTGATTATTATAAATTTATATAGAGTCTTTTTGAAGGTCACTGTTGCTTCAGCAAACTTTGCATAAATGAAGGAAACAAGAAAATATATTATCAGAAAATATGCATCTTCCTACAATTCTGACACACTCATCTGCTAAAGACAAGACAGATTATCAGTTCACTGAGAGATCAGATTACAGCTGCCTCAGGGGCGGACCTACCGTGGTGCAGCTGGTTCAGCTGTATCAGGGCCCCGACCGGCTAGGGGGCCCCTCAAGCACCTATAGGGGGCCCTGCACAGCCGCCCCCCGTGACCCTGTGTCAGAGGAGGTTAACTGAGCTTCCTGCTTCCCTTGGCTGTTCCCGGCCCACCTCTCCTCCACCGCCCCGCCTCCCAGACATGCAATGCGCGGCTCGGCGCAGGTAGGAGCCGCTTGCAAACCTTCCCCCGGTCCTCACCTACAACTGCTAGCACCCGACTAAGCTGCCAGCAATCACCCCCCCCCCCTGCTCCTCACCATCTTGAGGGGCTAAAGTATTACTGCTGCACCAGGGCCCGCCAGGCTCAAGTTCCGCCACTGAGCTGCCTAATGAAGTGTTTGTAGAGCAGAGAAGAGAGGTTGTAGACAAAGAGTGAAAGAAACAAACAGAGAATTTTCTGCTTTCTAGTAAGTGTTTATCTCACCCACTGTACTGAATTTACAGCTATGCCTCAGTTACTCCTGGACACGAGCAATGTAGAGGTAGGAAAACAGGAATCCTCCATGTCTGTGTGTGCGCAGCATGGGAGACATCATAGCAGCTCATCTCCACCTACCAGCTCAGAGACAACTGTTGGTAAAGAGTGAAAAATGTACAAGTCATATAATGAATACAAATAGAAGTAGAATGACTAACAGCACTTCCTAACACTCAAGTGTGAACAGGTGCAAGCTGTCTCTTTATTTGTTATAGTATATGTTATGTTCAGTATGTACCTGTTCACACCTGCATGTTAGGAATTACCATCAGTTTTCTTATTTAGATTATTATGGAGTCATGCCTTCTGACTGTGCACTCCTCCCCATTAGTCTTAGGTGATTTTAATTTTCTATTAGCAGGTTCATACTCAGCCATGAGTAGGATTTTTAACCCAGATAGAGCAAACATATATGCTCCTTGACGTTGGCTGCCGGTTTCGCATAAAAGTGGCCTTTTTCATGTGCTATATCAATTTTTCAATATATTTTGTTAGCAGTAATGCATATCCATATTTCTCTATTCCTTATTTGCATACCTAAGCGTTTCAGAGTGCAGCTGTGTATTTGTTACATTATCAGACACAGATATAGTTCTCACTTGGTTGTTCCCAATCATTCTGGTTCTCCTTATTAGCCTTAGGTGATTTTAATTCTATATTAACAGGTTCTTCTCTGCCCATTAATTGGAGTTTTTTTTAACCCAGAGAGAGGCATTGACTTAGGTAGGGACCCAGTAAAGAGAAATGCCTTGACATGTCTACTGGGCTCAATTGACCTTTTATATATGCTAAGTATCTAAATGTTTCATATATTTCCTTAGCAGTAATGCATGTCCATATTCCTATATGCATTGTTTGCACATGGTAGCGTTTCAGAGTGCAGCAGTCTTTTTAGTTGTCATGGCGACAAGTAGAGCGACTTCTCATTTACACACAGCAGCTTATTCTGAAAAGTCAATTGAATTGGGTTGTCTTTGTTGTGCAGGGATTTGTTGGGTCTTAAAGACAGAGAGGTTGTGTTAATAACTCCTGTGTGCTGTAATCATCAGGAAATTCCCTCAATTAACTAAGAATTCCCCTAAGGCTGGCTTCACGCTACAGTTTTGCTACTGTCCGTGGGATCCTATTGCAGGACCACACGGACAGGAACGGACAGACCCGGATTTGTACCTCCGGATGCCATTTCTGTGTCCAGATCCGGGATTTTGATGGATCCAGATACAGAAATAGCTGGGGGAAGCCCAAGCCTGCAAAGGGCAGACAAGTGGTGCCAACGATGTTCACTTTCACTTCAGCAGTGTATCTACCTACACTATCTACATACACTGCTAAAGTGAAATTAAATAAAGAAATGGTTAAAAATAAAAAAAAATCCTCACCTGTCCCGCCGAGTGTCCAGCGATCCACCTCCGATGGCTAAAGGACCTTAATCAGCTGACTGGGAATGGGCGGCAACCAGATCAATTGATGTGTCACATGACTGCATCAGCTGAGCGGCTTATATCACCCGCCCGCAAACAACGATCGGCAGGCAGGCGATTTAAACCATGCTGATGCTGTCACATCGCCATTGGACTCTGTGGCTGGTGTTCCTGCCTCGGCTGCTGGGAGGCGCCGGATTCCATCGGCTGATGGTGCCGGTAATAGGAGGGCCTTGTTCTCATATGGACCTGCTCCTTCGACGTCTGCCTCTGGCGCTGAATGCCGCCGTGTTTCTCCTTTGGGTGATGTTGGTTGCAGAGTAGCGGGCCCTGCAGAGGTGTCTGATAGGCGCAGCCTTCATTCTTCTGTCAGAAGTGGGGTGGGTGGAGCCAGTCGTGCATCACCATCTGGCCTGGTTCTAGGGGCGGTTCGGATGAGATCATCAGGCTGTGAGCTCCAGCCTATGAGAGGTAACCGCGCCCTTCAAATACATTGGAGCCTTTCTCGCAGGCCGCCAGATATAGTCTTGGTTCCCCTGTGATATAGTGTGTGTTTGGTTTTGACTCTGACCTTTGTCTGGATTTTTGACTCTGCTACCGCCTGACGATTTTGTACCTTAGCTGCCCTCTCGGTTTTGACTCGGACTCCTGACTACGATCTTCGGATCCTGATTTTTCCCTTCCTGGCGACCTCCCTGCTCTGCTGCTCATAATAGGCAGCTACCCCCCCGGGCTCCGCTGTAATTCCAGATCCCTGTATAAGGGTTAAGGGTCTTGGGGTTTCTCAGGCTGCTGCCTTACCAGCAGCCCCTTGCCTCTCAGCGGATGGTCGTCACAGATGCGGTCATGTGACATATCAGCTAATCGGGTTGCCCTTCCCGAACAGCTGATTAAGGTCCTTTAGCCATTGGAGGTGGATGCATCACAGGACACTCGGCGGACAGGTGAGAATTTATGTTTTTATTTTTAACTATTCCTTTATTTAATTTCACTTTAGCAATGTATATAGATACACTGCTAAAGTGAAATTATGGGAACAGAGCAGTTTTAGTGTACTGAGCATGCTCAGTATACTAAAATAGGATCTGGGAAACAATCAGATTTTTTCCTGACTCCCATATTATAGGCGCCGGATCACCCTGGATTCATTTCTGTCCGGTTTGGTCCAATTTTCTCACCGGAGGCCAAAATCGGAGCAGGAAAACACAGGACAGAAACAAATCCGGGACTGAATTCACACAACCAGATGCCCATTTATGACCAATCCTTATGACCAATCCGGCACCATAGGGATACATAGGAGGCTAAAAACGATCCTGTTCTGTTCTTTTAAAAACGAACAGAACAGGATGGCAAAAACCGTAGTGTGAAGCCAGCCTAAAAGAGCATTTGACGACACTTTGAAATCAATTGCAACAATCCCTTTAAATCGAACTCAATAGCTGACATTAGAGGAACGCTTGACCTATAAACATGGAGTAAGTGAATTATAATGGACTCAGTGTTCTGGGTTATGATATCCAGAACTAGATTAAAACAAATTACCGATAGGCTTTATCTAGTGAAATCCTAGAGTTTAACGGCGGTGGAAAAGCATGACGGATATTAGGAGCGGCATTCCGGGGGTAATGTGATGATGGATGAGAACGTCTCCACAACAGGCAGAAGATGAACAACTTCGGAAGGGAATGTCATGTGACTAAGATAAATCAGTACATCAGTACCGGGACGCGGACATCAAATGCATTGATTCCGGATTTATAACCTTTTATCGTGCTGCATTTTATAGAAATTGAATCTGCAATATTTCTAAATGACAATACAAGTAAAGTCTGAAGTGAGTATAAATCAGATCGCTCATATGTCCACATCTCAATTACAGAAGCCCATAAATCTAATACACAGAACGTTCTGGAACAAAAGAATTTGTAGAGGAAATTACGATTCTACGAGCAATTTATTCTTAATTCATTCCTTTTGTTTTCTTACAGAAATAACTCCAGGCTAAATTACATTTAAAGGAATATTAAACAGAAAATTCACAATATTCCTTCCTTAATCTGCTTTCTTTTGATTTGATTCGTCAATATATTACAAATAAATCCCAAAAATGTACAATACTGTGCAAATGTTTTAGGCAGGTGTGGAAAAATTGTTATAAAGTGAGATTGCTTTAAAAAAAAAAAGTTTTAATAGTTAATTATTCTAAACAAATAACAAAATACAAAGTGAATAAACAAGGAGAAAGCTAAATCAGAGAAATATTTAATGACCGCAATTTTTCTTTTAGGCCAGCTTCACACTGCGGGTCTGATCCGATCCATGGCTGTCAGGGTGAACCTGACAGCCCCGGACCGGATCAGCACACAGATCCGGAGGGCTAATATGACCTCCGGTCCGGTGTGCACCCGGACTCAGCTGCAGCTACTGATGAATCAGGTCCTGAAACAACAGCTGCGTGCAGCCGCCGGTGTACGGATCCTCCCGGATCAGGGCAATCCGGACCCATAGGCTCCCATGTTAGGGAGCCCCGGTTTGCCCCAGATCCAGGAGGATCCGGGAGAAGGCAATTAGGGGAGATTTTCCAAGTAACGTTTTTGTGTCCGTGAGAGAAATCGGAATTCACCCGGATTCTCCCGGACAGATAGAAACCGGATGGCAGATAGCTGACAAGTGAATATTAGGTTTGGTTCCGTGTTAGCCAGTTGAAAAGAGATTGATTGCTCTCAGTGGAA
Organism: Allobates femoralis; assembly: GCA_033576535.1. NCBI lineage: Eukaryota > Metazoa > Chordata > Amphibia > Anura > Aromobatidae > Allobates > Allobates femoralis. Next base: position 86,875,471 of record JARQOC010000010.1, read on the forward strand.
GAAGCAAAATGATAATCTTGTAGCTGTGATACCTTTTAATGGCAACAAAAGTAAAGTAATGATGTCATAAAGCAGCGAGCTGTCCAGACTTCTCACATCTCTTCATCAGGCATGGTATCATACTGTACCAGATGAAGAGCCGTAAGCAGTCTGGACAGCTCGCTGCTTTATGACATCATTACTTTACTTTTGTTGCCATTAAAAGGTATCACAGCTACAAGATTATCATTTTTTTCTCCCACTGAAAGCAATCAATCTCTTTTCAACTGGCTAACACGGAAATTCACTTGTCACTTAAGGGCCCTTTACACGCCGCGACGGCAGGCTGGATACATCCCGCTACAGGCTACAAATGTAGCTTGTAGCGCCAATGTAGCCCGTCGTAGCGGCGTCTGAAGACGTGACGATACAGCCGGCAACAGATACATCTGTTTCCTAGCTCTGCTCGAAAACTGATGGCTACATCGCCGATGGTAGCGAGCTGTATCGGCGTGTAAAGAAGCAACGGAATGGAACTCTGGACAGCCTGCGATGTAGCTAAGGTGTGACCCTGGCTCCGTGTTACCGCGCCCCATGTGCGATCATTGGTGGAAGATGGTGCGTTGCGATTGGTTGTCGCCGCACAGGGCGGCATATTTAAGGAGCTGACGAGTCACACTACACAATTGCTCGAGCGTCAAGTATTAATCAGCCTCCTGCGATGCCTGGCCAATCAGGATGTTATTGCTTCGTCCTATCAGCGTACGGACGTCTCGTAATCCACGATTGGAGCACGCCTATGTGCTGTCCCTGCTGCACCAGGTCCTCCCATAGTAGCTGGTTGTAGCGGTGTGTAAATTAGCTACAGCTGGCTACTTGAGACACCCGGCGATGTAGCTAGCTATAGATGTAGCGTGGCATAGCGCACCTTGTGGCGGCGTGTAAAGAGGGTGCGTTGACCGTTTGTAACCGTTTGAGCGTGCTCGTGCACGTGAAGTAGCGGGATGTATCCAGCCTGCCGTCGCGGCGTGTAAAGGTACCATAATACGGTTTCTAAAGGATCTCAGCAGTAGGCTGTCCCAAACATTTTGGAGACCTGATGTCACGCTGTGGACTAGGGAGCGTCTGATCACAGTGCGTGACAGTGGCGCACAGGCCAACCGTGTCCGATACACTACACACAACAACAGACTGGGAAAATACTGGTGGGGACAAATGCAACGGAGGGTCCTGCTGTCACGCTGGGTGTAGGGAGACACCCAGGGCAGGACAATGAGGAAGGGGGGAAGGAGTCCCTAATGCTAAGAGCAAAAAGGGAGATGGTGACCTCTACATAAACTAGCACTGACACCTGGTTCCCCTAACGACCCTATACAATTTCCACAACTGTCGCCGAATAGGATACCTGCCCTGCTGTCCCTGAACTACAACTACACAAGGATCAGAGCAGATGAACACTGGTCAACCCGGCTATCCACTAAATATACACACCAGGAAAACAAACAAACAAACAAACAAACAAACAAACAAAGAGGGACGGAAAGAAACACTTAGCTTGAGAAGATTCAGACAGCAATCCAACAGAAACTCCAGGATTCACTGCTAGAGCAAGGAAGAAACCTCCAAACACCTGACAAGCTATCACCAGCAGTGCATCCTGGGAGTCAAGGGGGTATAAATAGACAGCTCAAGATAAGAGATCAGCTTGGTCCTAATGAACTCCAGCTTTCACTAAGAGAGAAATGCCTCTTAAAGCGACAGAGACTTTTTTAGGATTTTGGTTGCTTGGCCAAACGCTGTGACTTTCTGCCAGTGGCCTCTACAGCCTGATCAATTCCTCGTGACACACCCATGACACCTGCTCGTAGGGAATGGGGAAAAGGAGACCTCCTGCACTCACTTTTGGCTGTGCCCTGATCTCCTTACCATCCCTATATGGGTTCTTTCACCCTGTCGCCGAGCTGGATGCCCAGTCCATTGCTGACCCTGATGTTCACCCTGACCGGCGTGAGCACTAGTCCTAACCGCTGCACTAATAACAACAAGAGAGGAAGGAGAGACAGACAGGGAAACAACAAAAACAACTTCACACCTACTGCCACACTCCAGGCCAGCAGACGACTTGGCAATGGTCAGCTTCTCCAGAATTGTACCATATAAAGGAGATGTGAGTAATAACAGAGCAACCATACCTGGGAAGAGAACCAGCATTGCAGCAACAGAAACTGACATTAACCCCAACGCTGCCAAAGGAAGGAAATATGTTTAATATGAAGTCTCAATACAGAACAGAGACAGAGGTCCCAAAACAGTCACAAGTCTCCAAAGTAAGAGAGACCATCATGACACCTGACCTTCTAGGTATGAGGCTTGTGTGGATCCTTCTGTATATTCATGGGATGAAGTGAGATCAGGACTCCGTGGATCATCACCGCCAGACAGACGGATGATGTGAGGTTAGGGCTCTGTGAATCATCACTTCCAGACAGACGGATGATATGAGATCAGGGCTCTGTGGATCATCACCTCCAGACAGACGGACAATGTGAGATCAGGGCTCTGTGGATCATCACCTCCAGACAGATGGATGATGTGAGATCAGTGCTCTGTGGATCATCACCTCCAGACAGACGGATGATATGAGATCAGGGCTCTGTGGATCATCACCTCCAGACAGACGGACAATGTGAGATCAGGGCTCTGTGGATCATCACTTCCAGACAGACTGATGATGTGAGATCAGGACTCTGTGGATCATCACCTCCAGACAGACAGATGATGTGAGATCAGGGCTCTGTGGCTCATCACCTCTTCGTTCTTAGTGACATTGGCTGGATGTTTGGGGTCATTGTTCTGCTGCAGAATAAATCTGGAGACAATCAGATGATTTTCTGTTGGTATTGCATAATCGAAAATGATCTGCCTGAAATTCTCACCATTGTGAAACCATACATCCCAACCAAATCACAAAACCCTTCACTATCATTCGGTGTTGCCTGTTTAAACTCATTATGAATCCACTCTCCAGCCCTTCAGTGAACAAGCTGCCAAATATTCCACATTTTGACTCATCAGTCCCAAGCACCTGCTGCCATTTTCTGCATTCAGTCATGATGATTTTGTGCATACGGTATGTAAATATGAGGACTTTTCTTATCTTTCACGAAGAGGTTTTAGTACAGTTGAGGCGGTTGACAGGGTAGGGGGTACTCGGATACCGGGATAGATGGTTGCTTTGATGGGGGAATCACGGCTGGCCGGTTCCCGTTTCCGTGCCCTGGACCCTCATTGGCGGGGATGGTGAGGGGGATGATGATGGATGGGAGAATGGAATAGTATCATGACGCCACCTGTGATACCTGGTAATGTGGATACCAGCACTGATACAGTACACAGCCACAGTCTGATCGAACGGGGACGTAGCCACAGATTGTAAGGTGATCCTGTAGAGTCTGCTGATAGTCCCTTCTAATGGCTTTCGGGGTCTGTGTTCCTCTTTACCATCTTTAACCACTCTGCAGAGCTCCTACACCCATGGGTCTGTTATGGTACATTTACATGTGGCCACAGGAAGGTAGGAACAGGCAGGCATCGGACACAAATTGTGCCTGATGCCTTGAAAAGACCACGATGTGGACTTTCCTTCCTGTGTCTTCCCTGAAGGAAAGTCCTGAATTACACGCAGCCACATCGTGGTCTTTTCAAGGCATCAGGCACAATTTGTGTCCGATGCCTGCCTGTTCCTACCTTCTTGTGGCCGCGTGTAAATGTACCATCACAGTTAAGTACGTTCGGTTCCTTACTGGTACAGACGGGAACGGCAACGAACTAATCCTCCCGCCACCGGAATTCGGTCCTTTTCCTTAAAGTGTCCTGGACCCAATATAGGACTGAGGTTGAGGTACAGTTTGTGGTGCTATGGCTCCCTTCTGTCGGTCCCACAGCTTGTCGGTTTGCAACTAGGGATAGCCCATTGATTGCCTCGACTCCGGTATGCCAGTGTCGACCCTGGACTTCCCCAGCTGGCTCCAACCAGGCCTGGTTCGTCCCCTCCGGTTCCTGGGTCACCTCTCTCTAAGAGGCGCCCTCCTGTCAGGACCTGTGTCAGGCACGTCCTCTCTGGCTGCCTTCCCAGCACTGTCTGACTAAAATTAGCTCAGCTGTCACTCAAGTCTCCCGCACTACTCTAAGCTCCACCCCTTGGACCTACTGAATATACAGTCCCTATGCTAAGGGGGGCTAGTGTATGGGTGCTTAGGACAGACTCTTTAAGGAAACCTCAAATCCATAGCTACAGAGGCACTACACCTTCTGTTTGGGGTGCAGTACCTCCCTGTGGCGCCTAGCCATAGGGGCGCCACACAGTCTTTATCATCAGATGCAGGTTTACAATGACAGGTAACATCTTTACACATAGCTGAAAGCTCAGAATCCAATCAATCTAATGATCTGGTGTTTTTGGATAATACTGTGCAATTTTTAAATTTCGTAGCTTATCAGATTGCACGTCAGAGTAAGACAATAGTAAATCTTCTAGGTGTATTATGTTCATGAATAATTGGATTCATATTAATAGAAGCCCAGAAGAAGCAGAAAGGGTTTGGTATGACAGTTACACAATAATGTGTAAATTATCGTTTCAGGAGAACTTGCAGTAAAATGTCTGTCTCTGCCTCTAGCTCCTCTCTCCTATGTCTGTCTCTGCCTCTAGCTCCTCCCTCCTTTCTGTCTCTGCCTCTAGCTCCTCCCTCCTGTCTGTCTCTGCCTCTAGCTTCTCCCTCCAATGTCTGTCTCTGCCTCTAGCACGTCCCTCCAATGTCTGTCACTGCCTCTAGCTCCTCCCTCCTATGTCTGTCTCTGCCTCTAGCTCCTCCCTCCTATGTCTGTCTCTGCCTCAAGCTCCTCCCTCCTATGTCTGTCTCTGCCTCAAGCTCCTCCCTCCTATGTCTGTCTCTGCCTCAAGCTCCTCCCTCCTATGTCTGTCTCTGCCTCTAGCTCCTCCCTCCTATGTCTGTCTCTGCCTCTAGCTCCTCCTCCTATGTCTGTCTCTGCCTCAAGCTTCTCCTCATATGCCTGTCTCTGCCTCAAGCTTCTCCCTCCAATGTCTGTCTCTGCCTCAACACGTCCCTCCAATGTCTGTCACTGCCTCTAGCTCCTCCCTCCTATGTCTGTCTCTGCCTCTAGCTCCTCCCTCCTATGTCTGTCTCTGCCTCAAGCTCCTCCCTCCTATGTCTGTCTCTGCCTCAAGCTCCTCCCTCCTATGTCTGTCTCTGCCTCTAGCTCCTCCCTCCTATGTCTGTCTCTGCCTCAAGCTTCTCCCTCATATGTCTGTCTCTGCCTCAAGCTTCTCCCTCCAATGTCTGTCTCTGCCTCTAGCACGTCCCTCCAATGTCTGTCACTGCCTCTAGCTCCTCCCTCCTATGTCTGTCTCTGCCTCTAGCCTCCCCTCCTATGTCTGTCTCTGCCTCAAGCTTCTCCCTCATATGTCTGTCTCTGCCTTTAGCTCCTCCCTCCTATCTCTATCTCCACGTCTAGCTCTTCCCTCCTATTTCTGTCTCTGCCTCTAGCTCCTCCCTCCTGTCTGTCTCTGTCTCTAGCTCCTCCCTCATATGTCTGTATCTCCTTTAGCTCCTCCCTCCTATGTATGTCTCCACCTCTAGCTCCTCCCACCTATGTCTGTCTCCAACTCTCACTTCTCCCTTCTATCTCTGTCTCCACCTCTTGCTCCTCCCTCCTATGTCTGTCTCTGCCTCCAGCTCCTTTCTCCTATGTCTGTTTCTGCTTCTTGCTCCTCCCTACTGTGTCTGTCTCTGCCTCTAGCCATCGGAGGATTGTGCTATCTCCACCTCTAGCTCCTCTCTCCTATGTCTGTTTCTCTGTCTCTGCCTCTAGCACTTCCCTCCCATGTCTGTCTCTGCCTCTAGCTCTTCCCTCCTGTCGGTCTCTGCCTCTAGCTCCTCCCTCATATGTCTGTATCTGCCTTTAGCTCCTCCCTCCTATGTCTGTCTCCAACTCTCACTTCTCCCTTCTATCTCTGTCTCTGCCTCTAGCTCCTCCCTCCTATGTCTGTCTCTGCCTCCAGTTCCTTTCTCCTATGTCTGTTTCTGCTTCTTGCTCCTCCCTACTGTGTCTGTCTCTGCCTCTAGCACAATCTTCCTATGTCTGTCTCTGCCTCTAGCTCCTCCCTCCTATGTCTGTCTCTGCCTCTAGCTCCTCCCTCCTATGTCTGTCTCTGCCTCTAGCTCTTCCTTCCTATGTCTGTCTCCTCTAGATCCTCCCTCATATGTCTGTCTCCTCCTCTAGCTCCTTCCTCCTATGTCTGACTCCACCTCTAGCTCCTTCCTCCTATGTCTGTCTCCACCTTCAGCTCCTTCCTCCTATGTCTGACTCCACCTCTAGCTCCTCCCTCCTATCTCTGTCTCTGCCTCTCACTCCTCCCTCCTATCTCTGTCTCCACCTCTAGCTCCTCTCTCCTATGTCAGTCTTCACCTTTAGCTCCTCCCCTCCATAGAACTTTATAATCACCAACTGTCGATTCCTTTCTCCGGAGTGGGAACCTCTGTATTCACTGAAAACTTATTTTACCCATGAACTGAGAATTAACAATCAATCCAGGAGGAGAAGGAATCAGATTTCTTTAAAAAGATTAATTACAAAGATTCTCATTTTCACATTTAGTATTTATGTATGAAAATTAATGAAATGATGGTTACACTTTGAAGGAAAGTTGTCATGAGAAAATTATCTTTATCTCAATCAGGGTTTTGTGTTCAATGTTTTTTTTTAAATATTTTTGCCATTTTAATTTTTTCAATATATCACAATCTGTATTAAAGGTAAAAAAAGAAATCTTACAATTTTATCTTTGAACATTGAGTTATTTTTAGACTTTAATTTTCTGCTGTTTCAGGAAACAACACCTGTACCTTAACCACAATGGTCAGAACTCAATATCTTTTGTGTTAGAGTCTTGTGTTGTGTAGAGTTTTGTGTTAGAGCATGTACAAAGGTAGGGGGAAGTGTTAGGATGGGGGGGGTCTAAAAATGTCCCTGTAGTCAGTGGAAAAGTTACAAGATTACTAATTCTTAAACAAACAATAATGATACATACACCTTCCCAGTAGTCAACATCTATGCCCATTGAAGGACATGTTGATATGGTATTAATAAGATGTTGCAAATAATTTCCTAGTTCCTATAATGTTATCCAGAATGCTCCTGGGAAAAGTATTCATCTTTAAAGGGGTTGTCCAGGTTTTCACCTTGGGATAAGATTAGGCTTACCCAGCACCCCCGCTGTCTAGCTGTTCTTGGTGGTGGCAGCGGTCATGTGCTTGGTTGTCATCAACTGAATAGTGGCTGCAGGCGGGTAATGCACAAACGCCCCCTACTGATTCAAACAGGCAGTTCATGTGCAATACCTGGGCACAGCCGCTATGTAGATGGTGGAGCTGTGCTGTGCAATGGAGCACTTCTGTTAACAATGAGAGCAGCTGATTGGCGGGGAGTAAGGTGTTGCACCCCCACCGATCAGATATTGATGACTTAGGAAAGGCCATCAATGTAAAAGTCCTGGACAACCCGATTATTAGAACAGCTCTGATTATTCAGATTCGTCCTGTTCTAGAATAGCAAGACTTTCTTATGGAAATTAGAGCAAACAGAGGGCGGGTTGTGTCTTATTCAATATTGTGGCTCGCTCACACAGATGGTAAAGTATTATTTTAGAGAACGTCTGAGAGAGGTCTTATGATTAAAAATTCGGTGTGATTTATGGCATAAAATGGAACTCTTCTTGAGCATCAATGAGGCCCTTAATAAAAGAGATCTGAATGTCTGGGAGAATCTGTAAATATCCCTGACCCAACTGAAAAATCTCAAATCTATGTGTGATTCCCTCCTCTCGGGAGACAGGGCCCTCTGTGTGGAGAATGGACTGACGATGTGTGAAGAGGGCTTGGCCTTGAAAGGGGCCAAAAATGTTCAACATGGCTGTTTGGTAAATGACACTTCTAGGGGCCAACTATTGAAAGTTGTCAAGTATGAGTTATGGTAACGTGAAGACAAGAACAGTTTAATCACTACTCAGATGCCTCTGCTCTGTACCAGTCATTGCACTGGCTACCCATACATTATAGGATCTAATTTAAATAGCTTATTCTCACCCACAAAGCTCCGCGCAGTGCAGCACCCCCCTACATCTCCTCCCTTATCTCTGTCTATTACCCCAAACGTTCTCTACGCTCCGCAAGTGACTTTCAACTAATATCCACACTAATCTGTACCTCACACTCCCGTCACCAAGACTTCTTCTGAGCTGCACCAATTCTCTGGGATGCTCTACCTCAAGAAATTAGGACTATCTGCAACATACGCAGTTTTAGGTGCTCCCTAAAAACACATCTTTTTAGGGCGGCCTATCCTGCTCCCTAATGGAAGTCCTTTATATATATAGCCCATTCACTATTTCTTTGAACTTAACTCTTCGTCAATCTCCACTGCACCCAAAAGCTCTACACAGATTGACTGTTGAGGAGATGACTCATGCAGCCTCTATCTATCCCCCATTTATTCAATATGGCTGGAACATCATTATAGATAAGCCCCTGTACTTTGTGTCACCCCCACCTCATTGTAGATTGTAAGCTCTTATGAACACGCCTGTCATTAGGTCACTTAATTATTGTATTTTCTATAACTGTTACTTATGACTGTTTGTACATGAACCTCTGAATTGGAAAGCGCTGCGGAATATGTTGCCACTATATAAATAAAGATTATTATTAGCTTAGAAATCTGTATGTATTTGGAGTCATAGAGCAAGTGTATGAACCTGAGAGCTAGTAGATTCCAAAAAAAGGTATAAATGAAAGTATATATGTACATATAAATCAAAGAAAGAAAACCCCTTTTCACCTGAGTCCATGCAGAGGCTATTGTTCTTCGAGAGTAGCTAAGACAATACCTCAACTGGGTAAGAAATAGATCAGACAAATCAGCGGGGACTGAGGCTCCATCCCGCGGGCGTTCCTCCTACAGCGACCCCCTGTCACCCGCTGGGACGATCTGAATAGGTTGACGGCTCCTGGGAGAATATCGAATGATCTGCACCTGAGACCAGAGAAGAACCTGCAGCTGAGGCTTCATCCTCTAATTGAAGAGAACGTGATAAATATCAAAATACCGAAAGACAAACTGAAAATGCAATAGTATGTAAAGGGTTCACAAAATGCACATGTTATATGAGGTGGATGGTGGGTGTAAAGTCTTCAAGGAGGTCAAATAGAAACTGATTAAGAATGGTTAGTGAGTATGTGTGAGCATTCCCTAGTATAATAGTGGAGGTAAAATAAGACTGTAGGACACAAAAAATCTGTCAGCAAGCTTTTTGCTGTGTAATTTGACAGCCACATGATATAGGGGCTTAGACCCTGATTCTAGCAATCTATTACTTAGTTTACTTGGTGCTGCTATTGTGATAGAATAACCCCACCGTCACCCCTGATTGGCAGCTTTCTCTGTATAAACCCACCCAAACCACTCATTGGCAGCTTTCTCTGATAATACCGTCCACACCACTGATTGGCAGCTTTCTCTGTATAGCCCTGCCCACATCACTAATTGGCACCTTTCTGTTAATAACTCCGCCCACACCACTGATTGATAGCTTTCTCAGTGTAACCCCGCCTACACCATTGATTGGCAGCTTTCTATTTATAATCCTGCCCACACCATTGATTGGCAGCTTTCTCTATACAACCCCACCCACACCATTGATTGACAGCTTTCTCAGTATAACCCCGCCTACACCACTGATTGGCAGCTTTCTATTTATAACCCCGCCCACACCATTGATTGGCAACTTTCTCTATATAACCCCACCTACACCATTGATTGACAGATTTCTCTGTATATCCCTGTCTACACTAACGGCAGTTTTCCATGTATAACCCTGCCAATATCACTGATCGTAGATTTCTGTGTAACAAAAATCTACCACTCAGTGGTGGGGGTGCAGTTTAACTAGGAGGCACAAGAAACCTAGTCCTGTAGTGATAATCTCCTGCTGATAGAACACTGATTTTATTGAAACAAACAAATACAGTCTACGAAGTGTCAAATTGCTGGAATCAGGCTCTCAGCCCCTACATAATGTTGCCCTTTACATTACATAGCAAAAACCTGATACCCTTTAAGAATGAAGGCCGTTAAGTTCAAGGACAGCAGTAAACATTGATTATTGTACACCTTCATATGGTTTATCATGAGTGACCTGTTTTCTAGACTTGTCAAAAATGTGGTTTCTCTTCCCAGTAACAAGTGATACTAACAAATACTTTTTGTGCCTATGGTGAAAAAACTGGTTTTGAGACATTTCTTCTATTATTAATTAAACGTTTTTGCACAGCCTACAAGACGTAACTTCTTATTTAGAACACTTGAAATATTAAAGGCAGTGGAATAACTAGATTCTGGTGGGCCCCGGAGTGAAATTTAGACACGTTGGTCAGATGTATGGGTCCTGTGTAATGTTCGAAATTCTTTAAAGACTAAAGGTACCGTCACACAGGGAGATATCGCCGGCGATATTGCCGAGATCTCATGAACGCGCACATCGCTTCAGCATCACTCGAGAGCCGTCACACGTAGCAATATCGATGGCAACTGAGGGCGATCCGGCGATTCCGGAATCGCCTGAAACAACCTTGAAGCGATGTGTGCTCTTCAGATCGCCGTGTCACACAGCACCACCTCACCGTCAATGTGATCCGAAAAATGCCCAACAAGGCGTGCCACACAGTATTAGACCGCGCCCCTCCCACTCCGATTGGTCGTCACAGCAGCGTTTTCATTTGTCAGCCGCGGAGATTGATGTCTGCGTGTTGTGATCATCCACACAATGGCGTCGTAGGTAAAATATGCTCCCGGAACGCTTGTGTGAGGCAGTAGGCAATTGTGACTTCATTCAGACATCTGGTCAGGAAGTCACACATACAACATACACTGGTCACCAAATGCTTAAGCCATTGTACATGACATTTTCAGGTAATGCCCCAGGTCCGGGGCTATTCCCTTTGTCTATGGTGTACCTTTGTGCATTGTGTAAAGATGCTATTTTAGATGGAACCCATGTTGAAGAAAAGCACTGACATAGTGTTTTGTGTGCTGCTCAATTTACTGTCCCATATATCAACATCAATGTGTGTCCTGATTTTATGAGGACAACGTTTTTGTGTGTCAAAAATAAAGGAATTACACATGTCAACAATTGTGCTCTTACATTTGAAACGAAGAATCATGTGCACATAACAACAATTTAAACATAACAGAGCACATGATGGGGGAACATCTGTCTCCCAAATTACTGAGGGAGGAAAAAAGGTAGGTGGTTTGACATGAAGCCAGGTAAATTGGGAAAAAATTAAGAATCCAGGGTGCAGTAAGCCCACACACTACCCCATGTTCTGCTGCCATTCCACAGCACCTGAGCCGTTGAAATAGGAGCAGTAGCTGTCTCTGCTGGCCCTGGCATCCTGCTGGACACGGCCCTGGCTTAACCCTTGGAGTGGCGCTATGCCAGGGTCGTGGGCACGCCAGTCACCCGGTCGAATTTCTCCGATAGTGGGGTCCACTGAATCCACATAACTTCCTGGCGTGTATGATGCAGCATCCCTACAACGCAGAAAATTATGCAGCACACAGCAGGCCATCACTACTATATGTATAGATTCCAGTTTCATATTCAAAGGTGTCTGAAACAAGCGAAATCTATTGGCCAGGATCCCGAATGCATTTTCAACCACCCGACGGGCCCGGGACAGCCGGTAATTGAAAATGCGCTGCTCAGGGGTCAGAGTCCTCTGGGGTTATGGCTGTAGTAGGTGTGCCTGAAGTGGAAAGGCTTCATCCCCCACAAACGCAAAGTTCAGATGTTCAGTGGTGTCATCATTTGAGGGCAATTTTAGCATACCCCTCCTAAGGTCTTCACCAAAGGATGTGTAGCGACCGGTGGTAAGGCCGCGGGTGTGTGTGTATGATCTTTCTCAACAGAATCCCCATACTCAGGTTTAACCGATAATAACATTTCTTTACTGTAAAACATATTTATATCACAGTCAACCGAATTATATGCGCACTGGTATATATTAGAGTCTCTGGATCTTCACTTCTGCCGGGTACGCAGCAAGAAAAACCACAACAATGAAGGTATCTTTCCCTAACTTTCCCTAAAATCACGTACCAGTCTATTACAGAAGAAGATGTCGCTCCCACGTAGCAGGCCTGGGGATCTCCTCACTCTTCTTTGGTCTCCTTCTGCAGGTAACAGTCTGTCTCTCCCAGTCTCAGGGCACACAGATCAGGAGAAGGGAGATCACAGCAGCACAAATGGCTCCCTTATGTCGGTCACGGCCCCTGCACAAGCACTCTGGGTGCACGGCGGGCAAGGTTTTGCAGAGCGGCCAGAGTCACAGCACCAAAGTCCAGTGGCCCAGGATCAGTCACAGGGGCTTCTGCGGGGTTATTTTTCCGGCAAGGTGTTGCAAAGTAGCCCTCTTTCAACAGACATCCACAGGCAGATGTTCTCTTGTTCAACTCTGTGTCTGTACTGATCTCCCGCCCTCTCTCCTCCTCAGCACATGGCTGTTGGGGGAGGGGAGCAGCAATCAATGCTGTTTTTTTTTTTTTCTCTGCAGTCATTTCAGCAATTGTCCACAAGGGGCAGTAGCGGACTGTGCACAGTTCATTTCTATATCCATTTCTATTATACAGTCTGAATTGCACACCCCATTACATACCCCCCCACTTAAAGGTTGACAGTCCCTGTCAACAACCATCGGCTCCAAGGCAGTGATGGCCGTTGATATCACAGAGATTGATCTCCGGCGGAGTAGAGACCTCTGTTGGGGAAAACCGTCATCCCCCCGTTCACCTTCGCTTCCTTGTTCAGGGTTCACAATATCTCCAATAAACTCAGTCACGTTTTCTACCCGGGGAGAGTAGGATCGCCGGCGGTAGCGGCGCCGGTTGGGGGCAAATCTGCTTCCTTTAACGGGAACACCCCCAGGACCGGTGACGTCGGCGGCCTCTGTACCCTTCTCTCCCTTCACAACATCAAACTGTACCACCTCCCCATCACCAACGCTGCGGAGGCACTTACGAGGATTGTTAAGCTTTATGGCAGTCTGATGTACAAACACGTCATCCTTTGTGTCATTCCTGTTGATGAAGCCATACCCATCGCGGACATTAAACCACTTCACCGTCCCCTGGACCCGAGTGGCCAGTACTTGCTTATCGGTCTGGCTCTGTCTCTTCACACCCTTTTCCCTGATCTCCCCTGCCGTGCGAACCGCTTTGGCTGGGGCGTCTAGTTTAAAGGTGGCGGCTGTTGTGGGGCATGACTTGCTGGTTCTGGTATATCGGACCACGGGTGGAGGATGCGGACAACGGTTTGCCCTATGGCGGGGGTCGCCGCATGTCCAGCACCTTCCCATAGGCCGACTGAGTTGCTGTCTCGCTTGCCTGTCCGCCTGTTGGTCTAGCATGAACTGCAGCTGTAGTATCTGTTTCTGCAACTCAACTACTATCTGCTTCAATTCTTCCGTGTCACTGCTCGGACTGCTGGCACCGGATATGGACCTGCAGGCCGTAGTATAAGTCTGGTTATAAGCTACTACCAGGAGGAGATTCTGTTGATCACACATCCTGCCGACTACGCCAGATGTAGCGACCGGTGGTAAGGCCGCGGGTGTGTGTGTATGATCTTTCTCAACAGAATCCCCATACTCAGGTTTAACCGATAATAACATTTCTTTACTGTAAAACATATTTATATCACAGTCAACCGAATTATATGCGCACTGGTATATATTAGAGTCTCTGGATCTTCACTTCTGCCGGGTACGCAGCAAGAAAAACCACAACAATGAAGGTATCTTTCCCTAACTTTCCCTAAAATCACGTACCAGTCTATTACAGAAGAAGATGTCGCTCCCACGTAGCAGGCCTGGGGATCTCCTCACTCTTCTTTGGTCTCCTTCTGCAGGTAACAGTCTGTCTCTCCCAGTCTCAGGGCACACAGATCAGGAGAAGGGAGATCACAGCAGCACAAATGGCTCCCTTATGTCGGTCACGGCCCCTGCACAAGCACTCTGGGTGCACGGCGGGCAAGGTTTTGCAGAGCGGCCAGAGTCACAGCACCAAAGTCCAGTGGCCCAGGATCAGTCACAGGGGCTTCTGCGGGGTGATTTTTCCGGCAAGGTGTTGCAAAGTAGCCCTCTTTCAACAGACATCCACAGGCAGATGTTCTCTTGTTCAACTCTGTGTCTGTACTGATCTCCCGCCCTCTCTCCTCCTCAGCACATGGCTGTTGGGGGAGGGGAGCAGCAATCAATGCTGTTTTTTTTTTTTTCTCTGCAGTCATTTCAGCAATTGTCCACAAGGGGCAGTAGCGGACTGTGCACAGTTCATTTCTATATCCATTTCTATTATACAGTCTGAATTGCACACCCCATTACATATGTCTGAGCAAACACACCCCCATCAGACACACGACCGTTCATCCCAACATCCACGTACAGAAATTCATAGTTGGCATTGACGAGGGCCATAAGGACCACACTGAAATACCCTTTATAGTTGAAATAGAAGGACCCGCTGTTGGGGGGTTGTGTGATCCTTATATGCTTTCCATCCAATGCCCCACCACAGTTGGGGAATTGCCATCGAGTTTGGAAACCATTGTCAACCTCAACCCATTCTTCGGGTGTGGATGGAAACGGCATATAAGATCTCAGCAGGCTCCTCACAATGGCCTCACATGTCTCGGGGATTAGGCAACTCAACAGGGGCCGTGAGACTGCTGCAGTATACTGCAGGGCAGTCATCGAATGGCCAGTTGCCAGGAAACGCAGCGTGACAGCCATCCGCTCCTCAGGTGGTACAGCCAAGCGCATGACAGTGTCCTCCCGGGCAATGTAAGGACGGACACCTTCAAGCAGCAGTTTAAAGGTGTCCTCTGTCATGCGCAAATAATTACGGTGGTCATGAGGGCTATGATCCTCGAGCTGACGGATAAGCATAATGTGGGAATTATTGGCCCTGTTCAGCAGCCACGGCCGCACCCACATCCGTCGTGGTGTTCGATTATTCCTGGCCTCCCATTGCTCTTCCTCAATCAAATCCTCCTCCACCAAGGACAAAGCCAGTAGTCTCTGTGGCTCTGGGTCCATTGTAGATGCAACTGTTGTAAAGGCAAAGTTGAAAATACAAAGAACATTAGCCCACACCATCTATTATATAATTGCGAATGGGTTTTTTGCCCCTTCTGAGTCCACTCGCAATGCGAGTCGGCGTGGTCATGTGGATACGCCCGAAGCATTGGCCGCGCAGCGGCCATTGCGAGCAGTTCTAAGGCGACTCGCTATGCCCGCGCAGCGGGCATGGCGAGTCGCCTTAGCAGCGCGAAGCATTGGCCGCGAAGCGGCCATTGCGAGTCAGAGACTCGCCCTTCTAGAATCCCGATGCATGTGCATCGGGCACCCAGCTAGTATCTACATAAACATAAATGTTGCTATGAGGGCTAAATTGCCCAAAATTACCTCGGACAAGGCGGCACGTTTGACAACACAAGGTGACAGTAGCACAATTGATCAGCAGGAAAGACGGGCTGGGAAGGAAGTATTGCGACCCTGTGGATACACAAACAAAATTGACCGTCCAACAATGCACTGAAAGCCTCTGAAGCTCACATGTGCTTTCGCATTGATACTGCGCCTTGTAATACATGATATGTACCTTTCCGTGCAGCTGCGTTTGTCACAGTAAGTTGTCCTGGTTAACTCCAACACCATGTGTCCAGGACGCCAAGTCGCGAGCGAAGGGGAGTGTCCTTCCGGAGTTCCACATCTAATTAAACCGCTCCGGGGTGACGCAATGGGCGTGGCAATAGGTTGGCGCGAAAACGAAGGACCAATGACATTGCAGGGGCAATTATTTAAGCGTCCTGAGAGCATGGCGGACAGGTGTCGGCGTTTTGTGAAGACAAGCGGGTGGCGTCTCCATTGCGTTTGCTAACGATATGTAATTATAGGCTGGTATGTTTGAAAGAAACACACCTTTCTCTCTGTTTGTTGTAAAGTACTTTGATGTATGTTATGTGTTCAATGTTAAGTGTGATTTACTTACTTTATTTAACTGTTGATGCCCCATATGTTTTTTGGTTGGTTTGGACAAACACATTTGTGTTTGCCCATAGTTGCCACACCTAATACACTGCCCCCATTGTCCTACAATAATGTGAGCCCTTTAATGAAGTATACATTATGTCATATAGGAGCCCTATCTGTTTGCTGAATCTGATATGTCAGCCTACAGTTTGTCGTCCTTCATATGAGTTTAGAGCACATCTCAGAGCCAGCACCACACATAAGGCTCACCACACAGCTTAACCTCCATGTGGTTTAACAATTTGCGTTTCCTTAGCATACATGTCATTGTGTATTGGCATGTATTCTGTGGTGTAATGCACTCCAGCCTCCAGCACCAGTGTCCACACCTTGTTTGCCAGGTGATGGCCACTGCTGTTGTTGTACAGCGACGATGCACTCAGTGATGATTTAATCAATGTATTCCATGACGTGATGATCTGCTGTGTCGCCAGGTGTCAGACACTGGTTTTGGGCTGCTCAAACATGGCTGCAAACTGTGAATTTTCGGATGAATGTACAGACAAACGTTATCTACACACAGACGTGTAGGTGACTGTTGCCTGCTTGGATCAAGCATTACAGGATTCATCTTCAGATGTAATTCAATGTTGCACTGTAACGTCCTGTTGTGGACAATACTTAACATGGAGAAATGAGTGACTACGAATGTTTTTCATTTTTTAAAATTTAATGTCTCGGGATATCCACAAATATGTAATTTTTAAAAATAACACATTGACTTTGTACTGCTTTCCATACAAAAAATACTGCCCTTTGCAATGCTCTGTTGGCGATGTAGATCTTCAAACACACATGGCTGTTTACACTAACAATTTGTCTTTTTAACAATTACAGATGACTGAAAATCAAGACTTCATGCGTGCCTTCATTGCACTGTATGAAGAGCACGAATGCTTATGGTGCACTAGGCTGGCTTCATACAAAAATAAGGCGGTTAAGTCGGCGGCATATACAAAATTGGTGGAGTTGTATGTGGCACACCACCCCGGGGAGGCCTATGATGAGAATCTTGTGAAGGTGAAAATCAAGTCCCTACGGACGGTTTTTCGGAAGGAGCACCAGAAAGTCATGGATTCACGGTCGGGGTCTGGCACCGATGACGTCTATGTTCCACAATTGTGGTACTACGAGCTGCTCAAATTCACACTGGACCAGCAGCTTCCTCAGGCCACTATGAACAGCAGGACCTTTATGCAAGAAGCCGCTTCGACGCCAATGGGCACCTTAATGCCATCTGAGGTAGGTGTGTCTCAATGTTAAGAAAAGCCCATGCAGGAATGTGTGTACATAATGATTTAATTTTGTCAAAATGTGTTGAAAATGCTCAGTGTTTGGCAATGAAAATACAGTACTCTCTGTCCGTACCCTTTGACTGACTGGATGTCTGTGCCACAAACGTAATGTAAGCTGCGATGGAGCTCATTCATTGACCAAGCCATGGACCTTTATCTTTCAATCACAGCATTTGTTCTAACCACCATGAGGGCTGTGTTTGGACATGTTAAATAGCCAGGTTACCTTGTGTTTGCCCTTTTTGACTGTGCTCGCACCTGCATAGCCAATGTGGACATTTGTATAAGAGCAAAGTATGTATTAATTTTTTTTAAAAATTTTTTATTTTTAAAAGGAAACAGAGCCTTCTGTGTCTTTGGAAGAACACAACACCTCAGGCAGCCAGAGCCCTCAAGCTCCATCACAGGGGGAGTCGGTTACCCAGCATGTTGGTAACGTTGAGCATCATGGTCCGAGCCGAGACGACCTCTGACACCACCTACCACTGAACTGGGAACATGGGCCAAAAAAGTGCTCTTCAATATGGAGAG
Organism: Allobates femoralis; assembly: GCA_033576535.1. Classification (NCBI taxonomy): domain Eukaryota; kingdom Metazoa; phylum Chordata; class Amphibia; order Anura; family Aromobatidae; genus Allobates; species Allobates femoralis. The sequence goes on from JARQOC010000010.1 coordinate 86,893,505, forward strand.
CAAACCAAGCAGTGGCTTTGGCCAGGTGGTGAGTGAGCGGTTGGTGAAGATGGACTTTGAAACCCGTCGCCATGTAGAGAGGGTTATCCTCCTTGCACTGGATGCGGGCAGTGATGGCACCATAACCCGCCGCACCATCTTATCGGAGCCACCAGAGCCAACTCCAGTTGCCCAGTTTAACAGGGGCCCAATGTATGCTGCGGGAGGACCGCCGGAATTCAGAGGGCAAACAAATTTACAACAGCAGAGGCCTCTGCCATATGGCTATACTCCAATTCTTCAGCAGCCAACGATGGGTCATGGTGGTGGCTTGAACCAAGAGCCCCCTCACTATCAGCCACTATAATATTTGTTCAAATTATTTTGGAAAGTACATAGCTGTAAGGGCTTTTTTTTACCTCCAACAATATTATTCATTGTTAGTGTTTTGTTTTGGCTAATTTTCCCTTGGCCAGACCTCATCTCGGACGGTTGTCCTTATCTTTTGTTGAGACTAAATAAAAAATTCCTTCCACAAGCAGTGCACATGTTTACCATTATGCAACCATTCTGTAAACTTGTAAATGCATGAATGTTGGCCCTTCAACATATTTGCCTAATTTGTGTGGTCAGACTAACATCATATGTGTAGGGCCATCATATGTAAATGTGTTTTTGGTTACAATGTGACAATAGGACCAATTCCCTTCTCCTCCCAACTGCTGTGTTTGGATGATGTTGAAAACAGAAACAGCGTTCTGCCTGGGTGTAGTATTTGCTTTTTCAGGTCCTATGCGTTACAGAGTCAGATAACAAATACCTTCCTGATGGTTTATTACAATAGTACTCTTAAACTTGTAGGTGCCATACCACATACAAATAGAGGCAGACATCCGGCTGTTTGGGGTTTCCACATCACACTAACACACCACCTTGGCCCACAAGGTACTTTTGCCTATTGAAAGCTTATCGGGAACACAGTGACCTTTGGCGGTCCCCTCATGGCAGCATCTGTATTGTTGCGAGTGCTTATGCTGCTTGTGTGCTTACCAACCCTATCAGGTGAGCCGTTCATAAGTTACACCATCCTAACCTGGGTCCTAAACATAACACAAGATTTAGCACATTATACACCCTTTGGTACATTGTTGACCAATAGACTGCAATCTTAGTATGTGTAAACAAATAGAATCAAAGGTGTGGTCACCAACATGATATTTTCACCACAGCAAGTAAGGATTTTCATGGTGTCTGGTGGCCACCAGTGAGATCTGTACACACTGAACACCCGTTTTAGATTTTTGGACCTACAATTGGCCCACCTTCCCAATTTTCCAAAAACAACAATAGGGGGTTATGTTTGGGGAGGTAATGCATGGACACCATGTGTATGTCGGGTTGGAACCTTCTTTGTGGGTCACTTCCTCTGCGTTAAGATGTTAGTCCTATATGGGTGGACGTTCCTGTAATTGAAGTGTACCATTCACCTCCACAAACCCATCAATATAGGTGTTGGAACATATAGTCAAATAATTTAAGATGCATGCTAAAAGTGCACATTAAGTGCAACATCACACACAACGTGCACAATAACTGCACCTTGCTGGTTTCCTGAGAGAATATCCCAAACACAGTTGTGATGGTCCCAATGTGGGACACTGTTTTAAAAGAGGGCAACGTGTTAGTACCAACATACTCCCTATGGTCCAAATGTTGGACACTGTAAGAAAAGAGCCCAACGGGGGCAAAAAATAAAAAATAAACAATGCCAACATGGCTAAAAACAATGTTGAGGGTCCAACATGGACAACAGTAAGTGCGGCCACATGGACCATTAAAGTTTATCGTGTCCTTCTCATGGGACAACACCATGTCCTTGCTGGAGGGCAGCCAGCATCTTCCCTAACCGGGCCAACTCCTGGAGATGACGTTGGTTGGCAGAGTGGAGTTGGCGTGCAAATTCTGAGTGGGCCTCTATCACATCCGCCAAAGTAGGGACACATGTTTTGGTAGAAATCACAACATTACAATCACAACAAACCTGTGTGGCTTTTCACCATTCTCAATAAACTCAGCTCCTTACCCTCATGCTGCCCATCATCAGAACTCTCATGGGATGATGGGGAGGCACTGAGACTCCAGCCGGCCTCACCGGCACGTTCCCCATCTTCAGAAACATGATTTAAAATGTTAATACCCCAGAAACTTCAAACATCCTGAAATCAAACAAACCCCTAAAAAATAAAAAGTGTGCACGGTGTACAGCCGCCAAAAAAACACTTACCACCATAGTCATCCAGGTGTGGGTCACCAACTGGCTCCAGCATATCCTCCTCAACAGGCCCTGTTGGGGAGCCAACCTCGCCCACATCAGGCTCGGGGGACATGGCCATGTGGCGCCCCGCAACGAGTGCGTCACAAGGGAGTATTGCAGCCGCAATATTCTCTGACAAAGCAGTGAAATAGTTAACTCTGAGATCCAACCCAACATGCAACACCTAGAACAGGGGACCAATCATAGGTCCTGGGGGGTGGAGTGTTAGGGTAGTGTAGTAGAACACACAATAATCTAGACAGTGAGAACACCGTCAGAGAAGGAATCTAGAACCTAGAACACAGAGCTTGGAGAGGAGCGGGGGCTCCGCACTCCGTGCGGGCCCCTGGGCCGTCACCGGTCGGGTGTCAGCACCTGAGGCCTTAACCACCGGGATTGGGCATATCTACACGGGTTCCCAAAAGACTCCCGTGCCCACAACTTACAGCCGGTTCACTGGTACCGAAGCTGGCAGCAGTTCACCTCTGTCACGCGAACCAGCCCCGTGGAGGAGCAGCTTTATAGGAGCACCCCACCACCAGCCAGTTTCCAGTCGTCTAACCAGCGGTGTACCCACTGAGGGACACAAGGCTCCCCAAAGCATCCAGAACGTACATCATGGATAGGGCATTGAAGCAGCCTCCCCGTACCCGACCTGGTATTCCTGGGCGACGCTGGCAAAAGAAGGAACTAAGTAGGTAGAATGGAGGAACACTGCGGATCTCTGAGGAACACTATCACTGCTGAGTCCACCCGGTCTACTACTCAACCACTGTAAGCCATGTACTGCCTGCTGGTTACAGTAAAGACCCGTTGCAGAGACTATCTGTGTCCGTGTTTCCTTATGAACTATCCGTCCGCACACTAAGGTAACCGCAGCTGCCGCACAACATCTTGAGCAGCTCCAGCCCTCGGGGATCACCGCTCAGCCTGTGGGGAGCGTAACATCTTGCTGCTGTCCATCCCCCGGGGGTTCCGCAGCGTCGGTAGCCCTTACCGAATCTACTCATAGGTGGCGTCACGAAGAAAAACAAATTAAAACCCCTTTAATCTGTTCCCGCAAGACGTCTTCAATTATTGATCTGCACTACACCGGGCCCCACTACCGGCAGGCGCGGTCCACCCGTGACAAGGAAGGAGAAGAATCGCCTGTCTAAACCGGAGTCTGCCGGCCGCGGTGAGTCAGCCACCCCTGGGCTGGCCACCGAGCTGGAAATGGTGGGAGGTGGTGTAACCACTGGGCTGGGGCTTTGAGGCCAGAGGACGTGGCCGTGAGGCAAAAGTGGCCCGGGGCTAGAGGGGGGCCCATCATCCAGGCCAGCCGGTGGGGAAATGTCCTGGCCATCCTGTGGCCATGGTGGGGAGGGGAGGTCTGACTCATCATCCATCCATGTCTCAGAGAGGTTGGATGGAGACTCCTGTGTCGGCGACTCAGCGGAAAGGCTTTCATCCGCCTGTGCAACTGATGCCATCTCCACATTGGCAGGGCCAGGAATAATAGGGGGTGATGGTGTCCCGGCAGCCTCCTGTTGCGGTGGGGAACGTGCCAGACCTGGGGGTGGGTCATGGTTGCCCTCTTCAGCTGCGGAATCCTCTGCATCTGTATTTGGAAGCCCAATCACAATGCTTGTCAGTCAAAGGTGTTAAAAATTTGTGGATAACATTTTGAGAGTGTGCATCTTTGAGTTCAACCCTTTTCTAATATATTAGAAGGTGATGGTGGATGCATATACTCATGTGTTAGCGTTGTTGTGTGTTTCCAACACAGTATGCTTAAGCACAGGAGTTGTACCACAACGGCAAGATATGTTGCGTGGCGGGCAAAGACACCAACACATGGTCGTTGCAAGTATGGTTTTTGGGATGGAACACATTAAGCCACTGTATTTTCAGCCATGTGTACCTACACATGAAGTTCAGGTTCTCTTTGTAGGAAAGTCCAAACATCATGATGGGTGTACATTGTCCCCTGCGTAGGGTGCAACATCTGGGGTGCAGTGTGTCATGTGTGTGTTTAAGATGGCTAATATGAGGCCAAATAAACTTGTCAATGTGAAGCACGTTGCAGGCCAAGGATATTGAAGTCACACCTGAGTCCGGACTTCACATTTGGGATGCACTGAACTAGTTTACCCATATTCCTGTCTGTCTCTCAGCCACCAGCAAATGCACATTATTGCTGCAATAGCATTGGGCCACATTTCTTTTTTGGATCAGTCAGTAGGATTTTTCCCCTTGCTAAATGTTGAACAATGACCAGTGTTCCAATTAGCGCATTTAAGAGGCAGGTTTCAGGCAGCATGGCAAGGGGAGGGAGTGTACAGTCACCTGGACTACATGTCACCTGTACTCCACAGTCCCTCCCCTTGCCAGGATGGCTGGGACCTGCAGACAATTGATATCAAGAGGCAGACTGAACATTGTCACGGAGTCGAAAAAATGTTTTCGTAATTATGTTTTAACATTTGTGACGTTGCTCAATCAGGGAGAACTGTAGGGCCAGGCTCCAAATGAGGGTGAATCTATGCCACTACATTGTTGTGGACAGGCCGGGGTACACAGTATCCTTGTAATATGTTTGTGGACATTGCTGTGTAGTTTGGTACATGTACGTGTGCAGGTGTGTGTTTGTGGGCAACAATTACTCACCACGCAGCCTCTGAATCCGTGCACGGATGTCCACTATGCGGCCCGGGCACTTGAATTTAAGATCAGCGATCTTATGCTGGATCGCCTTGACCTCCCTCTCAACACACAGCTGGCGGAGCAGGGCACGCTGGATCTTCAGCACAGTGCGGCGGTTGCGCAGCCTGGGGTGCCGGTGGTGATGGTGTCCCCAATAATCATATCGATCGCAGTGATCGATCAAGAGCATGAGCTCCGCCATCCCCCACGTGGCAGCGCGGTGTGTCGCGGCCATGATTGTGCTGCACTGGGCATGGGAGGGCTATCACCTTGCAGGCGGAATGAAACTGAAACCAACTTCATTACATCACCACGCCCACCAGCGTGCCGTCTCAAAATTTAAAGGCGCCGTACGCGGCGCGACATTTGAAGGAACACTTCTGCGGCACCTACGGGACAATAACCCACGGCCGTGGCGTAACGCCACTTCCTGCTCGGCAGACAGAAAGAGCGTGGAGTTTAATCGGACAATGTGCACATTATATTGGGATCATAACATCATAGACTTTGTTGTGCTTGGCGCACTTATGTGGGGCCGTGATGTGCAAATACCAAGATTAAATGATCGTGCACACGGTGCCTGTGTGCAGTGCTGAAGTGACAGCTCCTCCAAAATGGCGCCCTGGGAACGTAGGAGCTTCCACCAATAATACATGATCTTGGCGCCGGCCAATAGAAACGCATTTGGTGGGCCGCATGTGGGCCGTGCATAACGAAGTGTCGGGAACGCCTACAGAATGATTTGGCTGAACTCAGACATCGCCTGAGCCATTGCTATCGCCGCGTCACACGCCAGTAGCTATACGGATCGCTCAAGCTCCATCGCCTGATTTCCCGACACTATTGGGAAATCTCTGAATTCCGAAAGTGAGATTTATCGCCGTTCGGTCGCCCTGTTCCACGTGGCGACGCACAGGCGATGTCGCTTCAATATCGCCTGAACAGGAAGATCTCGGCAATATCGCCGGCGATATCTCCCTGTGTGACGGTACCTTTACAGATTGACCAGTTTCTCCCTTCATTATGTATTAGTGTCCTCCTCCTGGAATATGCTTGTAGGACAAAGTACCGTGGGTCCGCGCTGCCACTTCAATTAATGGAGATAAAAAACCAGCCACACGGAATGTCTGGATCAAACAGGATTCTTCTTTATTTGTCCAACATGTTTCGGAGTTATCTCCCAACTCCTTCCTCAGGGAATTCCCTGAGGAAGGAGTTGGGAGATAACTCCGAAACATGTTGGACAAATAAAGAAGAATCCTGTTTGATCCAGACATTCCCGTGTGGCTGGTTTTTTATCTCCATTAATTGAAGTGGCAGCGCGGACCCACGGTACTTTGTCCTACAAGCTGATTGAACCACGGTGACCTGTGGAAGTACGGTCCTGCAGCAAACCACTCATAGATGAGCGATCATTACCAGTTGTGGGTTTTCACAACTGCATCAGGTGAGCAGCTCTCTCTTTACACATATTTTAGCCTTATAAAAGAAGGTATTACCCTATGTGCACATTCTTGAATTGCTTTTAGATCCTCCTGGAATATGGCCCTTATTGTGGTATATATGTCCCTCATCATGGTTTATATGGTCTTCCTCCTCCCGCCACCATAGTCCTTCAATTGTTATAATGCATCCCCACATTCCTCCAAACATTACAATGTACCCCCATAGTCGTCTATGTATTATAATGCATCCCATAGTCTCCCATTCATAAGGTGGCCACTATAGCCATCCAATTATTATAATGTACCCCCATTATCCTCCATTTAGTGTAATGCAGCCTCAGAGCCCTCCATATAGTATAATGCAGCCTCACATCCCTCCATATAGCATAAAGCAGCCTCACAGCCATCCATATAGTATAATGCAGCCTTATATCCCTCCATATAGTATAATGCAGCCTCATATCTCTCCATAGAGTATAATGCAGCCTCATATTGCTCCATACATCAATGAGGTAGAAGCTAGTGGAACAAAATAGCGCACATAAGGTCTTAACTGGTAAGTAAAAGGCACAATTACAAGGTATATGCTCACCTCTTGTGGTTGTGTGAGACACAACCACCTATAAAGCCTCAGGCTGCAGCGAACCGCCCATGAAACAAAAGACCATGTGGAGCAGGAATGGATGGATTCAAGTCGCGCAGCTCAATGAAAGGATGCAACCAGGAATTAAACGATGAAAGAAGCTCCATACAGTATAATGCATCCTCACATCTCTCCATACAGTATAATGCAGCCGAATATCCCTCCATACAGTATAATGCAGCCTCACATTTCTCCATACAGTATAATGCAGCCTCACATCCCTCCATATAGTATAATGTAGCCTCACATCCCTCTATATAGTATAGTGCAGCCTCATATCCCTGCATATAGCATAATGCAGATTCATATCCCTCCATATAGCATAATGCAGATTCATATCCCTCCATATAGCATAATGCAGCCTCACATCCCTCCATATAGTATAATGGAGCCTCATAGCCTTTTATATAGGATAATGTAGCCTCAAAACTCTCCATATAGTGCAGATTCAAAACTGTCAATGTAGTGCAGCCTCATATCTCTCCATATAGTGCAGCCTCATAGGCCCTCCATAGTGCAGCCTCATGGGCCCTCCATATAGTGCAGCCTCATAGCCCCTCCATAGTGCAGCCTCATAGCCCCTCCATAGTGCAGCCTCATAGCCCCTCCATAGTGCAGCCTCATAGCCCCTCCATAGTGCAGCCTCATAGCCCCTCCGTAATTCAGCCTCATTGCCTCTCTGTATAGAGCTCTTGTGGCGCCCCGCAAATGCAGGCGTCACAGAGGGGTATTACACCTGTAAAAGAGGTGTAAATGCTCCAGCTGCAGGTGGACCCTAGGATGGAGGGTGGGACCCATTCCCAGCACTCCCACATTAGTTCAGGGTGGGAGGTTACCTGGGAGGCAATAAATTCACCTCTAGGGGGATCAAAAAGGTCTTTGGTCTTTGGCCTTTGTCTTCCGCTTGAGGTCTCTCGGCTGAGGGACCAGGAGGAGATGGAGGAAGAGGAACGGTGTTAGGAAGATTGAGCTTAGTGGAACGAGGCGGAAGGTCAAACAGGGGCGGTTTCAAGCCGAACTGGAGGGAAGAAGAAGGGACCTTGAGGAGGTCCTGAAAAAGGGCGCCTGTCGAGAGAAGTTCAGGCCCTAGAGAGAAAGAGAGATCCTCTGAGTGAAGCGACCATACTCCAGGGATACTCCAGTCCACTAAGGGAACGCCGGCCCGAGCATCCGGACAGAGTCCAGCTTTGCAGCCGGCAACCGGCTGCTGTGGCTTGTTTATCAGCCGCAGCACCCTTCCATTGGAGCGGTCTGCCTGCTTCCTCACCAACGAGGGAGGGGACTCCCAGTACTACCTATACGGAGCTACTGGGTATAGATCAATCCTAAGTGGGGAAGAACGGACACGGGTTAGTTAACGAAGGTACACCAAGGGTTCCATGATACCACCTGGGATCCACTTGCAGCCACCCATTAAGCTACCTGTTCTTGTAACATCTGAATGCTGAACTGTGAACTGTAACTGATGCTGCTACAAGTTGACAGTAAAGTACCCGCGAGAAAGTGACTTTGCTTCTGCGTGTATTTTTCTACTGCAACCTGTTCCCTTTGCAGGAACGCTGCCCAGGAGGAACAGCACTGCCTGTAGAGGGCTTTTCCAACTCAGCTGTGATGATACCACCTACCACCGGCGGACTGTGGCGGCGCTGGTGACCCATCACCAGAATCTACAGGTGGCGTCACGTGAACTGTATATAGAATTCCCCTGTAAATATGCGGCCACCACTCCCCGTGACACAGCAACGCTACCCACAGAGTCTGATACCCGAGTACCCCAAAACCTGGGGCTAGATATATCTTTCTGGCGTTCACGAACAGGATCGCGTGCCCGGTTTTACCGGGTACTGTGCGCCTTGGACTTGTGCTTTGAAACAAACTTTTTCCACCATTGCTTGGCGCCAAAAATGGGTTCCCGCCATCACTGCAGGGGGACCCAAGATGGCGCCGTAGCCATGTACTAAGCACCATGTGCAGGCCCGGGGGTGTGCCTCAGCCCCTAGAAGAAGGAGAAAAAGTGTAAAATTGAAACAGCGGTTTTGGGGTGCTCAAGGAGGAGACAGTGAGTTAATGATACTTTCCTTTATTTGGCATATACAGGAGGTCTTCACAACGCGTTTCGGCGGTGGTTCCGCCTTCATCAGGTGATGACCACACATGTCATTCCAGACTTTTATAGGGTACAGATACAGTGACATCATCATTATCTAAACCACATCAAGGGGAATCTCTTAAAGGGAAATACACACAATTTCTCTTAAAGGGAAATACACACAATATAGTGTTACACCATAAAAGAGAGAAGAGTACCTCACTAGGGACCTAAAAATACTGTAATCCAACTTTAATAAAAGAATAAAAAATGATTAAAATGTGGTTGTGATGTGGTTTAGATAATGATGATGTCACTGTATCTGTACCCTATAAAAGTCTGGAATGACATGTGTGGTCACAACCTGATGAAGGCGGAACCACCGCCGAAACGCGTTGTGAAGACCTTCTGTATATGCCAAATAAAGGAAAGTATCATTAACTCACTGTCTCCTCCTTGAGCGCCCCAAAACCGCTGTTTCAATTTTACACTTTTTCCCAGCACCTTTGGCGAGCGGTGGGTGCTGCACATAGAGAAGACATCTAATCCTCTGAACACTGCTGAGCTGGAGGACCTGTGCTCACGTCACTCCATGTGACTGCACCACGTGATCACATCCTCCACATTGATCGGATCCCCAGCGCCTGCACTTTATGCTTACAGTGCTTCTCCACGGTGTTATGCCTGCTGCATAACCCATAGAGGTGAGCACATTGAACCTAACCTGCCCCCACAGCTGTCAGGTCCTCACTAGGAGCACCCCCGTCTCTTCTCTCTTTATTACCCTAGAAGAAGGAGGGCCAAGAGGGAGGTGCCAAAAAGTGTGGCCGCCCAGATTGCCATCAATCAATCAGGGGGGCGGCCCACAGGAAGTTCCTCGGGAGTGGTCGCCCATAAAGAGACAAACCGGAAGAGAAGGACAGAACATCCAAGGCTCCTTTGTACCCGGCAGCCTGGCGGCACCCCGTTGGAGAGACATACTGCGCGAGCTCGAGGAGCAAGCCAGAGCCACGCAAGGAGACCCGGCAGCGGCGTCCCTCTTAACACTAGAGGGGGAGGCTGACTACTGGAGGGACGCGTTTGGACGGCTCTGCCAGGACATGGAAGAAGCCCTGCCGTGGGTGTGCAGAAGGTGGAGCGCGGAGCAGGCCTATGAGCTGACGTCGATGAGAGAAGGCCGTGAAGCGCGAGAGGCAGCGGTAGCGGAGCAAGCAGTTGTAGAGTACCGTGCCTCGTTACCACCCGTACCACCACTCATCCAGACCTGGGACACGGGAGTTCAGACCGAACCCCGGCAACACCACTGTCCCATACCAGCAGCTACCTCCGGCTGGAGGCAGTGCGGACGTCCCCTACTGACCCAGACGTCATCGTCGAAGAAGAGGACGACGAGACAGACTACGAGGAACCAGAGGATGTTGAAGGAGCCACGGGAGGGAGCACCCCAGAAGCTGCGTGGTGGACCGTATGGCAGCGGCAGCAGCGAGGAACCCCCGCCATAGTGAGCTCAGCGGAGACGAGAGTGAACTCCAGAGTCCCAACCGGCAACTCACCACCCCCACAGTACCGGCCACCCCAACCGTCTCAATCATCCCTAAATGAAAGAGACCATGTGACTAGACAATGACGCCGAGAGGAATAGTTCCAGAGAGATCAGGCAACAAGGCGACTACGGGACGAGGCAAGATCACAGCCCCCGCTTCCAGTAGAACTACGCTGCCAAGGAACTGTCGTTTCGGTGTACCAGGACAAAGGATGGGGATTTCTTAGAGAACCCAGACTTCAGGACAATATTTTCTTTGCACGTTGAGATGTAGAGTCGTACCTGCGGCGAGGACACCCGGACAGAGACCTATACCAAGGTGAGCAGGTCACTTTTGAGAGTTATCCCGGCCCCTTAGGCTGGTTCGCCATAAGAATATCCTGCCAGCAATAGACTCCCATTGTTGAGACATTGCCCTGTATATAGCCCCTTTACAGCAACCATACCCCTTTACTTTTGCCTTCCATTTTTGCAAGCCCCTAAGAATGAAGAGTGTGCCCCCGTATATTTTTTCCCTAATCTGAAGAATCAGAAACTTTTATTTTTGAACTTTTATTTCCCTTGTTGATGACGTGTGCTGTATGAGCAGCGGCCTGCGTAGTTAGTACCGGTTCCCGTTGGACCAAGTTAGATTATGTCTTTTATGCAGAGGTATAGTGAAGCTGGAGAGTAACAACTTTGCCAACAGGTGACCCGAGGACCGTGGGGTCTATCATACTAACTACTGCCATTTCTATATATGTGTAACGTTCTAAGAAATGTGCCTCCTAGCAATAGTAAGAAATCTAAATATGCTTGATTTTATATACTTTACCCGCTAATGTTGAATATTAAAAGAAAAATGCTTTTTCACTTCCCGGTAACAGGTATAGATACTCGTGGATGAGTATGTTCCATCAGGGGGGTATGTGGCGCCCGGCAAATGCAGGCGTCACAGAGGGGTATTACACCCGTAAAAGAGGTGTAAATGCTCCAGCTGCAGGTGGACCCTAGGATGGAGGGTGGGACCCATTCCCAGCACTCCCACATTAGTTTAGGGTGGGAGGTTACCTAGGAGGGGATAAATTCACCTCTAGAGGGATCAAGAAGGTCTTCAGTCTTTGGTCTTTGTCTTCCGCTTGAGGTCTCTCGGCTGAGGGACCAGGAGGAGATGGAGGAAGAGGAAAGGTTTTAGGAAGATTGAGCTTAGTGGAATGAGGCGGAAGGTCAAACTGGGGCGGTTTCAAGCCGAACTGGAGGGAAGAAGAAGTGACCTTGAGGAGGTCCTGAAAGAGGGCGCCCGACGAGAGAAGTTCGGGCCCTAGAGAGAAAGGGAGATCATCAGAGTGGAGTGACCATTCTCCAGGGGATACTCCAGTCCACCAAGGGAACACCGGGCCCGAGGATCCGGCCAGAGTCCAGCTTTGCAGTCGGCAACCGGCTGCTATGGCTTGTTTATCAGCTGCAGCATATTGAGAAAAACCAGCAGGGGGACCTGCTCCCCGAAACGCGTCTAGCATCTCCCCCCTTCTGGGGATGTATCTTTGTACTTTTTAATCTGAAATAAAAGAATGATCCGCTTTGCTGGCGCTGGGTTTTCTCAATATAATTCTGAATGGACGAGCTACCATTACCAGCATCCCGGGAGCCCAGTGAGTATCAGGTGGTAGAGTGATTCCCTTTCCTGTTTTCCTTGAACCAACACATATCAGCTGCAGCACCCTGCCATCGGAGCGGTCTGCCTGCTTCCTCACCAACATGGGAGGAGACCCCGGTACTACCTACATGGAGCTACTGGGTATAGAGCAATCCTAAGTGGGGAAGAACGGACACAGGTTAGTTAACAAAGGTACACCAAGGGTTCCACCATACCACCGGGGATCCACTTGCAGTCACAAGGAGACACAGACACAGAGGAGATTTGGAGTTGAGTCTGGAGTCTGCAAGACAAGAGAGAGAGAGAGCTCATCCTACGGCTGAAGGAGCACAGTCCCTGGTGTTTTGTGGGAAGCTGTGTCAGCAGAAAGCAGCAAGTTTACAAGTAAGAAACATGTGGGTGACTGAACCTCAGATGATAAAGATGAGAATTCAAAACTAACCAGAGTGGACTGATTTGATAAAGGATCTACACAGGTATACCTTGTGCTGGCTATGCTCAAATCAAAGACACAGAACCTTGGTCTTTCACTAGAGAGTCTCGTAGTAAGTGTTTATATAGGTTACAGAAGCTTGGAATTAGAATAGATTACATCATACAATGGTGGGGGCTTTTATGAATATGCATTATAGATGATTTGAAATAATTGGTGAACTTTAACAGAGTACAGAAGATAACAAATAGTTGACTTGTCTTAAGTTCACGTATGGCCTCTTGGCCTTGGGACCATTATCTTAACAGCAAGGACATAGAGAAGATGGCTGACTTGTGCTTTTCTACAGCAATCTAACTTTTGTCCGACTCCTGTCCACCCTTATCTGCTTTTTATCCTATCCTCAGGCAACAGACTGTTACAGAGGTTTTAAGGCTGCCTTCAGACTTGCAGATGCCTCCGCAGCGTTTTGCAGAGGCATCTGCAAGTATCTGCATGCAGACCGCGGCCCCTATGTTTATAATGGAGCGCACGGCGGTCTGCAGATGCTTGCAGACCGCTGTGCGCTCTCATTGCCCGCCATTAGTGATCTGTGCGCAGGCGGACGCCTGCGCACAAATCACACACTCTCGCCCGCACCAGGGACGCAACTTGCGTCCCTGGTGCGGACGAGAGTGTGTGATCTGTACGCAGGCATCCGCCTGCGCACAGATCACTAATGGCGGGCAATGAGAGTGCACGGCGGTCTGCAAGCATCTGCAGACCGCCGTGCGCTCCATTATAAACATAGGGGCCGCGGTCTGCATGCAGATACTTGCAGATGCCTCTGCAAAACGCTGCGGAGGCATCTGCAAGTCTGAAGGCAGCCTTAGTCAGAATAGACATGATAACTATAAAATGGCTTCTGGAGTCACAAAATGGCGGAAGATATATAGTACATATAAAAACTTCTTTAACAACTCCCCTCTTTTATCATTTCTATTCTTTACCTATCCCTGCCTGCCCCTAGGTCCGCAGAGCCGCCCTACTACACAATACGCAAGGCTACTTCCTACGCATATTATGGAACATGATCATTCAGACGAACCCTGTTAGCCGGCCTATTCTATCCCTTAACCTCCCCTAACCTAAAGATTAATATGCTGAGTATATTGAGAGGTTTATGAATACATACCGTATATACTCGTGTATAAGCCGAGTTTTTCAGCCCAAAAATTGGGCTGAAAAGTCCCCCCCTCGGCTTATACACGGGTCTATACGGTATGTGCTGTGTGGGGGCTGTGTCCGGGTGCTGGGGAGGCTGGAGGAGGCGTGGGGAGGCTCCTGACAGAGCGGCCCGTCACATGGGGCCGCTCATTAGATATGCACGGCTCCCCCCGCCCATCACAGCGGCAGGGGGAGCCGTGCAATACAGCCCCCATATGTATACAGGCCCCCAGTGGGTTATACAGCAGGCCCCCATATACAGCAGGCCCCCAATGGCACTCACCCCCCCCCACACTGTGCAGAGCCCCCCCATCCCGATGCATTATATTACCATCCAGCCGCATCACCGCCGGTGCTCCCGTCCATCCTCTCGCGCTGTGTTCGGCTCTCACGTGACCCGGCGCGATGACGTCATCCGACTGCGACCGCCGGGCCACATGAGACCGGGAACGCAGCGCGCGAGGAAGGACGGCAGGACCGGCGGTGATGCGGCTGGATGGTAAGATAATGCATCGGGAGGGGGGAGCTCTGCACAGTGTGGGGGGGGGCGAGTGTCACTGGGGGCCTGCTGTATAACCCACTGGGGGCCTGTATACTACCACTGGGGGCTGCGTGTATATACCCTGGGGCCTGCTGTATACCCCACTGGGCGCCTGCCTGTATATACCTCCTGGGGCCTGCCTGTATTATTGCCTCCTGGTTGCCCTGCTGCTGTATATAGCTCCTGGGCCTGCTGTATATAGCTCCTGGGCCGCCTGTATATAGCTCCTGGGCCGCCTGTATATAGCTCTGGGGCCTGCCTGTATATACCTCTGGGGCCTGCCTGTATAACCCCTGGGGCCTGCCTGTATATACCTCCTGGGGGCCTGCCTGTATATACTCCTGGGGCCTGCCTGTATATACCCCTGGGGCCTGCCTGTATATACCTCCTGGGGCCTGCCTGTATATACCTCCTGGGGCCTGCCTGTATATACCTCCTGGGGCCTGCCTGTATATACCTCTGGGGCCTGCCTGTATATACTCCTGGGGCCTGCCTGTATATACTCTGGGCCTGCCTGTATATAGCTCCTGGGGCCTGCTGTTATCTGGGCCTGCTGTATATACCTCTGGGGGCCTGCTGTATATACCTCTGGGGGCCTGCTGTATATACCTCTGGGGGCATGCTGTATATACCTCTCTGTGGGGCCTGCTGTATATACCTCTGGGGGCCTGCTGTATATACCGTACCTCTGGGGGCCTGCTGTATATACCGTACCTCTGGGGGCCTGCTGTATATACCTCTGGGGCTGCTGTATACCACACTGCTGGGGGCTGTATACCTGTGCTGGGGTCCACCCTCGGCTTATACACGAGTCAATAGGTTTTCCCAGGTTTTGGGGGCAAAAGTAGGGGGGTCGGCTTATACACGGGTCGGCTTATACACGAGTATATACGGTAGTTTTAAGAGATCATCATGTGATACATATTTTATACTGTAGGTTATCATAAGTCCATTATATTGTATGTTTCACACAGTATTATAGATCTCATTTCATTGCATCTCCGGCGGTGGAGGCGATTCCAGAGGATTTCCACAATGGGTGCAGTCGGAAAGTTTCACCAGAGTCTTTTTGTTGCACAGTACACACTTGCATACCTGGGTAGTGACCAAAGCCATGAGCACTTGAGTACGGAGTGATCCAGTATCTTTAGTCTTTTTCATTTAGTATTTACCTGAAAAACATTTGCAGTTAGCTCCTACAATTTTCTTGACAAGCATCACAAACAAGTTTACCAGTACAGCAATAACCAGCATTATAAATGCTGCTTAGATTACAAAATGAATTATCCCAGTTATCCATCCACCTACACCCTTAAAGAGATGTAGTTATGACTAGTGATGAGAGAGCTTGCTCGCCGCTACTCGGTACAAGCACGAGTATCCCGGTACTCAGGATGCTTGGCGAGCACCGAGTACCGCCGAGATGCTCGCACTCATCACTAATCATTACACTGGTCAACAGCATTTTTGGTGCCAAAGATATTTCATTGAATTTAGGGTAACTTTGGGGTGCTGATTCTGAATATGTCATCAGTTTTGCCAGATTGGCTCAAGTTTTTGAGATTTTTCGTAAAATGTGTAACAAAAAAGACGTTTTTTGCTACTTTTTTAACGAAGTCTGTTATGTTTCTTCTATGTTTTGTCAGTGTATATTCACCACAAATGTAACAGAATGAGTCTGGATCGTTAAGACAACTTCTTCTTGATGAGTTCATGCTTTTCACTGGAAAACAGACAACAACATAAAGTTAGTGCAAAAATCAAGCTATGAACAAACTTTTAGAACACTAATTAACACAAAACTATATTGAGAACTGCTCAGTTCAAGTACTAATCCAAAGAAATTAATGAGATGATGCGTCGCATTTACCAACAAGTGCTATAAATAAGATACCAAAAATCTCAAAAACTTGAGCCAATCTGGCAAAACTGATAGCATATTCAGAATCAGCACCCCAAAAATACCCCAAATTCATTAAAATATTTTGGGCACCAGAAAAAAAAATTTTTTTTGTTGACCTGTGTTATCGATGTGACACAAGTATACAGCCCCCTTCAGTGCACACAGTGAGCTGGCACCTCACAGAGAGCAGATTGATTGTTAGGGTCCCTCTGGGGGACACAACAAGGTGTTGTATGCTGTGACGATTTGAAAAAGCCCCCTCCCGCCCTTTCCCAGAAACACTCGGTTTATAGCCGGATGTCT